>JARQZK010003676.1:0-412500 GCA_030704885.1 Cynegetis impunctata
CATCTCCTAATACCCTCAATTTATCACTAATATTAGCAAACTGGGGATAACCCCACTGCGCCTATTCTACCTGGTCTAATCCGGGTCTCAAAAGGGTCGGGAATTTATGATAACCCAGTTGCGCCGATGGTAAAAATAAGCCTAATCTATAGACTCAGCAGGTTATGTCCCTGCTCATTATCGGACCACCCCCTACCCTAACAAATACCATAAAATCAGAATGATTCACAAAAATTGTTCTTTACTGATGTAAATCTTCAGTGTTGTAGTTACTTGTGACACAATAAAAATGGAGTTTATGTATAGTGAAAAAGGCAAAAAGTTAGTGGTTTCCGAAAATTTTAAGTTTCGACAATGCAGTGTAACAAAACTTGGTATAAAGTGGAGGTGTACTAATGAAAACTGTACTTCCAAGTTATTCACTGATGAAGGAATGAAGACAATTTTGGGTAAATATAGATTTTATAAATAACTATTTTGATGTCATTAGGCTTCGCCACTGCAGAAAGCAATCCCAAGTAACAATTTGATCTTGAAGATCGGAACAAGAGCTTTAATGTTACTTGGGATAACAATTTTTTTTATCTTAGATTTGTTTATTATTTCAACAATTTCCTGAATTTTGTTGTTTTTTTATATAGATAAACCTACGCATCACAATCACGAATCTTCAACAACACTGCTTCGCCAAATACTTTCAAACGGCAAAACGAAAAGCTTCCGACGATATTTGTGAAAAACCGGCAAAACTTATTCATCGAGAATTGCTTCAGTCACCCCTAACACTAGACAAGTTCACAACCAAGGATATACACCACATAGGCAGAGGTGTGTATGAAACTAGAAGAAAAGAACTGCCAAAATTACCGAAAAATATTGGTGAGCTACAAACTGTCCTGAACGACATGACGATTGAAACGTTCATAGAGGGAGAAAATTTTTTTCCTTCCCATCCTCTTAACTAGCGCTATAATCTCTAATAGGTCTCCCGTAGAGACAATCGGCGCAAGTGGGTCATGGTGATTTTAGGGGCTGGTCGGTTGCGGGCGCAATTGGGTTATACGATTTCTTGTACCTGTTTGAAATTGGCGCAACTGGGCTATGCCGCCCATCTTAGCAGGTAATCAGGTAACAAGCACTTAACGAGCGTAGGTATATCGATTACTAGTAGTCTTGACAATTGGTTCATTAGCCCAAACATGTTGATAATTTCTATATATATATATATATATATATATAAATATATATATATATATATATATATATATATATATATATATATATATATATTTATATATATATATATATAGAATATACAGGGTTTCCGGAAAATACGTGTACAAAGTTTGACGACAGACTCCTGACGTGAAAATAGGTCGATCTAAGCCGACTTAGTTATATCCAAAATTGTCTCGTTCAGCCGGTAAGGGCGTGACAAATTTTGATTTTTCCTAAATTACATGAAAATCTGTTAATTAATTCTAATGATTTTTGGTGTACCTATAGTATAGTAGTATTTCAGAAAATTGTCGTTTATATTTGCGCGTTTCTGAGAAAAAGTTTATACTATCATATATTTTTGAAAAGGTAAAAGAAAGACAAATTTTATAGTCTATAAATATGAAGGGTATTCTATTTGAAAAAAAAAACATAAGTTTGCTTTATAACTCGAAAATATTAAATAAGTAACAAAAATTATCTATACCACTGCATTCACGGGAGAAAATCTATAAGAATGTTATATTACGTTTTCGATAAGATGAACGATAACGGATCCCAAAATGCAACGTTTTCAAAAATGCCATGTATCTTTAAATATAAAAGGGCTATTAAAATTCTGTTGGTGGCATCTTCAGTATTACGAAAAAGTAGCATCACAATGTTGCGAAAACCGCAACCCTCTATATTCAAAAATAACGCAGATACCATTCAGTACCCAAAAAGGGACCAATTACCCGGGACGTCCCAAACACTAGCCAGCGTAGCTAAGTACTTGGCTAACTAGCTTGCATTTATTTTTGATTAATCATTAACCTAGTATCTACAACAATAAATTCACATACATTTTAATGATAAAATATATGCTTTACTTTTTGAATTATTAGCAGTGAATATATATATATATATATATATATATATATATATATATATATATTATATATGGGGAATATATATATATATATATAATATACTATATATATATATATATATATATATATATATATATATATATATATATAATATATATGGGGGGGGAGGAAGTATTATTTGCACTTTGAAAAATTTCTGCTGACTTTGTGTCTACAAACTATGAAATTGCAGATTTGCACTCTGCATAAGTTATATTTTCACTTTAAGTAAGTACTTGGCTAACTAGCTTGCATTTATTTTTTATTAATTATAAACTTAATATCTAAAAAAATAAATTCACATACATTTTAATGATAAAATATATGCTTTACTTTTTGAATTATTAGCAGTGAATATATATATATATATATATATATATATATATATATATATATATATATATATATATATATATATATATATATATATATATATATATATATATATATATATATATATATTTTATATATATATATTGTATATATATATATATATATATATATATATATATATATATATATATATATGGGGAATATATATTTGCACTTTTGAAAAATTCTGCTGACTTTGTGTCTACAAACTATGAAATTGCAGATTTGCACTCTGCATAAGTTATATCTTCACTTTAAGTTACCTTTAATACCACTTTAATACCTATAAAAAGATACAAAGGCACTTCGGATTTGGTACATTTTGACTTTTAACCTTACCCATAATAAAATAATGCAATCGCACTTTGGAATAGGTACATTTTAACCTAAGACCTACCCATCACTATTAAATAACAGAATCGCACTTTAGATTGGGTCTGAATTTGGAACACTTAGTAAATATTAAGATAAGTACACATTTATATACTGTGTATGATTCTATTAACAAAATGAACATATTTTTTTGAAGAAAATAAACAAGTATTGTCATTGTTACATAATTATGTATTATGTGTGATCAAAAAACTATGGCAAAAATAGCCTTCTTCGCTATGGCTAGCCGTCCTTTCTTCCTTTTTTTGGTCAAGGGGTACACTATTCGCTTCGATAGGCACCTTTGCTTGTTTCATAATGACTAACAAATCTAGAGAATGTTTGCATACGTTCTGTTTCAAAAAACTTGAGCAAGTGCACCGAGACGCCACTTTATCGTTTTCAGAATACTATCTCCTGAGATTTACAAAAATTATTAAAACATTTCCATTTCAAATGGGTATCCAGATCTGTACATCTTCTTGGGTCCAAACTTTTGTAGCAGTTCTTGCTTTTGTATAAAATATTGTTTTTTATCTTCATTTTCTTCAAACAATTTCGATTTGAATTTAACCCACTGATAAGCATCTGTGAAAATTTTGGTTGTTTATTTTATAATTTTTGCAGACGGTTTGTTTCTGGGATTTTGTGAATTGCGTTCATACGACCAATTTTCAACCAGAGAAACTTTCGAAACTTCCAGAAACTGACCCACAGGAAGTCCTTCTCTTAACGTCTGTTCTTTTTTAATGACGGAATTTGTTGATTGCAGTTCATAACTGGTGCTTGGAAATTGATCACATGCACCTTCCTACCAAAATTGATTTTCTCCTAGCCACGTCTTTTCGAAGTAATTTAAAAAGTCCTTTATACTTTGATTAGAGTTACCATCACCCGCATAATGCCATTTTTCAGGAATAGGCTTAAAGCTGCTGTAAAAGTCTCAAAAGTTTTAAAGCATAAATATCTCGAACAAATAATTTTTCTTCTTTTGAATTCTGGATTTTTACCTCAATGTTTTTTTGCCATCGTTATAGAGCTGACGAACTAACAACTTTGCTGACGATGAAAACCAGAGTTGATGTTATTTTCTCAAAGTGCATTTTGTCTATCAAATGTGGCGTAAATTATTTTTTGTGCATTAGGTACCTTTACTGAAAGTTTGAAATATTTTTTCAATGTTCATTCATGTATTTTGAAAGTGATTTTATTCGTTGTTGAAGTGAGTTTAATTCCAACCCTATATATATATATATATATATATATATATATATATATATATATATATATATATATATATAAATATATATATATATATATATATATATATATATATATATATATATATATATATTATATATATATATATATATAATATATATATATATATATAATATATATATTATATATATATATATATAATATATATATATATATATATATATTATATATATATAATATATATAATATATATATATACAAAATCACTTATCAGTTTAATGACTCATTCTTGACCTAACTGTTTTTCTATTCGAGATTCACTTTCATTTATCAACTCAAATTTCGTATACCTTATACAGTTTGTTTCAAGGTTACACAAGGTTCAAATAGTATAGTCGATATGAATCGGATTCATTCCATATGGAGGAATCAGTTATCGAAATTCGCTCGCTATTTCTTACGAATATCTCCCTACTGTTGTATTTGCTTTTATACATATCATTTAATTTGACTACATTGTAAGAATTTTTTTTAGAATGTTTTCATTGATTATTAGTGTTTCAATAATGTCTCTTAAGTATACTCAGACTATACTACTCAAGTGAAATTCAAGTATGAGGTACATATCCTTATGAAGATCAAAATTCAGACAAAAACTTATTTATAGACAGTTCGTCTATTCATTTTTGGGTAAGTCATTATTCTGAACTCAAGTAAAAACTTAATATGGATATAGATAAATTTTAAATATATTTTCCAAATTCATAAATTTATTTAGGTATTTCAAATTAGTAAACTCAATTATAGTCGTATTTGGTTAAAATTCATAGCAAATATATTTAGAAAATTTTTAATGATTTTCACTGTAGTCCATCCATGGAGTATGAGATAAGATATTACAAACATTTTGTTTAATTTGAATGAGAAAGAATATCACAATCAGTATCAGCAATGGAATGAAAACAAATTCTGCAGAACATATACAGTATGTAGTAATTAAGTATAGATTAGATCGAAAACCATTCATTTTATAAAATTGGGAGTTTAAATTAGAAAAAACTTCAAAGATATTAGTGCTCCTACATCTTCCCTGGGATGCAGTGACCTCTATGAATGATAAATAATACTACTTATAATATTAAAAAATAATATGAAAACAATGGTATTATTTCTTTGATAATCGTAAATAATGGTTGGGAATTTAAAACCATGTTATTTATTGTAAAACGCAGAACGCTTGAACTGACTTGGAGACTCAATTAGTATGAAGGTTAGACCATTTTCGTAATCAAATGCATTCCTATGAAAATTGTTATCTATAATTTAATAATTAAGTATACCAACTTGCGTGTGTATATTTTTGCACATGTGGGCAAATAGTATCAGGATTCAAAAGTGGTTAGGGAATAATGAAATATCTAATTCTACTAGCTATAATGAAAGACGTCTGAAATTGTTTCCTGGACCCTTCAAGTCCGTTTAGAAATTCACATCAGAAAAAAACAAATTTATATTTCGTTTTAAGGACTTCTTTCAATTATGTTTGTTATGTTATATTATGCTAAGTTATCCTTTTAGAAATTAAATATAATAATGAAGCTATATTCCTCTCTAAAAAGCTATCTATAAAGTTTTGTTTATTCATATATCAAAATATTACCTCATCATCTCCGTCATACTGTCATATTTAACGAAAAGTTCAAGAGTTCTTGACATTGCGGTTATGCAAGTATAAACTTTAGGAAAGAAAATTCACCATGAAATATGAAGAGTTTTACTATACAGGGTGTCCCAAATTCGAGGGTGACCATTGGGATCTCGGAAACTATAAGAGATACGAAGTCGGTTAAATTATGGCAAAGTTGCGCAATTTTATGACGAATAAAATGCCGTTTTCAAATTTGAAAAATTCCGGATACTTCCGAAGATATTCGGAAAAAACCGAAATTTTGTAAAATGGGTTTTATTTTGTCCTCGCCTTATTTGAAGAGATATTTTAAAATAAATACCACTCTGTTATTGTCACCTTTCTTCCTTTATAATATAGTGCTATTAAATTTCAAATCCGACGTTTCGTTTCCGAGATACCATCATCAACTTTATTTTTTTAAATACGGACCTGGATTTTTTATTACGTTTTTTGGTAGCTTATTACCACCTTATAATTATTATATATATACTGGATTATTTTCTCTGGGGATACTTAAAAAATCGTTTGTACCGTGAAATACCAGATGATATTAATCAATTGCGTTTTAATTTATATCGAGAAATACGATCAATTCCTGCTAGAATCATTCAGCGGTCGATTTCAAGATTAAGAAGGCTGAGTGCAAAATGCATTGAAGCAGAAGGTCTTCAGTTTGAATATCTTTCATAATATTTGTTATATAATTTATTGTTGTTTTGGTTATTGCTGTTTTGTTTAAATAATTTTAAAGCTTGCTAGCGTAAATTAAATTTGTTTCATTAGATATTTTTTATATATTTTAAAGATTTTTTAATTTTTGTGATACGTCATTGCTTTAAGGTGGTAATAAGCTAGCAAAAAACGTAATAAAAAATCCAGGTCCGTATTTAAAAAAATAAAGTTGATGATGGTATCTCGGAAACGAAACATCGGATTTGAAATTTAATAGCACTATATTATAAAGGAAGAAAAGTGACAATAACAAGGTGGTATTTATTTTAAAATATCTCTTCAAATAAGGCGAGGACAAAATAAAACCCATTTTACAAAATTTCGGTTTTTTCCGAATATCTTCGGAAGTATTCGGAATTTTTCAAATTTGAGAGCGGCATTTTATTGGTCATAATATGTCACAACTTTGCCATAAATTAACCGACTTCGTCTCTCTTATAGTTTCCGAGACCCCAATGGTCACCCACGAATTTGGGACACCCCGTACACTAATTGAGAATAAATAAGTAAATTCTCTTAGATGAAAAACAACCCACCGATTTCAGTGGGAAACTATAAATTTGGACAACAGTAAATAATTGAAAATCATTTAAATAAAAAATATTACGTATTTTTTTAATTATTTGACAAATAGAAAAATATATGATGTGACCCACTTGACATAATAAAGTTCATTATTTTTAAAGAGAAAAGGAAAATTTGACGACAATGTAAATACGACCATATCGGCCATATCATAGAACCGTAAAATTCGTGCTACTTGTTCCCATAATAATTGAGGCGTTCCATCTCAAAAATCACTATTTATATTTTTTTATATATATATATATATATATATATATATATATATATATATATATATATATATATATATATATATTTATATATATATATATATATATATATATATATATATATATATACACTCACGGACAAAATTATTGCATATTTTATTTTAGGTCTGAATTTTTTTTCCCTTTAACACTTTTGTGATTTCGTTTGCTAAATCTGTTACATTGGATTGTTCTACGTATATTGCAATTTATTGCAGATAAAATAATGGTAAGACATAGCTTTTATAAGTGAATTAGAGATAAATTGAAATTATAACTGAATAAGCGGAAAGCTACAATCGTAGCTTAGTATGCCTTGATGACTAAAATAATGGCTTCTTTTTATTTGACGTTTTCAGAATGACATTTTCAGTTCATTATTTCTTCAATCTGTAGTTTCAGTTAGTGAGATGCCACGTTTAAATGAGTTAGTTGCGGTTAAAATTGTTTGTTTAATCAATGAGGGGTACAGACAAGAAGACATTGCACTGAGATTGAATGTCCATCAATCGACTGTTTCTCGCGTACTAAAACGTTACATTGAGACTGGAGGATACAAAAGGCGGCCTGGTCAAGGACATAAAAGAATTACAACGCCAAGAGATGAGGAATATTTAAGAATTCAATCTTTGCGAAATCGTACACTTAGTGCTCCGCATCTAAAAAATCAATTACTAAATGCAAGGCAAGTCAATGTTTCCACCAAAGCTATAATAAGGAGACTTAAGGAGGTCGATTTAAATCCAAGACGTCCTGCTAGAGTTCCTCGGCTTCTTCCACGTCATAAAATCGGACGGTTACAATTTGCAAGATCACATGCTGACTGGAATGAACATATTGATGTTCATAAAGAGAACTTTTCCTCATTGTGGGAAAAGTTCTTTTTACAGACGAAACAAGAATACAATTATGGAAGCGTGATGGACGTAGTCTAGTATACAGAAGGCCAGGCGGAGAACGTTTCGTAGAATGTAGTCTTGTACATAATCTTAGCTTTGGTGGTGGTTCCATTATGCTATGGGCTGGCATTAGTTGGGAGAGTCGCACGGAGTTCATTGAAGTGAATTTGAGGATGAATGCTGACTGATATATACTTAACATCCTTGCAGAACATGTTATACCATATGCCGGCTTTATTGGATATAATAACTTTGTGCTAATGCACGACAATGCCCGTGCCCATGCCGCAAGAACAGTAAACCAGTACATTGAGGATGTCGGGATTGCAAAGCTAGAGTGGCCAACATATAATCCTGACGCAAATCCCATAGAACATGTATGGGACATCCTAAAAAAAAATATTCGAACACGAAATCCAGCTCCTAACTCAATTGCAGAATTAAGGATTGCTGCACAGGAAGAATAGAATAGAATCGAATACCACAAGAAACCAACAAAGATTTTTTGCGCAGTATGCCTAGGAGGATGCCGGCTATCTTTAGAGCTAGATGAGGAAATACTAAGTACTAAATTGTTATCATTTTGTCTTGAACTAATGTATCGTGTCGATGTTGTTGCTCTTTCCTAATTAAACGTTATTATCAAAAACAGACCATTTCACTAATTTCACTACGAATCTGTTCTAAAGCTTCAACATGTAATCAATTTGATTATTAATAACGTAGAACACTCCAATGTAACAGATTTAGTAACCGAAATCACAAAGGTGTTAAAGGAAAAAAAATGAAGACCTTAAATAAAATATGCAATAATTTGTCCGTGAGTGTATATATATATATATATATATATATATATATATATATATATATATATATATATATATATATATAAACTACTAATCGTAGGGGAACAATATTATTTGAGGTTAAGGGTATTTTGACTATGGGGGCTCTCCAAACTCAGAACTGTATATTTCGTCCACCTATGCGGACTTCATCAGGAGTAAAACTGAAATTATATTACAAGTTACAAATAGTCTGTAGACGATTACAAATTGACTGGTAATTGAAGAGCCCCCATACCCTTAACCTCGTATAATATATATATATATATATATATAACTTTTTAATAATTGAATAAATAATTAGATCAGATATCAAAAAAACTTCAGAAATCGTGGTCCAGGAGATATAAAATGGATTTAAAAACTACTCCCGTACCTCACTGTTTCTTTTTACTTTCGACAGTGTAGTAGTGTATTATTTTCGGGAAAATTACAACTAAAAAAGAATCCAATTGAAACTTGGCACGTGCGTTGAAGCGTTACTACTTATTGATTTAGTCTCGTCTAACGATTTTCCATATTCTGCTAATGTGTCCCTTTATAATCCTGTATAAAATTGTCTTCCATGACAAGAATTGGAATATAAGTTCGAAAATATTTACAGTCACCTTAATTTATGATTTCAAATGGTAAATATTCATAACTTAACAAACAACACAAACTCATGACAGCAGTTTTAATAATAAGCGCTCCTCTATTTTCAGCAACAGTCCTATTTTGTTGACTCGTGAGCCAAACATAGATCTATTTTGGAATTACTTATGTTAATTTGTAAGTAGGTACTATTTTATATCGAAAAGAATCAATTTTTGTGACACAACATGTCAGTAACTACTTGGTCTCTACATGCGATATATTGAACATTTTGGTGTTTTTGTTGATATTAGTATGTGAGTAAATTTAATTTTAGATATGTCGGGTTGATATATTTATTGATAAGTAGTGGCGACGACTTTTGGTTTATCTGTATCAAGAAATTGCAATTTTTTTTTATATTTTTCTATTGTTTTGTCGCATTTCTCATTGTCAAGTTTCTTTCTGTTCATACTTCACCACTGTCTTCAAATACTTTTGCAACAAAGTTCCTTATCGAACGTTACAGACATTTGGGGAATGGAAGATAGGCCTAAAACTGTGTCGGAAAAAAAAAAAAAAAAAGGAAACACACGTGTTTCATTCCTCCCTGAAGTATGTGTCAGGGAGGCGGGCAGCTTGAGTTTGGGATTAACTCCTTCAGCCAGATCAGAGGATACACTTGTATGTACAAGTGCATTAAGGATAGGTGAGACGGGATATTTATGGAACATAGGAAGTGTGGGTAGGGTTCAGAGGATTAATACTGGCCCAGCATTCGCCTTATAAGTTTGCAAGCAGTGACTTACATTACCATGAGGAAACCTCTGAAAAAAACTCATGGCAGACCAGTCGGCCCCGGGGTTTGAACCCGAGACCTCCCAAATACTAGCCAGCGTACCTAACGTACTCAACTAACTAGCTTGGTTGTGTCGGACCAACAACACCGAGAATATAAGGACTGAGGACTCTGACGTCAGAGTGGCGTGACGTAAGCACAGCGAGGTATAAGCGAATTCAGCTTCACCGCTTAACCCTACTTTTTCAGTGTTTGTTTACTTCCTCAAAATAGCAACGTGGGTGTTTCTCCCTTGTTTTTTTTTGTGATACTAGTAAAGTCACATTATTCAGATTGAAATATTCTCCCGGGCCTGTAATGACGTACTCTGTAATAATAAGCTCCGATTTAAAAGTCGGAACATTTTTATATGAATGCGAAATACAAATACTGCGAAACGACCTTAAACCTGATTCCAAGACTCCCTTTACTTTCCATAATTTAAGTGAAATCAAAGATTTGTTGCATAATATCGACAAAAACGCTGAAAAACTTGTTCCTGAGAAAAGCGATGAAATTGAAAAAGTTTTAAAACATATTTCCAGTTTATTAGATTCATTGGCGTTGAATATGTTAGATGTTGAGGACAGTTTCCAAAATAATTCACCTTTAGACGTTATCATACGAATAGTTTTATATGCATATATAATATTTAACAAAATTTTAGATGATTTGGAGGAAACTTTTTTAACAGTTCATAATAAACGGGCATTTCTTACTCAATATATTTTGAAATTTCTCTCAGAAAACGACCATCTACATAATGATAGTAAAAGTAATATTCATACAATACACTCGTAAAATTACCGTGGAAAATTGAACGACCGATTGGCGTCATGCAAAATTCGCAAATTGAATACTATGATTACATAAGTTTTGGTAGTAATGGTATTTGTTTTTCCATAATAAAATCGAATGGGGTACAAAGAAGGGCTCAGTTGACGACTGGTACCCTCTTTAAACCGAAATCCCTTCAAAAATTTCAAAAAACCTATTGCTTTTGCGGTTCGCGTTATCCAATGCACAACGATGTCACTTCGGGTCTGCCTGCCTGTTGTGACGTCACTTGGCAGCCTCGATTTACTTTGGAATGGATTATTTTACTAAGATACTCTTTATAGATATGAAGATATGCGTATATATACATAGGACGTCCCAGATGAAAATTTCCACCTGAATGTTTTGGTTAAGATGAAGTTTCGAAAAATTGTCGAAAACTGGTGGATTTTTAATTTGAGAGGAACGAATTTGATTCAAACGTTTTTCTTATCCCTTCGTAGATTTAGGTATCCACTTTGAAATATCACTAAAAGACATGTGACACATCGTATGAAGGCTTTTTTGATACTGATTCTGGATTTTTTTTAAAGGAATTGTGATGTTGCTATTCGTTGCAGTGAAAAAACAAGAATTTTTCGAGTTGTATTTTCAAACTTAATATTGTTTAATCATAATTAGCAACTAATGAAAAGATTTCAATGGAGTTTTACCCCTTTTTGATCGACACAGGATATTTGAATCACAATTTTCCTGCTCGATGGATTAACGGCCGTCTCAATCTCCTGATTTAAATCTGAATGACTTTCTTCATTGGATACATCTGGAATCGGTTGTTTTAGCAAATCAACTCGTAAATCTTGTTTCGACTCTCCGATTTCAATAATAATATTCGAAAAATTCATGTTTTTTTTCTCCTGAAATTGATTTCAGTTTTTTTTTGATGAATTCAGAGTTATTGTCAAAAGAGCTTTCAAGCGATGTACATGACCTATACTGCCATTTGGAATTTTAAAGTTGTTAAATAGATCTACAAAACAAGTAAAAATGTGAAGCAATTTCTTAGTCAAATTAAGATTCAACCTATTTTTGGATTTTTTCAAACCTTGCCTTGATATTGAATTAAATTCATGTGGAAAGTTTTATCTGGGATATCTATATATAATAATTTCTGATTTTTATTGATTATTATCCAAAATTAAATCAATATAGATAACCCAAGAATTTAGTCAAATCTATTGCAAATTCATAGAGGTTAAATCATTTTCCTTAATTTGTTCATTATATGGATAAAATTATATTGTTTATAAAAATACCAAGCCAACGCTTATTCTATCGAAAATTATATTTTCGCTTGTGTTTAGCACATTATCTTTATTCAGAGAAATACAAACATATTTTCGAAAAAAAAATGGAAAACTATAAAATGATTTTTTGGGTGTGTAAAATCGAAAATATATTATATACATCTGACCATTGGACTCGAATCTAGTCCAATGGTGAGATGTATATAATATATTTTCGATTTTACACCCAAAAAATCATTTTATAGTTTTCCATTTTTTTTTCGAAAATAAGTTTTGCATCTAGTCACTAGATAATATGTAGCATCAACTAATAAAAAACGTTATTTTTAATAATTTATCATATGAATCTTTGATTTTAAACTGGATACAAAATAATTTTGATAAATATAAATTTTTTGGAATTTTTACATTATGTAACTTTCAAGTATCGAATGTTTGATTTTGATTTTTTGAGATAATTTTGATTAAACAGTAGTTTTATTACTTTATCTTAAATCAACAAAATACTTACTGAAAAGATAACATGCAAAACAAGATATAAGGAACAAAAGTACATTCGCTAAGTTCAGATTGCTTTTACTAGATCATTTTTTTTTACATATATTTCATAAAACTATAATATAAAATACATATGACTTCATCTTCATCTCAAGGTGAATTGAAGTACCTACTTGAAAGATATAAGTATAAGAATATAAGAAAAATTGGCGTTTATCACTAAATAAAATCATACAGACGATAAAGTTGGATCGCCAATTTAGTTCTGAATTCCAGAAGAGTACAATTGGATCGTTTCATAAATTACAATTTGTGAAAAACTATAGATTTATTTTCTATTAAAACCAACTATCAACTTTGAGGTGAGTATGTAAATAGACATCTAATGATGGCATTTAAGTGAAAATTTTATTTTCATTTTTTGATTTGATACTACCAAACAAATATTAATTATTTATTTTAACTATAAATCCAGTTTCATATTTCAATAATTTTATATATTATCATATAGGAAATAATTTTTCAACAAATTTCCTTAAATAAAATAGAATGTTATTGCTGGTCATCAGGGATAGGGATATATATGAATCAAAAATTTAATTTTAAAAAAAACTGAAAATAATACTTTTTGGAAACGATGAAATATTTACTATTCTTTACTTTTAGTAATAAATTTTTTATGTGATGGTCCCCATTACATTATAAGGAAATCAAGATCTTCTTTTGGATGAGAAAGAAAAAGGGTATACCAAAAATTATTTCTTGTAGAGGTACACTCAATAAATAATATTGAATTTTTCAACAGGATTCTCACTAAATAAAACGAATACTCAAACTGTTATGATAACTCTATACAAACATAGATATATAAATCAGTAGATGATTTAGTTATATTAAAAATTTATTAATATTCCGTAAAAATAGTTTGAAATTATTATAAAACTAATATTACAACCGTCCCCACGAAAATCATTGCAACCGTCCCAACCCCCATTATAAATAAAACTGACTGAAATGAACCAGTTCATTAAAATCTCTAAAATATAATAAACACATATGCAAAGGCTAAACGTCGATAAATTTTATTGATAATTAAATATAAAGAAAATAATGAAAAATACTTACGTTAGACATAACACAATAGGCTTGTTGTAAGCGTATTTAGCGCCTGTTATAACTGACCCCCACCGCCGTACCATCCTACCCCCGAAAAACCTCACAAGAGGAGTTCTGCGCGCTGAATAAGGTTACAAGATGGCCTATTGTGGCTTGTTCACCAAAATATATTCGATATATTACCTTGATTATTAATCAAATTATCGTTCTCTAGTGTTTAGTGTTTACTTACGTATTTGCTGTACTTTAGAGATTATAATAAATGTGTTCATTTTTGTCGGTGATAATAACTCGTGGATGTGACCGTTTTATTGTAAGAGAGGTGGGCACAGTTCTAACAATTTTAGAGGGGACGGTTGTAATATTATTTTTATAATATTTTAGCACAGCAGGTAGGTACCTAGTAAACGCTTAAAAAATAAATCGAGAGGTGGAAGCGTTGTAAGATAGCGCTTATGATGAAGTAAAACTAGGGGTTTTTCTGTGGGCGACTTGCAGAGAAATAAAGTATTAAGTATGTTTCCCTGTTGATTCATTAAGTGTATGGTTCATTAAGTTTATTTTATTATTTTTACAAATTATTTTTTTAGCGGGTTTGATTATGTACCTTTCTAGACGAAACATTACGTATATAGGAGAAACATTATTTTTATCGATTCATTTTACTTTAGCTCTAAAAAAAATATCTGAAGATTCATTAAAATATGCCAAAATTATGTGAAATTCATCAAAGGTACAATTCAGTGTCTTTCCATAAATAAAACTGATTTGAATATTTTAATTATCTATTTTTCTTAAGTGTTACAACGACACCCCATCACTGCTACAACAGCTCCTAGTATGGGGTATATGCATTTTATGGTTAGTCCATGACACTCACTAAGATATAAGTACAACACTCACATAATATTTTCAACTAAAATTTTTTCAGGCCTACAGCCAGAAATTTTTAGAACATTTAAAATTTTTATTATTACCGTAAAAGTTTTATTGAATTCATTACGTCAGGAAAATATATTGTGAATAGTCTAATAGTTTCAATGTATATTCAATCAACCGGAGAAAAGATAATATATTTGCGAAACATACAAACTTCTATTTAAAAGTGTAGGTATTCAAATAAGATACTTCTTAAAACAAAAATTTCTTCATTTGCAGTTTCATTTAAGAAATAAGAAAAATATTAAACTTTTATCAACTAACTATAACTAAATATCAAAGACGGTGCTCTTTTAAATCGACACATTCAGTAACGTTTCGACAGGCATTAGAAAGTTTGACTTTAATTTCGTGTTTTATCAACTACAACTTTGTTAAGTGGTATCATTTTTATACATTTCTAATCACTGAATTATTGTTTTTCTTTTATAGTTGATCAGAAAATGTAATGTTTATACCTAGTTAAAAAAATATAAATAAATCAAAAGAAAGCTTACATTATAGAAAATGTGGGTATATTCATAGAGAATATGAAAATAATTAGGTACCACTACAAAAAAAAATTTTATTCTAAAAGCTGTACAAATTAAATTTTATTGTTGTCTGAAACATTATAGAAAGATAATAATTGAGACATAGCTACTTAATTAATCGTTTGGGCATAATCTGCTTATGACGCAGATCAATTTCCCAGCATAGCAATCGCTTCATTATTTCATTTCCGGAGTGAAAAACTTCAGTTGCCAATTAATCTTTTTCAATTCCAGAACAATCGCCTCGAGTTCAGTGTCGCAAAAAAAACGACAATCAATCGACCCTAAAATATAGCTTAAATATCAGGCTGGCTTTTATAACAACAATAATTGGTGGATCATATGTTTGTGACATGAGTGATAAAAATGTGGAACCGCAACACTAGAATTAACCAGCCAATTAAAGAGATCGAATAGCAACATGTAAACTTTAATTGACGTCAATAATAACAATTTGAAAGCTACTCCCAGTAAAATTTCTGAGAAAACTGAAATAGTCAAATTGTTGCTTTTGAACAATATCAAAGCAGTTGATATCGTTTTGTGTACATCGGGGGATTAATCAATAAAAATGTTAATACTTTAAATAGTGCATATATTTATTCAATATTATTATTTTATAAGTAAGCACAGTTTAAATAAACATTTCAATGGAAGGTAAATTAGAGAATTACATTCATATGTTCCAAGTATCAGAGACAAGTCAAATGAAGATAAATAGAAAAACTTGGAAACAGAAATTCTGGCAGATATTTCCAGTGATTTGTGGTGAGTCATTTAACACAAAGTTAAATTAATAATATTCTAGGAACATATATGCCCATAATTTTTTAATATATTATAAAGTATAAACTTTAAAATAAAATACACTTGGCTTATGTTTCACTATATAAAAATATTTAGATACTGTATTTAGCAGTAAAGAATAGTCGACATGTTTCGAGTTATGAACTCATTATCAAGACTGACTACAGGAGAGTATTACATCTTATTTTATGAAGCAGACAAAAGCATAGGTGATACCTGAAAATCAATTTGTTCGTTTACAAGGGGTTATTTACTATTATGGGCGGAACTTATTTCGAGAATTTCAAGAAGGTCAAGGCGCTTTCCTTTGTTACCTGAATGTAACAATTGGGTTTTGTTGAAATCCAGGAAATGATTAAATTTTATACAATGTTCGGAGAAGCTAGTGGTATTTTCATTTTATAGAATTGACTTTTTATGTTCTTTAACACGAATGTTTTTATTCCTTTCTGTTTGTCCAATATAGAAAGCAGGACATTCGTCGCAAAATATTTTGTATACACCACTGTTTTCTCCGATGTTAGATTTTTCTTTATTATTGACCAAGAATGACTTCAAGTTTCTTTTATTTGTACAAATTGTTTTAACGTTATTGATAGTCTGTTACAAATTTTGCTACTCAAATTCGGCACATAATTTATTGGGAAGTAATTTTGTTCTTCATTAATGGTTTGCGTGAGGTATATTGAATGCAACAGATTCTTTATTCGTTTTTTCCCAATGAGCTTATCGATAAGACTTTCATTGTAACCGTTATTGGTGGCTAATAATTTGATTGTATTAACTTCGGTTTGAAAATTTGTTTCCGATAATGGAATAGTGAACAGCCTATGTATGAACGAATGAAAAGCACTTAGTTTCATTTTTATGTGTTGGTTACTGTCGCTGTGAATTAAAGTATCTGTGAAGGTTGGTTTTCTATAAATGTTGAAAGTAAAAGAATTCAAATTCCTAGCAATCTGAACGTCTGAGAAATTCAAGGTACCGTGTTCGTTTTCTACTTCTTTTGTTAATTGAATCGAGTTGTAGAAAGTAAGTATTTGTATATTTAAGGAAATTATCTAACTGCCTATCTGTCTGTACCGGTCCAAATACAAAAAATATCATCTACATAACGCCTCCATAATGAAACGTTAGTAATTAAATTATTATCAAAATTGAAAAAAGTTATTCATAAAAATTTCACTCAACATTTTTCCGAACATTGTATAAAACTTAATCATTTCCTGGATTTGAACAAAACCCAATTGTTACATTCAGGTAGGTAACAAAGGAAAGCGCCTAGACCTTCTTGAAATAAGTTCCGCCTATAATAGTAAATTACCCCTTGTAAACGAACAAATTGATTTTCAGGTATCACCTTTGCTTTTGTCTGTTTTATAAAACAAGATGTACCTAATACTCTCCTGTAATCAGTCTTGATAATGAGTTCATAACTCGAAACATGTCGACTATTCTTTACTGCTAAATACAGTATCTAAATATTTTTATATAGTGAAAGAAGTGTGTTTTATTTTAAAGTTTATACTTTATTCTTTATGATGTTTCACCAAGTGATGTGCGAGAATTCAATCTCAGTTATTATATTATTGTTTCTACAACGCGGCGTTTCACCACACGGTGTCTTCTTCGGATAAAATGAAATACTGAAATCTTGGTATCTTAGCTTCATATAAAATTTTTAATACCTAGGGAAAAAACGACCAGTACAAGAAATTAAATTAGTGTGGAGGTTAGGTAATATATTCAGTAGGGGAGAGCGGGGCTGAAAGTGCCGGGGGTAAATTGTGCCGACGCGAATATCTCAAAAACAGAAAAAGATAGATATAAGATCATATTATGTCGCGTAATGCCTAACAGTCGGGCACACTTCAGCGACGCGGACGGAGTGGCAGTGCATGTGAGGGTCCTCCAGTAAGTAAATATTTTCGTTTCGATACTTTTTGGTCGCAAGCTAGCATTTTTCGTGCTTTTAATATGAGAGTTTTAGTAAAATGTTTGGTATTTATCCTAGTTTGTTATGCAGTGTAATTGTTATACTTTGAATTGAGTGATTTTTATATGTGAGACAAAATATCGCACGCTCATAAGCGGGGTAAAATGTGCCGTTCATGTGGGGTTGGTTGTGCCTCGGCACAACCAACCCCTAAGCAACCTTCATTGTTTCAATATTGTTTATGTTTACGCAAAAACTTACGAAAGAAAGAAAATAATTTTTGACATAATACTTTAAACTGCATTTATTGTCTTTGACAGAATGAGGACATGACTCGTCAGTGCTTTCAGGAGCCTATCCCTTGCTGCAGCTTCCAGCTTCCTCAATCAGCTGATAACAACACAGGAGATGAAAATACAGCAATTTTCTCACCAGAGCTTATAAGATCACTGCCTAAAGCACCTCTCCGATTAATTGGACATAATATGGGACGTAAAAGAAAGAAAGTTGTTCTTACGATCACTCCAGAGAAAAATGCTTTGCCCCAAGAACAGGATAATAAAAAGAAGAAGAAAGAAAGTGAAACTAGTAAGAAAGTTAAAGGAAAAAGGAAGGGAACAGGCAAGGGAAAACGTAAACGAACAAAAATACCGACTGAGAGATGAGTTTTGCAAGATGACAGTTCTTGATGACGAACAAGAGTGGTTCTGCATCATATGTTGTGATGCCTATTCTAACTCTGCACTGTTGATTTATAGTAAAACGTATAACGAATGAATGCATCATTATAAAAAATTGTCTTTTAAATTCTAAATTAATTTTCATTCATCTAAAACATCTAGCATTATCAACGGCACAACCGACCTCAGCTACGGCACAACTTGCTCCAAAGTGGGGTTGGTAGTGCCTTGCCGCCGCTGTATTGAAAAATCACTTATTCTCGAAAACTATTGAAAATGTGCAAAATCGTATTATAGACTAAATTTGGCTTAGGATGAACCACTACTTTCAGAAATAGTACTTGTTTTATCTGAATAATATGAGATTTGTCAAAATCGACACTTTCAGCCCCGCTCTCCCCTAGTGGGAAATGATTTAGGTAAATTTGTTCGTCCAATAATACATCTGAATTCTTATACCTGTTGATTTCTAGGGCTTCCCAAAAGTTTAATATCAATTCTCTATACTCTCTTTGTAAAATATGGAAATCTACTTTATCAAATGAAAGATTTTCATCGAGCAAATGGTTGTAATGATTATAATATCTCTTATTGTTTACGGAGCAGCGCTCATTCCCTAAGTACTAAAAATTGTATGTAAAACTAAGATCCCAAGATTTCATTCTATCCGAAGAAGCCACTGTATGGTGAAACGCCGTTTCATAGAAACAAATATAATAACCGTTAAAATCAAAGATGATTGTGTTTTTCTAATAATTTTGTTATGGGTTTTAACAAAGTAACGGCCACATCAATTCAAAATATTAAATTTAGTCGTTATTTTTCACCTGTACCTTTTTGGTCTTCATTTTCAGCTTCCCTGTTGGCTATACCGTTCGGTATTATGTTAGGATGGCCCTCACCATCGTATCCTTACTTACTACAGTCTTCATCGGTCATTCCAATATCAATGGCTCAGAGTGCCATGATTGCAGGTTTTCTCATGTTGGGCATCACTGTCAGCACACCTCTTTCATCACAATACCATTTTGGACCAAAATATGGTATATGGATCGGTATGCAACGATTTTTTTACAAAGAGGTAGTTTACTAAAACCTTTAACGCATTGCTGATTTCAAATTTTGGGTGATAGAATCAATTAAAACTTGCTGTGTACAATTGTTTATTATTGAACTCATATACATTTTTTTTCATACATATATATATATATATATATATATATATATATATATATATATATATATATATATATATATATATATATATATAGGTATAAGTATACCAAAGAAAACAAACATTTTGAAAGCATTTCTTGTGGCTAAAAAAGATCAACCTAGTTACGTTTGTATATATTTGTTTGCGAATATTTTTCAACCCTGAAGTTCAAACCCCACGCGGGAGTGTCCCTACCTTAAAAACTTAGATGGAATGAGGGGTCGAGTGATACCTGCGGTTAATGAAACCTCTATTCAATTCTGACTATTTTTTTTTTAATTTTGAATATCCTTTAAAACAATTCTTCAATAAATATTAAAACTGAACAACGCAAGCTTATATGCCAGAATACAGTTTATGTTTTAAGCGTTTTTTGTCTGATTGAGTGGAGTAGAATTTTGTCTTCAGTTGCCCCATAAAAAAAATCCAGGGGTGACAAATCGGGTGACCTTGTGCTGGCTACTCTATGTCCCTTCCTTCCAATACAGGTAGGTATAGGTACCATTCGACCCCTCTTTCCATATAAGATTTTACGTAACCCTGCTTGGAATTGAAAAATACTTATTGATTATTTACCCCTCGCCGTCTTTTGCTTTTAAAAGAAGAAAAACCTTTTTGTTACGAATGTTTTCTCCAAGTTTAGGCGCATTTTCGCAAACTTTGCAAAGGGGCCTTACCTATTCCATTTGAGAGGCTTTATATAGCGTATTCCATTTATGAGTTTTTAACAACGTTATTGCATTTAAGGTTTTAAGGGTAACTGTCACGCTCCCCACGTTAGATTTTAACTTGAGGTTGGAAAATAAAGGCAGATATATATATATATATATATATATATATATATATATATATATGTATATATATATATATATATATATATATATATTATATATGTATATATATATATATATATATATATATATATATATATATATATATATATATATATATATATATATATATATATATATATATATATATATATATATATATATATATATATATATATATATATATATATATATATATATATATATATATATATATACAGGGTGGGCCATCCATAACTTTCCACTCCGAATTTTGAGCTTTGGGATGGAATAACGAAAAAACGCTCAGACAGGTCAAATTTTGTTGAAAGGGGGACAAAAAAGGGTGTTCAAATGAGTTTGATATCATACCCCTCTAGCCGCTACCACTTAGAGCAATTATTTTTGAATAGAGATAATAGGTCGATTAGCTTTGTTGAAAAGGTAATTCAAAAATAATTGCTCTAAGTGATAGCGGCTAGAGGGGTAGTGATATCGAATTCATTTTTTGACCCGTCCGAGCGTTTTTCCATCTCAAAGATCCAAATTCGGCGTGTGAAAGTTATTGATGCAATACAGAGTCACTCTGTATAATAATAAAGCGATGAAAAAAAATACACTCATGCAGGAAATTGAATTGCCTTTCCAACAAGGTGCTGCTCGGCCCCTTTTCCCCATTCAAAAATGAGAGCTGTTAGGGGTTGCAGCTAGAAGGGTAGTGATATCAAACTCATTTGAACACCCTTATTTGTCCCCCTTTCAACAAAATTTGACTCGTCCGAGCGCTTTTTCCATCTCAAAGGTCCAAATTCGGCGTGTGAAAGTTATTGATGCAATACTGAGTCACTCTGTATAATAATAAGCGATGAAAAAAAATACACCCATGCAGGAAATTGAATTGCCTTTCCAACAAGGTGCTGCTCGACCCCTTTTCCCTATTCAAAAATGAGAGCTGTTAGGGGTTGCGGCTAGAGAGGTAGTGATATCAAACTCATTCGAAGACCCTTATTTGTCCCCCTTTCAACAAAATTTGACCTATCCGAACGTTTTTTCGTTATTCCATCCCAAAGCTCAAAATTAGGGGTGAAAAGTTATGGATGGCCCACCCTATATATATATATATATATATATATATATATATATATATATATATATATATATATATATATATATATCAGTGGCGGCTCGTGAGGTTTTGGTTTGAGGAGGCTACAAGAGGTGTTAAAAAATACACCATAGGCGAAAATTTTTAGGATTTCAAGGTCAACCGTCTTATAATTTAAAGAAAATCAAAGTAAAACAAGCACCCTAAGCTATTAATTTGTTTTCACTTTCGAGTGTCTAGATTGAGAACTACAACTCCTATTTACAATATTCACAAAAACTCTTCTCAGCCAATTAATCAATTCATCTATTCATCAAATTTTTTTCTTTCACAAAATAGGTACCTACCTACCTACTTAACGAATTTGTTAACAGCTGGTGAGAGCAAATGAAAAGTTATTATATATTTTTGAAGATTAGCGGGATTCTGCGATCTTTAAGGTTAGCAAAATGATCTATAATATCCTCTTAAAATTTTTTGTCTTTCGCCAAAAGTTTTACCAATTCCTTTTCAATAGACAACAAACTAATATTTTTCGAATGATCCTGGCTCATTGAATTTCGTAAATAAGTTTCTTAAGAGTGGAAAACGAGCGCTCTACGGAAGCCGATGTCACCGGGATAGAAACAATTAGACATAAGAGTTTATAAACTTGGGGTAAATCTTGATTCAAATCATTATCAAAAAGGTATTTAATAGTCCTCACATGATTTTCATTTTGCCCCAAACTTTCATTGTCAATAACACACAGTTCACTTTTTATGGCCACCTTATCAAAAAAAGTGTATTTTTGACATAAATTTTCCAAAAGGTTATCTGGAAAATTAGCCGAAAATCCGGTTAACAGATTTTTATTGAGTAAGTCGAAGAAATGCAGTTCTTTCAAATCAGAGAACCTTATTTCTATTTGACCCCTAATAGTATCCAAAATTTCATAAAATATTTGCTTATAGTGAAGCTCCATATCTGCGTAACTGAATTTCTTTCGTTTTGGGCTAAATTGAGTCGTATCATCAGTAGTTAAATACAGAAAATAGTTTTTTAAAATAAAATTCTGCACGAAATTCTGAAATTTTTTCCAAAAGAAACTTGAGCCGATTTCGTGAGTAAATTACATCTGAAAACTTGTGCTGTAAAATTTGAAAAACTATTTCTGTTTGTTCAAAAATTAATTTAAAGATGGTTAAAAAATATATAAATTCCTTATCTTGTAAGTAAGATATTAATCCGCGTGCTGTATTTACAGTTACTTTATCGGTGAAAAATTCCTCACTTTCAACTAGGAATAGAATTAAATCCTCAAATCCTAAGCGGCCCCAAACAGAGATATTTTCACTAGTAAAAAGTAAACACTGCCAACAAAATAATTTATTTTTTACATGTGATCCGGTTAGGCAAGGATGTCTCTTATAATTCCTTGTATTAAAACCGCGGTTTTGTTGTCTGTTACGCTGAACCAAATTGTTTAATTCAGGGGTAGGTCCCAATGTTTTTATCAAAACTTTATCCTCATAACTTAGTGCACTAAAGTTATGGGATAACAAATATTCCACTAAGTCACCATTGAAATTTTTGAAATTAACTTCAGTAACCAAACTCATTTTAAAACAATACGCGAGCAATATAAGTAAACACGGCCATTAGTAACTACGATCACACTACGATTCAATTAATGCTTTCCGAATTCACTCGATGTCACGCAAAATTCTAACGTTGTGATTGGTCGACATTGTATGAGACTGGGTTCCTATCGGTGTTGCCATTTACATGTGTTTTCCTTTTCTATTGCAATGAAGTATTCATTCGGAGTATTTGCACCGTTGTTTGCTTTTCTGTGGCAGGCATAATGAACGTTGAGAATATACCTTTCTAAGCCTCCGCAGCGTTGCCACAAATCTTGAAATGAATGAAATGCAGTAAATGTAAATACCTTCTATCTTAATTAATAAATTATATTATATAATGTAGGTTGAAAGGAAGGTAGGTGCATAAAATAATATGACTTTGATCAATATGAATATGCTGAATGCTGATTATTTAATATAATATATTAGTGATACACGGAATATTATTGAGGAGGCTTAGCCTCCTTAGCCTCCTTTGACTAGCCGCCCCTGATATATATATATATATATATATATATATATATATATATATATATATATATATATATATATATATATATATATATATATATATATATATATATATATATATATATATATATATATATATATATATATATATATATAGGTATAGGTATAGGTATATATAATATATTTAACTTATTCTCGCCTGTGTTGCATTGTTCTTTAATTGTCGTTTCTTAGCAATAACATGCCATTTGAGTTTGAAAACCGTCTTTAGTGAATAATTCGTGATATTCTCTACAGTCGATAAAGATATCAAAACAATTGCAAAACTGTTAACATGTATATTTCAGGTATGGTACTTATAATAATTGGATGGACCTTGATGTGGTATTCTGAGAATATTTACTGGTTGCTCGGAAGTCGCTTCGTAGTGGGACTTGGCAGTGGCTATGGTACGGGTCAAGTGAAAAGCTACATCAAAGAAATTTGTGAACCAAAATTAGCTGTTACTTTATCCAAACAACTCAATCTTTATGGGTGTTTTGGAGTGATAATAGTTTTTATTGCTGGAACCTTTCTTGATTTCAGAACAATTTCTTTAGTATCTGTGATAATTTCTACAATTATTCTATTCATAACATTGTTTATTCCATGTACCCCAAAAGACTGTATCAGAAATAAGAACCTAGATAAAGCAGTAAAATTACTAGATTTCTTACGAGGCAAAAAAGATCACACAAGTGAAATTAAAAAAATACAAACGGATCTTTCACAAGAAAGTAATGAATTCCTTATTCCAATATTAAGGAATGAAATCCTAAGGAAAAGGTTTTTTAAATTCATTTTTTTAATATTTTTAGTACAGTTCATTGGAGCTCCAACTACTATTATTTATTGTCAACTCATATTTACGAGATCAGGATGTTCATATCCTGAATATTGTGCATTATTCTACTCCATAATTTTTTTCACATCAAACGTATACGGCACATTTTATTCTCCTAGTTTGAATAAAAAATGGGTCTTAATTTGCTCTAATGTTATGAGTACTCTGATGATAGCTATTCAAATTTTTGTTTTATATTTTGAAATCAACAAAATTTGGCCCTTTACTTCATTTATCGTTATGTTACTTTTCATAACTTTCTATAATATAGGTCTAGGAAATATACCATTCACATTTATACAAGACTGGTTCCCTAATCAGTACAAAGAAGGAATGGCGAACTTCTTCACAATGGAATTTTCTATGTTGGCTTTAATAGCGACAAAGATTTTTCAAGTGATCATCACAAGATTTTCGTTTTATACTGGTTTTTGTATGTTTCTTGTTTTCGAAATTATTTGTTTTGTTTTTGTCACAATTTTCATCAAAACTGATGCAGAAAATAATGAGAATTATACGAAGTCGAATGTCGTCTTTTTTTGGAATACGAAGAATATGCAGAGAGAAAAAGTTGTAAATAGTTGATAATGAAAAATTTTCCACGAAAATGAATCCAGCTATAACCAAATAAATATGCATTTGTTTTTATTATAAAATTTCTGTAAATAAAGTTGTATATTTATAATTTCAAATGTTTCATTCCGAATTATGCGATTTGGTGTTTTTCACTTTTAGTGACAACCAATTTAGTAGCTACTGTTTATATATCAACTTTCAAACTATTGCATTTTAAATGGATCTAGAGATGATAAATCATAGGTCAATTTGAAACTCGATCGTTATCTGCTTTCATTATATGCACTAGCCAAAGAAAATTAATAGGTGTGTAACTAAAAGCACAGCTGTATCATATGTAAATTCAAACAATATCAATCGTTACCACGAACAACAACATGTTGATATATAAACGATAAAAACAAGGAAATTTAGATATAAACGAATAAAAGATACAACTTAATCATATGTTAAATGAAATTCATGGCTGATTTCTTTATTGTCATATTATTCCCTTATTCCTAAAATTCACTGCATTTATAATAATATATTAACACATTTTGGATTGATTGGGCCGATACATGATGTAAATTAATAAACATATTAAAACAATGGTTAATAAAAATTTACACATTTATTCAATGAAATAACGCATGACGCACGTTTCGGTGGAACTTAACCTTCATCAGGTGCTAAATGCAAACTGTTTGCATAAGCAAACTTTTTAATACAAAATGGCGAATGTGCATCAACAGCAAACAGGCAACGCGTTCCACAAAATTCATTTTCACAGAAACTGCAGCTGAATTTCATAGAACCCTTTTTCATGAAAAAATATCTATGTATACCTATTCTCATTGCGAAAGGTTGAACGGTACGGAAGTTATACGCTGCTGCGACATCTAGCGGCGAGTTGAATTCTTAAAAAACACGTAAAAAAAAAAATTTATATATATATATATATATATATATATATATATATATATTAATATATTTATATATATAATATATATATATATATAAATATATAAATATATAATATATATATTTATATATATATATATATATATATATATATATCTATATATATAAATAACACAGGGTCGGATAGTCAAAGGAGGCTAAGCCTCCTCAATAATATTCCGTGTATCACTAATATATATATTATATTGAATAGTCAGCATTCAGCATATTCATATTAATCAAAATCATATTATTTTATGCACCTACCTTCCTTTCAACCTACATTATATAATATAATTTATTAATTAAGATAGAAGGTATTTACATTTACTGCATTTCATTCATTTCAAGATTTGTGGCAACGCTGCGGAAAGCTTAGAAAGGTATATTCTCAACGTTCATTATGCCTGCCACTGAAAAGCAAACAATGGTGCAAATACTCCGATGAATAGTAAAGCAAAACACATGTAAATGGCAACACCGATCGCGACCCAGTCTTATACAATGTCGACCAATCACAACTAGAATTTCGCGTGACATCGAGTGAATTTCGTTGGAAATCGTAGTGTGATAGTAATTCGTACTGTCTAATGGCCGCCGGAAACAGCTCGCGTTACGCGTATTGTTTTAAAATGAGTTTGATAACTGAAGTTAATTTCAAAAATTTCAATGATGACTTAGTGGAATATTTGTTTTAATACAAGGAATTATGAGAGACATCCTTGCCTAACCGGATCACAGGTAAAAAATAAATTATTTTGTTGGCAGTGTTTACTTTTTACTAGGGAAAATGTCTCTGTTTGGGGCCGCTTAGGATTTGAGGATTTAATTCTATAGTTGAAAGTGAGGAATTTTTCACCGATAAAGTAACTTTAAATACCGCACGCGGATTAATATCTTACTTACAGGATAAGGAATTTATGTATTTTTTAAACATCTTTAGATTAATTTTTGAACAAACAGAAATAGTTTTTCAAATCCTACAGCACAAGTTTTCAGATGTGATTTACTCTCGAAATCGGCTCAAGTTTCTTTTGGAGAAAATTTCAGAATTTCGTGCAGAAGTTTATATTAAAAAACTATTTTCTGTATTTCAAACTACTGATGATACGACTCAATTTAGCCCAAAACGAAAGAAATTCAGTTTCGCAGATATGGAGCTTCACTATAAGCAAATATTTTATGAAATTTTGGATACTATTAGGGGTCAAATAGAAATAAGGTTCTCTGATTTGAAAGAACTGCATTTCTTCGAATTACTCAATAAAAATTTGTTTACCAGATTTTCGGCTAATTTTCCAGATAACCTTTTGGAAAATTTATGTCAAAAATACACTTTTTTTGATAAGTTGGCCCTAAAAAGTGAACTGTGTGTTGTTTACAGAGACAATGAAATTTTGGGGCAAAATGAAAATCATGTGATGACTATTAAATACCTTTTTGATAATGATTTGAATCAAGATTTACTCCAAGTTTATAAACTCTTATGTCTAATTGTTTCTATCCCGGTGACATCGGCTTCCGTAGAGCGCTCGTTTTCCACTCTTAAGAGAATTAAAACTTATTTACGAAATTCAATGAGCCAGGATCGTTTGAAAAATATTAGTTTGTTGTCTATTGAAGAGAAATTGGTAAAACTTTTGGCGAAAGACAAAAAATTTTATGAGGACATTATAGATCATTTTGCTAACGTTAAAGATCGCAGAATCCAGCTAATCTTCAAAAATATATAACTTTTTATTTGCTGTCCCACACATATTTTGTACATTTTATTTTGTTTGTGGTACTAGGTACTTTATTACTTAGTATTATACCAAATAATTCGTTGTTCCTTGTAAAAATCTCAAAAGAATTTACTTTTTGTTTGATTTTATGTAAACATTATTTTTTATTCAAGGCTTCTGCCTTGGCATTGGCATCTATGCAGGAATTATAAAAAATAGATGTCTATGCCAAAGAATTTATTTAAATTTTTTTTTAGGTCTAAATGTATATTTTATTTTGTTGTTATTTTATTTTTATTTTGTTTTACTTTTATGACAAGAATTTTATTTTAATCTATTTTTGGGAGGGTCCTATTTTATTTTTGGCAAGAAAAAACTCTCACCTTCCCGTTGGTTCTTGCTGGGCAACAATTGATTAATTCCTCGAATAAGTAACAAATTCGTTGAGAAGGTAGGTAGGTACCTACCTATTTTGTGATAGAAAAAAAAATATGATGAATAGATGAATTGAGTAATTGGCTGAGAAGTTTTTGTGAATATTGTAAATAGGAGTTGTAGGTCTCAAGGCAGACACTCGAAAGTGAAAAAAAAATTTTTCCAAACAAATTAATAGCTTAGAGTGCTTGTTTTACTTTGATTCTTTTTAAATTATAAGGCGGTTGACCTTGAAATCCTAAAAATTTTCGCCTATGGTGAATTTTTTAACACCTCTTGTAGCCTCCTCAAACCAAAACCTCACGAGCCGCCACTGATATATCTCTTGATAATTATTAGCAATAACAGGCTGGTTGAATCTTAAAAAACTCGATTTTATTAAAAAGTTGACGTTTCACTACGAGATTCGAAAAAATTGAAATTTCTTTGACATTTATTGATTTGAAAAAATTTGAATAGACAAAGACGACTTTATTTATTATGTGCTATTCAGTCCAATATTAACATTCAAAATTGTTATCATCAGAAGGTAAGGGAAACTACAGAAACCTTTACCTACGTAATGTTCGAAAAAAATAATAATAGGTTACTATTTATCTAACAACAAAGAAATTAGTCGCGGGAAAATATTGAAAAAGTAGAGCAGAATTATCGGTATAGAACGCTTATATGGAAGCAGCCGTTGACACGTGTTTCGGACTCTTTGGTCCTCATCAGAACGGCGTAGCTAAGCATTGGATTGAAAATTTGGAGATGAAAATAGTATAACAAATAAATAGTCTTTCATAACAGAGGTTTTTATTTGTTATACTATTTTCATCTCCAAATTTTCAATCCAATGCTTAGCTACGCCGTTCTGATGAGGACCAAAGAGTCCGAAACACGTGTCAACGGCTGCTTCCATATAAGCGTTCTATACCGATAATTCTGCTCTACTTTTTCAATATTTTCCCGCGACTAATTTCTTTGTTGTTAGATAAATAGTAACCTATTATTTTTTTTTTCGAACATTACGTAGGTAAAGGTTTCTGTAGTTTCCCTTACCTTCTGATGATAACAATTTTGAATGTTAATATTGGACTGAATAGCACATAATAAATAAAGTAGTCTTTGTTCAAATTTTTTCAAATCAATAAATGTCAAAGAAATTTCAATTTTTTCGAATCTCGTAGTGAAACGTCAACTTTTTAATAAAATCGAGTTTTTTAAGATTCAACCAGCCTGTTATTGCTAATAATTATCAAGAGATTATATATATATATATATATATATATATATATATATATATATATATATATATATATATATATATATATATATAAATATATATATATATATATATATATATATATATATATATATATATATATATATATATATATATATATATATATATTCATAAAATATATATTTCTTTTTTTGGCAATAACAGGCCATTTGAGTTTGAAAACAGACTTTATTAAACAGTTTCGTTTAATATAGGTAGTTATTTGGAATATTTGATCTCTCTTAAAAATTAACAATAAGGTACTACATTATTCATGTAGATATTAAGAAAGATATTCTTTCTTCTGTTACACTAGCCCTGCAATTTCTGCAAAGCATAATGAACTTCTCAGGTCCAAATATTGTTTATATGCAGTGTACATCATTCTCATTAAAACCTGCTAAAATTTGAACTATTCTAGTTTAGATTATTTTATTTTCCTTGTTCTGTGTTTTTCTATAGCATTTCAATCGAAATGTGTTATTATTGTTTTCATTCAAATTCCATGTAACACAACAGCAACTTGTAAGCAGCGTATTTATGAAAACTTTTCCCTTGTCTTTGCATAAACCTTTTGTTTGCCCAGTAATAATTCTTGGAATCTATTACAGTTTATTCTCTGTAACTTATTATTTCAGAATTTTACCTAATTTATATCTTGTGGGTGTCCAGCTAATTGTACGTTGCAATACAATAAATATTTCCAAATGGCTTTGAGCTGATGGTACAACAAACGAGACTATCATTCTCATAGCTTGTAAAACTTATCAAAATGACATGAATCATTATTCAAAATAAAATAAAAAATTCGTGACGTGAATTCAATACTGACAGCGAAGAAAGTCGATATGAGATTCGAACGAAGTTTCCGCGAAGTGCAGCGCGGTTGAGAAAAAGAGTTGAAAGCCACAAACGTATTTCAACATTAACTCCATCTAGGTACCAAATTTCAACACCCTAACTCAATACGAAGAACTTGTGAAGTTTACCAAATTTTTAAAAACCACAAAATCTACATAAAATAACGATTCATAAAAATTACCACAATTTTGATAGTTTTTTCTGCCTTGAAAACAATGCCCAAGGTATAAAATAATACCTTGTATATTATTCCATCACTTTACTGCTTATGGTGGTTCCATTCCAATTAGGTATTAGCTTATGGGTAATAGATAAATTCTCTAAACTTTACCATGATTTCGCTATATATTTTTGCACTCTCACATAGTAATAACTAGGGGATAGACACTATTTAAATTACCTTTCCTCTGAAAAAAATCATCAACCCTACCCCTACTTTTCAGATTAAAAAAAAAAAGCACATAAACATGTAAATGATTATATGTAGAACATATAAAACTTTTATTAATCCACTCTTTAGTGAATTTTAACTATAAAATTCACTAAGGCATTTAGAGAACAAACATTTTGCTTCTTACTCAAAATCTCAACAATAATTTAACATGATGGTTTGTTAAAAAATCAATTATTGAAGGGTATCAAAGTTACACATGGTTGATATAGTTCTCAAATTTTAGTTACTTTTCCTTCACATTATAAATTACTAAATGTTGACTTTTCTATTCAAATTTTTCATTTGCTTGACTGTATATGATTTCACTTATTTTATCACAGGCTGTTGGGTGCACTTTTTACTTCATTTCCATTCTGTTTCAAGTTTTTTATTGTATCCTGTAGAAATGCTACTCGATTTTTGAGAAGTTTGATTGTCCTTCTAGCAGTTCCTAGTTGCTTCTTTTTCAATGCAAGTTTGCGATAATTTTCATCATACTTCCGTTTTAGTTTTTCTGGGTTACAACTGAAGAATAACAATAGTATATATACTGATACAATAAACCTTCCCTAAATAAGATTTGAAATACAAGTTCCTATAACATTTAAATTAATGAATACAAGTATTTTTCCATTATTCTGATAATTAAAATCCTTCAAGTTACCACAATAATCACTCACTCACCAGTAATTATGCATTTTATAAACATAATCTTTTTGTTGGTTCACATCATATGGCTCAGAATGTTCCAGTTCTTTACTGGAAAAAAACTTTCAAGTTATTTATACCAAGATGCTTAAGTGAAGGCAATATAATTTGTTGCCAAATTACATTAAGCTGTTACACTTTGCTGAGGTAAGTGTATCTTTTTGATTTAAAGTTTCTATCATGTGTTCAATAACAAACAATTTTCTTTGACTTCAACAGCAAATGCCCAATTGATTTTAATATTTCATGAATTTAAATAAAAGTTAATTCATATAAATAAATACGGATGCTCTAGGGACATAAATTAGGTATCAAAAACAGATTTTGCAATGAATGCATCATATAAATGATAAAATTAAATAAGTTCAGACACTGGGTGAAAGCAGAATAGTAGTAATTAATACTATTAAGTTATTAATTAAACACTATAAAAAATTACTACTACTTTCTATTAATTTTGTTCACATAGATAGGAATAATACTGATATATCTATAAATAAAATAAATAGTGACACTAGACATAAAAGATTCTCTTTACAAATAATTATGAATTTGATTTTCTATCCAAGCCAAAGATGAATTAATGAAAAATTAAGTTGACAAAATCTGAAGCAAAAATATATTTTTTCCACACATGGTACATAGTAGGTAGTAACCTATAAGCACTTAAAGCGGATATCGTAAAGTTTTACTTACTTTATCATATTATTCTTAATACAACTATTTTCAGTATGCAAAGTATTTCGACCATTATTTGATGTTGAATCTATCCTCATTGTACCATTGATATCAAGAGTATATGTATGGGTCATTCTATACAAAAAATGTGGACGACGATTATAATCAACAATGAATGATTGGTACCACTCAAAAATCGTAATTTAATGAAGTATTCTTATAATTTAGCAGAAACTATGGTACGTAAATACTTATTTTATAAATAAAAGAGCAAAATCTTCTTCCAGCCACATTGCCAGACTTTTCGCAAATTGACAAGACAATCATATTGACATTTGCATTAATTGCATTCACAAATCACAATAAATAAGTTATGTATGTAGGTCTTGTAGGTAGGTTAATTAACTGGTAAAGAGTTATCACCCCGAAAGTCTAAAAATTGATTCATTTTAAATTGTTAGTAATAATTGAATATAGCCGAATTGAGTTTGACATTATACTCCTAGAACATATGCAAGTAAACTGATAATTTAGTTTACATGACTTTTATGGCAGTATATTCGTCTGAAATATGATCTATTATAATTTCTCATGGAATTTATTTCATATACCTAAATATATATATATATATATATATATATATATATATATATATATATATATATATATATAGGTATATGAATAAATATAATATATATATATATATACATATATATATATATATATATATATATATATATATATATATATATATATATATATATATATATAGGAATATAAAATAAATATATATATATATATATATATATATATATATATATATATATATATATATTTAGAGTTTACAGAAGAGACTTATTTGATTAGCCATAGGTCATTAAACAATTCAAAGATCTAACATGCATCAAATACGTTCTCTTTGTTCATTAAAATGCCTCAAGTTCAAGTATCCAGATTGAAAGTAGCAATATGTTGCGTCTCTATGACTTTACGAAGTTGGCATTATGATTTCATTGATTTTAATATTTGGTAGAAAGTTTTCCCTAAATAGCTACTCTGGTTATTTTTGTTTTCGTGGTCTGGCAACTTTGTAATTTCAGAATGTTGGAAACTTTGACATGTTAAAATTGTTAAATTAAATAGAAACACTGATAGTTAGGTTATAGGAAATATTTAAACATTCAATATTAAACGATTTCATTGAATTGAACTATATCAAACAGCAGTATCCTCAAGTAGGTTTTTCATTTTCATTAATTAGTAGAAAGTTCGCAAATAAATATTCAGAGTTATCAATTCATTATAGATATATACTAGCATGGAAGCAGTAGATATACAGGCTGTCGAATCCAAACTGAGCGATGTCACAGTGACTCCAATACCAATGAATGTGCCAAAACTCACTGTAACGTCTGTAACAACACATGTTCCTCAAATAAAACCAGAAACAGCTGTTCCCGGCCAATCTAAATATTCCCAAGTACTAGCTGCACTCCAAGAGATTAGAAGAGAAGTAAGACCAACTTATGCAGGTAGTAGAAGTTCAGCAGAACGCCTTAAACGTGGTATAGTTAACTCAAGGATATTAGTAAGAGAATGTTTATTAGAGACTGAAAGAAGTGCCAGACAATAACATATTTGCCATACATGTAGCTCTATAATTGGTAGTATTTTAGAAACAAAAGAGTCAATTATTTTAGGTGTAGAATATTATAAACTTGTTAATCCTTATTATTATTCATCGGTTCACTTCTGTTATTCTAATATTCAAGACTTATTATCTATGAGCCAGTATACATTTCAATTCAATCTTCATTATGTAAATGGGCCATATTTTTGATAGACTGTTTAAGGCTCTTCCTGAGATATGAAATCTTCATAGTTATACTCTACTTTTTTCTGGCTAGATACTATTTTTATGATAACTGTCATTTTTGGAATAAAATCACAATTTGACACTAACTAGTGGATCACTACTCTTTATGAATTTTACTTGTGTGTAGTAGAGGCAAAAATCTTTAGTGTACAGTATAGTCCATAAATCTTCATAAAAAACGTGATGTGTAGATATTCATTTTATACTTATACAACCAAGCATTATATTATGCCTAAATAATTTGTGTAACTTGTGGAAGGAACATCTATTAGTATAAATTCATTAGGGATTCTAAAACAAAAAAAGCATAATTTTTGACTACTATGGTGCGTACAGAGAACTACATTTAGAACTTTCTAGATTTTTCAATTAACTCATGAGTATGTCATTTACTTTGAAATCCATGGAAAAATTTTGAAAAAAAAAAATTCTTGCTTCAAGAAATGTTAATAATGTTTACCATTATCTACAACTGGTGTATAAGCACTTATTTGTAACAAAACTTATTTCATCTAGATGTCTGTGTAATGCTATTTTCAGTTCACTACTACCAATCAGTGTACAACTGTATTTAAAAACATTAGATTAGAGTAATACTAAACATAATGAAGGACTTTCTCAGGAGAGTAGAACCTTAGACCTTGAGAAAAATTACCTGGTACAACTGAATAGATCTTTAGATGCAATAACTGCGTAGTTAATGTTCCTATGTAATCCTCAATAATCATGAAGGTTACATTCTGTTATATTCTGGGCTTAACTTGGTCATAGTTTTAGTACAGAAAATTTTCTGAATAATAATTTTGTTCTTTATCTAAACCTGAAAGAACATACAGATATGGTACTTGTTATAAATTTACGAATAAATAATACTTCGCTGTTAAAGTGTTATATCAGAAAAGTGATAATATGCCTGTTTCAACTATAAAGTTCAAGTGTCAAATTTTAATCCACACTCTTTATTTTTGATGAAATTGATTCCTTTCCTTCGTGAAGATAATAGTTTGATTTAATTAGTGCTATAACCATTTAAATATGTTGTCATAAATTCAATTTGTATTGAACTTAATTTATGAATTCTGTTTTTGCAAAATATGAAAGTTTGACAATAACTGTTTCAATCATGTGATTTTAAAACCATGTTTTATATCCTGTCTAATTTAAATTATCGAATCTTATTTCAGCAGCAATAATTAAAATATCACCAATTAATTGTTCATTTGTATATTATAGAGGTATTTTGCATACAATCAGAACTTAAATAACTAGTCAGATTTCATATTTTTTATCAAGCAAGTATTTTATGAGGAATAATAATACTTGGTTATAATTTTGAATAATTATCATTTTAATTAATATTTCAGGATATCAAGATTATTTTATTACTTGTGATTATCTGCTTGTGAATTTTTTAATTTTAATTAATATGATAAATAATTCTGTATGCGCTTTTACTATCCTAATTTTCATGTCTATTTACTATAAAAATTGTTAAATAAGTATGTTTTCGCAATTAATGTGCCAGATATTTGCTTGTCATCTGTTTTTCATTGAAATAACATTCAAATCTGTGATAGATTCCCTCCAAAAATGACTTAATACTTAATGGAACAATTGTAGTACTGATTGCATAATGATTCATTATGTTTGCAACCTGAAGTACATTTTTTAGAAATATGAACTTATTACACATGTTTGCAGTAATACTTACTTAGTACAAATAAAAACCAATGATAATAATATGCTGGTGAAAATGTATACTTCAGAGTACACATGTTTAAATATAAAAAACATTTTTCGAAGTTAACATTTTTTGTTAATATATGCAGCATTGTGCTCAGGAATAGATTTATAGTAGCAGTTTTATATATTTACTATTCAAGTTTGTAAATTGTAGAGTTATCTTGAGAAATAAAAGTTAAATTGAAGTATATTTGCTTTTTTATTTTGGTATTAATATAAGATATAGTTTAATCTTTCAATTATGAACATCAATTAACTTATTTTATTCACTAATTCAAATTAGTGAGCAAGATTTGTTAATTTTTTTACTCCTCGATTTCACACTTAAGAATGTCTACACCAGTGTTGTTCCAGGTTCGTTTTTTTTGGTGCGTTATTTGTCAGATGAAAAGTGCACTTTAGATGTCAATGGTGCACCACAGAACACAAACCATAGTGCAATGAATAGTATAAAAAAATTTCAGATCATAGACAAAGAATTAGGTTATTTATCTATGATTCAGACGGTGAAGGCAATATATATTTTTATATTAGAATAAGAATATATATGTATATTAGACTAATTTAATATATATACACAACGAACAAATATATATTTCAACGAACATGGAACAGAAATAAAAAGTAAAAAAAAATAAAATGCAACAAAACTTATACTCGGAATAAAATAAATGAACAAAATAATAAACAATAATACTGATTTTGCATTATCACATTAATCAGACTTTCTAAAAAACCCAGATTATAACTTAAAAGTGTTTTATCAGGTCTCCATTCCAATGACCCTTCAGGCAGCATTTTCATTCTATCTTTCACCCGTAAGATGGAAGAACAAGTTTTTATTAAGAGTCTATTTCGGAGGGCAGTTTTGGTATTATTTAATTCTGAGAATATTTTCTCAACTGCTGCAGACCAATGTGGCAAAGCTAACACAGTTGACACGACAAACATATGAACCCCAAAGAATTTTTCGTGTTTGCTACATTACACTAGAAATCCGTAAGGTATGCTTATTTCTGACAAAAGCTGCCACTCAATATTAGCAGCCTCAATGTCAATTTTTATATTTGGAAAAAAATTAATGAGTTCACTGATTGAATTTATTTCATCCTTCAATGCTATTTCTGGTGTAAAATTTGGAGCAAATTCAAGGTGGGGATCATTAAAATTAAATCGAGATCTCAATTGGCCACAGAACTCAATATGAAAATTAAGAGCTCTCGATCTAAAGTTTTTAAAAAGTTCTGGCTCATCTGGCCTCAATTTCATCAGTACATCTGCTTTGGCACCCACATACAACCGTAGATATACTAACCTAACAAGTTATAATTTCTATGTCTATGATAACCAGTGTTGCCAACTATAAAATTTCAGAATTCTCAAACCGTAACTTCAAAATTCACCAGATTTCACCAAATTTGAGATTCAAAATACATCATTAAAAATGGATCTGATCTGATGAACATAAGGTCACGGACACATGTCATAATTCCTTAGGGCTTAGTTGGGGTTATATTTAAAATTCGCTTATTATTGTATTTTTCACAGAATTAAGCGGGTTTTAAACATTAAGTGTTAGAATTAAGGGGAAGGGTGTAAAACTGCAAAAATAAAATACCTTGTTTTACCCCAGGGCTGCTCATTATTGCAAAAAATCGGTTATATGCACTTGCCCTATTTCTATTGGAACAAAGTTTGTTTTGAATAAACAAGTACTATAGAAATTTGACACAAAAGAGAATATTAAAAATATTTATTAAAAATAAAACAATTGTTTACAAGGAAACTATAAAGAAAATGTCTTATTCTCAGAACAAAAATAAAATACCTTCATTCAACTTCTTAATAATAATATTCTTTAAGTAATAGATAAATAGAACTGTTAGAACTAGAAAACAGATAAAAGTTGGGTTATGTGTTATGTTCAAGGGAAGTTGAAGCTCGGATGTTGGCACTGTTGGAAATGCTGGAATTGGCGCGCGGTGTTGCCTGTTGATACTTAAACAATACAACTTCCAACGTTCCAACGGTCGCAGCAAGCAAAAGCACCAACTACAATAGTTGTTGGCGTGGCGCCACCTCCTGCCGCTGCAAGCGCCAGCATCGTTTTCAATTTCACTAGATATTCTCCAAATGAAATCAGAAATACACCAGCTTTGAGACACTCCTCAAACTCTTCTTAAAATTCTCTTTGGCACACTGAAATCCGCCAGTTTTGGTGAAAAATACACCGAGTTGGCAACACTGATGATAACAGAATAAAATAAATTACAATGATGACTGATGACATTGTCAATTGTCGGTTTGACACTAATTCACAGATTTTAAATATTTTCTTCTACTTCATTCCACTGATTTTATATTTCTTCATCTTTGAGTACAATCTATTATATTATTGGTATAAAGTTTCAAGGAAAATGAAAAGGTGCACTTTTTGAAGAAAATAAGTAAAGTGGTGCTGCAGTGCACTCTTAGTTCAAAAAGGGCGTCAAAGTGTACAATTGTGCAGCCATGAACAACACTGGTCTACACACATATTGACTATATATATTTATATTCATATATGCAAATCTGGACCAAAGAATAGTTCTGCTTCCATAGAACCATTTTAAGTAAGAACTTTTTCGTGAAACCAGAAGAACTGTCCTTGAGTTGTAGGTATGGTTCTTGGCAAAAGACTTTGATGTGGTCGCTGCATATTTAACTAATATATTCCCTTAAAATGATCTAAGCAATTCATGCAGGTAATCTCAGGTGGAATAACATTAACTAAATATTTGTGTCAATTAAAGGGTCATACAATACGAATGTGAAGAAATTTCATATACTTAGTGCTACTATGTAACTTTGATACCAAAATATTTATTATGTTCTCACAGTTGAACTCTTACTTATGAACCAAGAGTTTTTGCCAGAAATATTTCAACTTACATTACATGGTACCTACTGCATCTCTTATTTGCATGAATAATAATATAAAGGTAGGAAATCAAAATTCACCAATGAAATACGAATATTTAATAATAGATATTTAATTAATAGATAGTAACATATGCAATTGGAATATCTTAAAACAATAAAATCCGATCCTGATTATACTGACAAAATGGCAAGTTCTCAAGTGTTACATAATGTGAATATAAATGAATTTAAAAAATGGATTAATTTATAATTCACACGCAAGAAAGAAATATACAAATAACCCTGAATATCCTGATTTTTTGGAGTTAGGTTTTTCTTTAATTTATAAACAAAAACAACCTTGGTCTGAAATCTAAAACCAGGAAACCTTGGATTTTGGAAAATCAAACGTTAACTAAGGCCAGAAAAACAAGAATTTCATTTCATTATCAGACAGAGTATCTAGAAGGCGGATCATTTTAGCATCATGTAATGCAGTAATCAACTTCGATTTGAACTACCTTATTTCAACCTTATAAGCAAGTTCGTGTTAAAGGTAAGTTAATGCTAGGAGCTTGCGAGTACTTTTATTATAAATCTGTCCCTCATACTGCATACCCCTAAATAAATAGGCATTTATTTGGTTTTAGTTGACATTTGTATTATACAACTGAAATACTTGGAAACGAAAAACAAATTGATATCTCCTGGGATCATACAGAAGAAAGAATGCCCTTAGTTACTCCATACCACTCACTTTCGAATCAGTGTTAGATTAACATTTTTGAGAGGCCTATGACGAAAATCTCAAAATTTCACGGTTCGCCATCATGTTATTTTTATACTTTAGTATGAATTGCGGGTTGCGGGTCATAGATTTTTAAATTTATATAGATTAGCGAGAAACAATTGAATTTCAAGATTTAAAAGAATCGATTAAATTTCCATTTTGGTGGGGGCCTATAAGCTGCAGCCTACTCCAGCACTATTTCCAACGGAATTTATAAATAAATAAGTATAGGTATAAATATAAGACCCTGTAAAGTGATTTTCTTTCATTTGGAAAATTAGAAATTAAGGCTTTAATAAATTAAAAAATCAATAAATAAGAAGAGCGGATATTATCAATACCAAGGGGTATTTGGATATCATTAATAACATATTTGAAAAAGGAAAGACATCAACAATAAGGTTTGTAAAGTTTCAACCAATCAACATGCAGTTGCTAAGGATAAATTTTCACATAATTATAATAATAATAACAATCTAAAAGTTCAAACTTAAAAAACCAATATATCAAAATAAAGTTTCAATTTGCAATAGATCAGGGATTGCTCTGGACAACATTTTGATAAGAGAAGTTGAAGAATTGAATTATTTGGTTATATCTACACACACTCCTTGGTTGTTCCAGTCTAGATCTCGAAAGATATGTCCAAAAGTCGCCGAAAAAAGGTTACACAATTTTACGTCAGCTTCTCCTTACTCCTTTACAAATGGGAAATTCGAAGATACCTCCGTATATTAATGTTTCGCCCTGACTTCTCAGTATACATATTTGGTTAGAGTTTCCACGTATAGTTTGTCGCCACTTTTATTTGTTAAAACATCAGTTTTAGCCATATAGAGTGCATAGATTCTCATTGCGTCTTCTTTTCTTTCGGAAACCTTATCCTTGTATGTGTATATATTTATATATATATATATATATATATATATATATATATATATATATATATATATAATTATATTATATATATACCATTATCTTATATGAGTTGAATTTTTGCAATTGTAGCCAGAGATATTCTAATTTCATCGAAGAAGAAACTTGGTTGAAAACTTGCATGAATTTTATAACATGTTCTTCATTCTGTTTATAACAATTTTTCATTCTTACTTTGAGTTAGCATCATATGATGGCATTTGAATTTACTTTGACTGTGGTTAAGCTGTAGTGACTAGTGGCGAATTTTGTAATTTTTTTTAAATTCAAATATTGGCAAATAGTGGCACAGAATAACGTTGATATTTACATTCTACTAGAAATCAAGAATGTTTACATTTTGGAGAATACAGAATACCGTGAAAATTGACTGGTGTCATTCAAAAGTCAGAACCTCCAAATAAATGTTAGATATGGGAGAATTTTCTAAATTTTAAAGATGTTATAAAATTCTTATACTTATATATAAGAATATCAGGCTATATCTGCTTGTATGTATCCGTCCAAAAATACCTCATTTCTCATTAACTTTAACTATGTGATCATTTCTATTCCTACACAATATGAAAAATTGCCATATTACATACAGATTTTGTGGATATTATCCCTATATATATTAGTAATCCGTTATCATACTAGCTAAGAATAATAAAAACAGAATTATATGGACCCTTCAAACCACATCAAAAAATTTACTTAATAATTAAATGTGACATTATTTGTTTACACGACTACTCCTATCATCAAATCATGACACTATCTCACCCTTCCACATCTTCGCAAACACTACATGCGCCATATTGAAATTCGTAGTGAAAAATTGAAAACTGTAGTGTCATCACTTGAAAAGGTCTTAACATTGTTTATTTCCCTCTAAAAATAGATTTTACAAAGAAAAATAATCAATAATACATTTTTCATTCATTGGGATTACTTATTGTCGTAAGATTCAAGTGTTATAATTATTGAAACTAATCATTGTCAAAATTGGTAAGTAATATTTGTTTACTCGTTAGATAAAAGTTTGGCTGTCTTAAAATTTTTTAATTGTACATTTTAATTTTGTAAGTTATATTTTTTCCATTTCAATTAAAAAACTAATTCTTAGAATAACTATCTACCTTTTCTGTTTTGGACTTGGGGTTTTTTTTAGTTGACACTGACAGTTGTTGCTACCTTCCAAGTTCAAATTAATAAAATTTTGGGTGTATTTCAGTACTTGGCCGAATAGTTATACGCCAAATGTAGCTCATATATTTATTGATATATCAAAAAATATTTATGTATTAGTCATTGTTGTCCATAAATTGATACTCATTTTGAAATATACTGAATTGAACTGATTCTTACTGTCACAATTTCAGAATATTTAATCTAAATTTATAATAAAATAGTGTTTTTCTCGTAGACTTGAAGGAAAAATGATTTAATGTTTTCATTTTATAAATAATATGTATCGATGCATTTATCAAACCTTTCGGTTCATTATTTCTGAACATTACAATAACGTAAGTACAACCCAATGGCCTTCATTATCATGTATTGATAAAGATTTTCTTATCTTGATGAGAGTATAAGTCTAAAATTTTAATGATTATTATATTTGAACTTTCTGTGAATGAAAATAATTTAATTTGTCATCATATATAGACACGAACTTGTTAAAGCTGTTAATTTTATTATACAGATTACAGTAGTTTTTCTTGAGTTTATTTGCTTATAAAAAGGTAATTCCAGTTTAATTCTCTCTATAATGCACAAACTTACTGAACAAACCCTAAATCTTGTCGTTACTGTAAATACACATTGTTTGTGTATGTAGATAGATAAACTACCCTGGCATTGTTGGTGTAGTCTCATATAAAAGTCTAATGCGAATGTGCAAGATTCTAAAGAATTTCAGTAAATGAAATAAACATTTGATCCACGGTGAAGATTTAGTTACACACATTTCGTGATCAGTGGTGCATTTTCTCTAGTATTGTGTATAATATATATATTGTATAATATATGTTTTCCATATTACACATCTTTCAGTATATAAGTGGAACATACATTCAGCTGTTCATATCCTTGACCTTTCAACTATTTTCATTACACATAATAAACACACAGGTATTGAAATAAAACAATTAGGTTGAATTCCACTAAAATTATATTGTGTATTTCACAAATATTTCAGGTTTTTTGGCTATTTTCAAGAGGATTATAACAAACTTACTAGAAGTTGAAGAATACTCTTAATGATGGACTACCACAATAAAACATATTGTCAGTATTTGTTTTTTGAAAGTTGAAGATACTCTCGTTAATGGACTAGCATACTAAACCCTATATGTCGAGTATATAATATAATTTTACTGGAATTCATGGGCAGTGTTTTATTTCAATAGTGAATACTTAGTCAGTCAATCAACTTTATCTTAGAATGTGAAATTTATATGAGGATTTATCAGTATGTTTTTCTTATCTTTTGTACCTCTATAGATGAATATGTATAACAAACGTCCTTTGAAATTTCATATACAATCAGATGGAAGTTTCTATATGAGTCTAGTACAAATGATGCATTTGAAAAATTTAAAAGAGTTTAGTGATAATAATGAAGAACTTATGGCTTGAGGTGCTGATTTGTCTCTTAGGTAAATATAACAGTTTTTATTAAATCAATCGAGTCAGTTGAAAACATGTTCATTTGTCATCTTGTTTCAATTACAATATAAACAAAAATCATTTGTTTGATCATCATTTCATTTTTTGAGTTATTTGTCGCCTCAGCAATGCCACTTGTTAGTTTTATGTATTCGGAGATCTTATATTCTTCACTTTCAACGATGAGTTTATTTCCATAATGTTGTTTTTTTTAGCGTTGTCACAGAGATAGTTTATTATTGAATAATCAGTATTTTAAAGAAAAAAATCATGGAACTGCCTTGTATAGCATCTAGTGAATTAAGATTAAACTGGTAAAATGCTTTCAGACTTGAATATCGTTAATAAAATAGATTCTCGAAGCAAATAATTTTTTTTGTGCCAAATATAACCCTCCAAGATCTCAGGTTGCAGGCACAACATTATTCTTGAAATTTGTTGCTATGTCATCTATTATTGATTTGTTTTAGTAGTTATAAATAGTATTTGTGATGAAGAATTTTGTCTCGGTTGTAATAGCCTAAATTCTATTGAGGAACGTATTTCTGAGTATTGTCAAAAATATATTTCTGAATGACCCTCTGTTCTGAAGGTTTTTTAAAATTATTTCATAATCTTCTGAAGTAAGGCGCTTCAGTTAGGTATCAAATTATTCTATTTAATACTCTCTAATGTCTACTATATTATTTTCCTCTGCATTTTTCAGTGAATTGCAACCATTTTGTTGTTTTACATAATATATACTTTTTGATACATATGACATGTGATGTACTTCTAAAGAAGTTGAATTATTTCATCTTTGGAAAAGCTAATTGACCATATGATTTTTGATTATTAATCCAAAATCCAAAAATAAGGAAAAAGTCATTTATAAATATTGGACAGCCTGTTAATGAACCTCAAAAGTTATTTCAACTTATTAAACCATAAACATTCAGAAAGTCTATTGTATGCTATATCTAATCCGAAATTCCAAAATGATAAATACCATAAAGCTTTCATGGAAAACAGATATCCTCATGTTTTATCATTTTACAGCTCAATATATCTGTTTCTGTCTCAAGGTGCAATTAAAATTAACAAATCTGTATCTTACCAGCCAGAACACAAATATTTTGTTTTAATCTGTAAACATTAAAATCATTGAATTTTCTGCGATTTTTTCAGTTCGTTGAACGTTAATTATTGACTGGAATTGCACCTGGTAACTGCTTCAAACTACTTTGTTGATCAATTATTATTATTGACTAATATTCTCCTGTATGATATCATAGTTTTATTGAACATTCAACCACAAAACCTCAAAATATCAAATCCGCATTGAAGGAAGATTCAATAAAAACATTTTAAGGAAAATGCTGATTATTTCAATAAGTGACTGATATTTTCAAAATTTAATAATATTTGTGTTAAGTTGAAGGAAACCGACGTTAAGTCCGAATTAAAAATAACAAAATGCTAGTGACAAATGACATATTAACTCTGGGATCCTGTGCTTGGATTTCTTCAAAGGTGATTGTTGACAAATTTTAAAAATCCATGAAAATATATTTTGATTGTTACTTTCTGCGTAATTGCAAATAATTCAATCCTAATTGGGATTTAGGTATATACTTTTATTATATTTTTATTCATTTTTATTTTTCATTCAATCATTTTTTGTTTTTTTTCAAGGTGTAGTAATTAATATTAATAAGTAATTTAATTTGATAGTCCCCTGTAGAATTTACCAAAAGTTACTGGAAATGACACTTTCAGAAAAAAGATGATAATAGACATAAAATTCAACCGAATCGAATTTAATTAAAATTAGTCATATCAAGCTTATTTATGCGGCATAAGTGTCATAATTAAAAATTCTTTCAACGTGCACGCATATTAGAAGTTCAATAATTATTTAAATTTGCATATGATGTTGCAGTGAGTATGTTATCATTCATAGTGTAATTCGTCGTCATCACATTTTTTTATTAGTTATATGCTTTACGTTCGAATGAAATATTCATATTTAAAAAAATGTAAATTGAGAGGAGGATTACATTGAATGTATTTTTCAACTTTTCTTGAGGTATGTGTTTTGAGGTTAATTGAATCGAAGTGTACAGGCTGTCCCATTTTCGATGTCCTTACGGGGTAACCCGCTTATTTTTAAAGATAGAGATTTGCGGTTTTCGCGAACGTTGGCTACTTTTTTGTGAATCTCACGATACCGTAAACAAAATTTTCATAGCTTGCTTCGTTTTTGAGATACAGGGCGAAGTTGAGAATATTACATTTTGGTCCCTCTCCTGTATCACAGCTGTCTTTTAACTTATAGAAAAAGTAAAAACTGTTTTTCATACACTTTTTTACGTAGAATCCAGTGGCGTAGTAAGATTTTTGAAATGAGCTGTCATTGTTTAGGTATAACCCAATGTTATAATTTTTTAAATAGAACACCCTGTATATTTTTCCATATTCAAAACAAAAATGCTTTGAGGTTTTCAAAAATATATAATACTTATATAAAGTTCTAAGTATTAGCCCTGTATTTAGATAATTTTCTTTTTTTATGGCAAGTCAAGACAAATATCACTTTGATAGATCGTTCGGCGCAGTAAACAAAAATATCACATTCATTCATATAGGTTAGAATGAAGAGTATTTATCAAAAAAATATTATTCAATATAAGTTACTAAACAGAGATACATTTAATAATGATTATAACAGAAATAGAAACAGATGTAATACTGCTACGAAACAAAGTTCTATCATTTTTCTGTTGAAAATGTTTTGTAAATATTGTTCAAATTAGTGCCCATTCTGTTGAAGACACATTTTCTGAGGATAGCGCCAAGCGACCACAGTTAAAACCTTATACCTAAGTATTTGAAAACTTCTCTCGTAGCATTCATCAGAGCATCTCGATTTTCGTGCCGCGTGTGGTTCATTTTATTTTTTATGTAGCCCCATATGAAGAAATCTAATATAGATAAGTCAGGGGACCTTGGTTGACAGTTAATGGGACCATTATTACCAATCCACTGGTTTTGGAATCTTTCATTAGGATAAACCTTTTCTATATTGAGCCAACGGAATTTTGTCAAGTAGTTCAGAAAGAAAATCATCCAAAATTTCCAAATATCTTTCTTAGAGATTCAAGTTACCGTCGAAAATGCGATAAGCGCTAATCTTCCTCCGAAAACGAAACAGGATACATCAAATCCGAATCTGCCTTGTTTTTGATGAACCACCGTAACGTGCTCATTTTCATTTGAATAATAACTATGATTATTTCGATTAAAAATGCCAGCGCTACTTATATGGCTTTCATCGGACGATATACCACCTACAAAACTCAATACTCTTCTCAGTTTCACCTGGGCGCAGATGGTGTAGCTTGGGATATGTAGGGGGTATATATATATATTTTTTAATATCTTCGAAACCCTTGGAATGCCAACCGAATCTTCAATTTCTCTGCAAGTATTTTTGTTCTCTTCTACCTTTGCGAGGACACTAATTTCATCATTTTCGGTATTTTCTTTTCTAAACCTTTCTGGCCTAGGCTTTTCAAACTATCCGATAAAGGAAACTTAAAATTCCTATCTTTTTTCTACCTGACACCCAGTAACTGGGTAATAGTAAACACTTTTCAAAATAGAGGTCCATCGCTTGATTTGGATTCAAACCAACTTGGTAATATATCCCAACCACATCTAATTTTTCGTAGTTTTGATATACTGGATTATCATTCGCCATTGTAGGAAAAATTTGTACACTTTGACAGGAACTATAAATATTCTGCACTTGCTTTTTTTTCATAGCCACCTACTAATTAGGTCCAGAGCGTTTATAGTCGATAAATAGTGTTTCATTAGTTTAAATTTATTGTTTTGTCAAATTGTTTAATAACGTATATTAAACAATATTTTTTTAATGAAAACTTTTCGTTTTACGCTATACATCTGGAAGTGATATTTTCGTTTATTGCGCCGAACGATCTATTAAAGTGATATTTGTCTTGACTTGCCATAAAAAAAAGAAAATTATCTAAATACAGGGCTAATACTTAGAATTTTATATATGTATTATATATTTTTGAAAGGCGCAAATCATTTGTGTTTTGAATATGGAAAAATATACAGGGTGTTCCATTTAAAAAATTATAACATTGGGTTATATCTAAACAATGACAGCTCATTTCAAAAATCTGACTACGCTACTGGATTCTACGTAAAAAAGTGTATAAAAAACAGTTTTTACTTTTTCTATAAGTTAAAAGACAGCTGTGTGATACAGGAGAGGGGCCAAAATGCAATATTTTCAACTTCGCCCTGTATCTCAAAAACGAAGCAAGCTATGAAAATTTTGTTTACAGTATCGTGAGATTCACAAAAAAGTAGCCAAGGTTCGCGAAAACCGCAAATTTCTATCTTTAAGAATAAGCGAGTTACCCCGTAAGGACATCGAAAATGGGACAGCCAGTACTTATGCACTTTAATATTCATTACAACACATAGAAATCTATATATCGAACAATCAATTCGAAAATGTGACAATATAAGAATCAGTTCATTTATTTTACTCCAGACAGGCTGATTAGCAAATCGAATTTTCACATCTAGGATAGTAATATTGATGTGTGAGAATTTGTGGAAAACTTACAAGTTCAAGTTCATTTTCTACTAACGCTATTTATCTAATTTTAACGACTCTAACACAGCATGACGAATTTATAATAGTATTATTTTCGCAGCTACAACTTTTTGGATTTAACCACAAAAGCTACATACATTCAAAGTAAGTGAACGCATTTTGTTTTTTTTTTGGGTTTCGTTCTGGTAGAAGGTGTTGATTTTATTTTACAAAATAGTTTAATAGTTGATCAGTGATATTAATTTTATTAGAAAGCTTGGTTATTGCATATAGATTGAATGTGTATTGTACATTTTGTGAAATAGTTTCATGAATCATGTTTCGGAAAAACAATTGAGTTTGAACAAAAATAATATTCCTGACGAATATCTTCTGATCTGCATGCTTATTCCATAATTTATTTTATAAGTTTATTTAGCTGAGATTATTTCCATTAGCCATAGTATTTTGGAAGAATGTAGATTGTTCCGTTTTATCAATTTTGAGGTATCATAGGAAAATATAAAATTTCTTAGCCTTTGTAATTACTCGAACAATATCTAAAAAATTTCGAAAAGTCGATACTTGATTCTGAGAATATGCGATACTAAATTTTTATAAGCGTTTTTAATTATTTCTTAAATTTAATTTCCATTATATTCAATTGTTTTTTGATGGATCTTATTCTTGGTTTTTAGTTTAATTTTTCATCTACTACTAGCTGACCCGGCAAACGTTGTTCTGCCATATAAATTATTTTTATCTATTCATCTATCTGCCGATGTATATCTAACTATATATCTATCTGCCTAGATAGTTATTTATCTTTCTATCTATCTAACTATCTATCTATCATTCTATCTATCTGTCTATCTATCTGCATATCTATCTATCAATTTATCTGACCGGGCAAACGTTCTGCCATATAAATTATTTTTATCTATCTATCTTTCTATCTATTCATCTATCTGCCGATGTATATCTACCTATCTATCTATCTAGTTATCTATCTTTCTATCTATCTATCTAACTATCTATCAATCTATCTGACCCGGCAAAAATGTTAATCATTGGGAGTATGAAAAATATATTACGACCTATTCTTAAACCGACTATTGTTATTTTCGATTGCCATCTTGCAGCCCTACTGCGGATCTGTGGATAAAATTTAAAAAAATGAAAATCGCGATGCAAAAATAGGGGTTGATCGTAGAAGGGTAAACAATTGAGAGTAATATGAATTTTTCTATTCTAAGTCATGACAAAATAAAAATGACATAGATTAGAAACAATTTTATATGGTGGTCAAGTATTCTCAAATTTTCTAATTTCCCGCGCAATTTTCTTAATTTTTTCTTTCATAAGAACCTTCTTCTGACAATAAAAAACACAACAAAAGAATTAGTGAAATCGGTCCAGCCGTTGATTCATTTTTATATATAGAGATTTTCTAATTTCCCGCGCAATTTTCTTAATTTTTTCTTTCATAAGAACCTTCTTCTGACAATAAAAAACACAACAAAAAAAGAATTAGTGAAATCGGTCTAGCCGTTCAAGCGTGATGGCGGAACCAAGGGAAATAAGGATTCATTTTTGAGATTTTCTAATTCCCGCGCAATTTTCATAATTTTTTCTTTCATAAGAACCTTCTTCTGACAATAAAAAACACAACAAAAAAAGAATTAGTGAAATCGGTCCAGCCGTTCAAGCGTGATGGCGGGACCAAGAGAAATAAGAATTCATTTTTATATATAAAGATAAAAATATAATTCGAAAGAAAATTCATTACTTAGATATCAATTCAGGTGAAATCATTAACATTGTGTACTTAGTTTTTAATAAAAAGTTTACACTGGTTAGTGTTACAGTTCTCGTCTTTAACATAACATGAAGATAGTAAATAACTCGTTAACCTTTGTTTATCACTTATAAATTCCGTTCAAATATAGCGAGCATATTTGTCCAAATATTTATACTTTGAAGTTTAGTCACCCATTGAAAACAATTTTTTGTAGTTCAAGTCACTACTGTATTTCGTCCCAGACGATTTCGTTCGAATTAAATTATTTGTTTATATTTTTAAAGTGTTCAAGCATTTAGCTTTAGCAAAGATTTATCCTTAGGCGTCGAAAACAATGTGTACTCAAGTATTTAGATGAATTATATTATCCTGGAGAGATAAAAAAATACTAATAAATCAGAGGCTGTTGAACTTATAGGTATTTTTTTAAAAGTCCATATAGCAGATGTATGAAGTGAAATATCGGATTTAGATCTCCATCTGTTGACCATATAGATATATATTTTGTTATATCGCCAAAATCTTGAGAGCGAGTGATATTATTTTTTCATTTTATGGGCGTACATAGTTGTTCGCCATGGAAGTAATGAAGATACAGCTATGGTAATATGAGCATATATATATATATATATATATATATATATATATATATATATATATATATATATATATATATATATATATATATATATACTAGCTGACCCAGCAAACGTTGTTCTGCAATATATAAATTATTTGTTTCTATCTAACTATCTCTCTATCTATCTAGATAGTTATCTATCTATCAATCTATCTGACCGGCAACCGTTGTATAAATTATTAAAATGGCTATTAAAAAATATAGTTTGTTGATAGAAGGGTGAAAATTTAGAGTTGTATGTATTTTTTAATGCAACATCATAAAAAAATTTAAAAAAAATTTTGTCCAAAAAATTTATAAAAATGTTTGGGGTGGACTACCCTATTCACTTATGAAAAATATATAACGACCTATTCTCAGACCGACTATTGTTATTTTCGAATGCCATCTTGCAACCCTATTGCGGATCTGTGGATTAAATTTTGAAAAAAATGAAAATCGCGATGGAAAAATAGGGGTTGATCGTAGAAGGCTAAAAAATTCAGAGTAATATGAATTTTTTCATTCTAAGTCATGACAAAATGAAAATAAAAATCTTGCCATAAAAATAGGGGTTGATCGTAGAGGGGTGGACCAACCTTTAGGGGGATTAAAAATTGATTTTGTCCGATTCTCAGACCTAACGGATATGCACACAAAATTTCATGAGAATCGATCGAGCCATTTTGGAGTTTTAAGAAATAAAAAATAGGGATTGATCGTAGAGCAGTGAAAATTGAGGGTTGTATGTATTTTTTAATGCTGTATCATAAAAAAAATAGAACAGAAAATTTTTGTCTGAAAAATAAAATAAAAAATTAAGGGGACCACCCTCAAAATTTAGGGGGATGAAAAATAGATGTTGGCCGATTCTCAGACCTACCCGATACGCACACAAAATTTCATGGGAATCGGTCCAGCCATTTCGGAGGAGTTCAACTTCTAACACCGTGACACAAGAATTTTATATTAGATATATATATATATATATATATATATATATATATATATATATATATATATATATATATATATATATATATATATATATACAGGGCGATTCAAATTCGAGTCTATGCATGGGGATTTCGATAACGGTAAGAGATAGAGGGATGGTTAAATGGGGCAAAGTAGCATATTTCAGAGGTCAATTATAAGAATTTAAAAAATCTGATCTAGCTTCTTTAGTTCTGGAGTTATGAAGGAAAAATCGAAAATTTCGAAATTCTTCTTTTGACTACATCTTTTTATTTCAGGAATTTTTATTAAACAAATTGTCACTGCCATTGCAACTTTTTGTAGGCTATCCAAATATCTGAACTAAAATTATATACAGGGTATCGTATAAATTGGGCCACCCTCAACTTTTAATTTCTGTATTTTTTATTGCATTTTTTTGAATGACAATAGTCATGTGAAAGTGGCAAAATTTAAAAAAAGAATCTTCGTAAAATAAAAAGATATGGGCACAAAAAGAATTTCGATTTTTCCTGTATAACTCCAGAACTCAAGAAGCTAAGTCAGATTTTTTTAAATTCATATAATTAACCTCTGAAATACGCTTCTGTGTCCCCATTCAACCAACCCTCTATCTCTTACCGTTATCGAAATCCCCATGCATAGACTCGAATTTGAATAACCTTGTATATACCAAATGCATCACAAAAATTGAGCAAGTATCACAAAAAGTTACCTATTCAATGCAGATTCTCATACTGTGGAATACTCCACATTAAAATACTACACACTCGCAACAAATAGCAAGCGATGATATCCTTGCAGTCAATTTTCTACAGAGTGCATATATATATATATATATATATATATATATATATATATATATATATATATATATATATATATATATATATATATATAATTGAAATTTATCGAAAAGTGAATGTATGATAATAAAAGTTTCTACTTGATAACTGAATAATTTCACTCGATTCAGCCTGTTAATTTGATTTTTAAATTCAAGATATTGATGAGTATAAAAATTAAATGAGATCATTATAACCTCAAAATGTGAAATTGAAAAAAAAACAGCTTCAAGGCTTCTGACCTTGAATTAATAGCGCAATTTGTGATATTACTTATTTTACGGAAAACGTGATAGAGTACTTTAAAGTAACTCTGTAGATTCAATACTTGGAAAATCTATACCTACATGTGAACTATGCTGTTCAAATAATTATTCGGATCGCTTATTTTTTATATGCGCTTTCTCTTAAATTCTTCGATGTCCTCTTCGTCATGAATCAATTTATAATTGAAGTATTTGTATTCATATAAACTACCGTACAAATAGGCCATAAAAATTCAGTGGCGACAGAGATTTAGAATGGATTAATTATAGTCGGATTTAATTTTTATTGTGAGCACTCGTACAAATTTGAAACATTTTATTTCTTAGATACCTACTCATTTTCGGAATAGCTCTTTCTTTCTTGTTAATCAGTTTCACAACCTCTAATGGATTAATGTTAAGGCATTTCATTACATGATACCCGATGAGTACCTAAGTCTAGTTATTTTGTAACATATCTTTAGAAAGAAATAAAAAACTAACTTTTCACAGGTTGGAATAAAAATCTATTGAGTAAACGCGTTTCGTCATAACATTGACTTCATCTTGTAACTTGTACTAAACTATGGTATTACAAAACAATCTATTTATACGAAAATTGAATATAATAGAGGGGTTCCTAGAGAAACTAAATAACAATAAGCAATTCATTCAGAGTTATGAGTAGGTACATTGAACAGATTAAGGAGAGGAGAAGGGTTTACTTCAATCTGGTCGTTAACTAGGTTTCCGGAATTTTTATATTGATGTATAGGGATTCCCAACAGTTGGTTTTGAGGAGACTATTTTCTAACTGTAGTATATTATAATTGTGATTAAAGGTATGGTTTTATTCAATAAGATGGCACGCATATTAGTCAGTTTTCTGCTTAATATAGCTACGTTGCGTTGGTGTTCGTGTATTCGAGTTTTGAAATTTCTAATTGTACGTCCTATATAGAATTTTTCACAATCGTTACAGTCGAGTCTATAAACACCAGTACGTTCATCTCTATGAATTTTTGATTTGTTGTTTTTAATCAATTTTCGGAATGCTGGCCCAAGCATGTTAAACTGTTAAATACTCTACTTTTCTCGGATATAAGTGGGTAAACTTCTGAAATTGCCATTTTGTATTTTTTTTTTCTGAATGAGGCTATGAATATGAACTTTCACCAAGTAAATGCCAATTCAATTCAATTTTGTAACAAGAAAATTGTGTCTAATTGAAAGTATAAATTCAGAGATCGATAATTTCGGTGTCGCACAGTTGGGCCCTTTTACCTGAACTTTAGTTTATGCCTCTTAATCGTATATAACAGTTGGGCCCCATATACAGGCATCAACTTAATGAGTTTATGGCGAATATTTTAATTATTTAATGCCCATGTTTAGGTATACGGTGAATAAAAAAACTATGAATTATTTCATTTTACAATTTTATTTTCCAAACGAGTAAAATACACACATACACATTAATTTTAACTCTCAAATATTTATATGAAATTGATAGATGAGATGAAAACTCTGAAAGTACTACTTATAAACTATTGGAAATTTGTTAGCTGTTACAATTTTAATATAATTTCGCTTTGAATATTCATAAGCATATCTAAAAATTTGAATATGTTGGGATGCGAATGGTAAAAACTGTCATTAAATTTTTTTTTGTTTACACACCTTCAATATACACTGCCATCTTTTAAAGTTTTTCCAACACAAAACTTGTGTCCGCTGATCACTAGAAGTTGCTTCCCTTTCTCTCTTAATATAGGTTGAACTTCCATTGTCTTCTAAAGTATGCGAAAAACTGATAAAAATGTATAAAGGTTACTTTATAATTGCCTACCTTTGCATGCACCCTGTATAGGTACCTAAGGTACCTTCATTACAAATTTTCAGGAAGAATATTCAATAGTTTTATACAAATATTCAATTGTTTATACAACTAGCAGGTTACCTGTAAAAGGGCCAAACTCAATAACGCCCTATAATTTTTTAGGAAGTGTCATGTATCAAAAATAATGATCCTCCCTTTGCATGCAGCCTGTATATGCAACCTTCATTACGAATTTCCAAGAAAAAATTTTAATAGTTTATGCACTCATTTATCAGGGCCCAACTGTTGGGTGTAACTAGCAGGTTACAAGGACCCAACTGTTGGGTGTAACCAGCAGGTTACAAGGGCCCAACTGTTGGGTGTAACCAGCAGGTTACAAGGGCCCAACTGTTGGGTGTAACCAGCAGGTTACAAGGGTCCAACTCAGTAACGCCCTATAATTTTTTAGGAAGTGTCATGTATCCAAAATAATGATAATCTTCTCGGTTCTGGTTATACATAAAAATACTAGGAATTATGCAATAATTGGAAAAACCTATCGGCTCAGATATTCCTATCCTGACGTATCATATAAATTCCGAGTGTGTTAAGATAAGTAATCTATTTCAAATAAGTAATTGATCGTTTTTCGGATGTTGTCCTGAATTACGTCACTATATAAGCGCCCTGTAGAACAGGTTTTACATAATCTTACATTTTTTTGCTATAGTGATTCAATGCTGTGAATGTCCTTCTATAACTTTCATATTTGAAGTTAGTATTTTAAAAAGTTTTTATTTGATAAGAATATTTAACTACTTGATATTTCCATTATTTTTATAAAGGTATGTACTTAAATTCAAACGGAACGTATCTCGATCAAGCGCGGATCCAGAAGGGGGGAACGCCCCCCCCCTAAATGACCCGGGCTCCACCTAATTGTTTTGATTGGGAGCTACTAGATTTACCATTGCCCAAAATACCAGTACCTTTTGGCTTTTGAATATATAAAAGTTTCTCATATATATATATATATATATATATATATATATATATATATATATATATATATATATATATATATATATATATATATATATATATATATATATATATATATATATATATATATATATATATATATATAATATATATATATATATATATATATATATATATATATATATATATATATAAATATATATATATATATATAATATATATATATATATATATATATATATATATATATATATATATATATATATATATATATATATATATATATATATATATATATAGGTAGCCCTCGGTTTACGCCGGGGTTCCGTTCCTAAAAAAACCGGCGTAAACCGAATCGGCGTAAACCGAATCGGCGTAAATTGAACCCAATTATAATGGGATGTATGGAGTTAGGTTCCATCTCCTAAAACATAGGATTATGCAGGTATAACATTATTATATTTAAAGTATATAAATGTATATATACTATGTTATTAAAAAAAAAATTCTCAATAACAAAAACAAAACAATATTATCAAAAAAGTGTAATTTCACAGGGGTACATATTATCATTTCACTTTCGCACCACGTTCAGAAAACTTTTCTCGACTTCTTTTATTAGAAATGGATTACTTTACCAATATTTTACTTTAAAGTATTACACAGAAAAAGAAAATGGATTCAATTGCTAGGTAAATACTTTATAACTGGATCATCAACCTGTCTAGTTCCCCAGTAGGGTCGGGGAATCCCAGTACATGCCCCTATTATATAGATTTCGTATATGACCAGAGTAAAAGGAAATCGTTATTATTTAAGATAGATGGTCTATTCTCAGAAACTCTAGATATTTTGCTTTAAAATCGACAGTTTTTCGTGTATAAACGGCATATTAGATTTGCAACTGAGTTGGTATAATAATATAGTAGTTGATTAAATTTTTTTCCCTTAGATGAGAAGGGGCTCGCACGACATGCAAGTCAATGTGGCGGGCATTAGACGCAACATAAAAAATTTTGCCCACAATTACTCGGATGCTCAAAAGAAGGTGAGAGAAGCTACATCGAATGACCCATGGGGGCCAAGCAGTACGCTTATGGCTGAGATAGCCGATCTAACATACAACGTGGTTGCCTTTTCTGAAATAATGCAAATGATTTGGAAGAGGTTGAACGACCATGGTAGAAACTGGCGGCACGTATACAAGGCTCTAATGCTGCTCGAGTATTTAATTAAGACGGGGTCCGAGAAGGTTGGACAGCAGTGCAAGGAGAACATTTTTGCGATACAGACATTGAAGGATTTTGAATATCTTGAAGAAGGTAGGTTATTGCGTTTTTCCTTATTTGCAGTAGAATTTATAAGTAAATACTTCGGAAGATTTTCGGTGGCAAAACATGTGGAACTTGATTGTGAACAACGTATTTGACATTCAGCTTTCTAGGGTTTTTTAAGGGAGTATTGAGCTACAAGAAATGCACTTTGAAGGATTTTTGCACCAAAAAACCTCCTTCAAATTGAGTTAGAGGGTTGAAAATGGTTGCGTAGATTAAGTTAATGTTTCGAAAGTGTCTTTTTGGCAGTATTAACTTTTTTCTCTAACCGCTGCATTTATTATGATTTCTTGTTTTTTGAGGTTTTGCGCTTCTCCACAATTTTTGCACGTTGAGTTGAAGGGTTGAAATACGCAGATTAAGTTGAGGTTTAGTGTAGAGATTTCTTGTTTTTTCGTATTTTTCGAGGGTTTGCTCATCTTCACAAATTTTGCAGGTTGAGGGTTGAAATTTAGTTTGGGTTAGTTGAAGTTAGGAAAAAATTCATTGAGGGTTTCAACTTTTTTCCTTAATCGCCGCCATTTTAGTGTAATTATTTATTGTTTTTTCGAGGGTTTTGCTATTCTCCACAGCCCTTCCAAATTATCTCAGTGAATTTAATTTATAATGTTAATGATATATATGTAAAAATACGAATAATGTGGGCAAAATAGAACCTTAGTGATAGAACTCTAATGCTCTTTTTAATGCTTGAATTGTTTATATTATCAATCAGACGTTCCATGTGAATTTGTTATGAAAGACAGTAATATTTTTCTTTCAATATAGTTTTTTTTACTTAGCAACTAATATAGTTTAATCTTTATTCATTTTTAGGCAAGGATCAGGGCCAGAACGTTCGAGAAAAAGCCAAACAATTAGTCAATCTTCTGAAAGACGACGAAAAACTTAGAAATGAACGAGCACGAGCATTAAAAGCCAAGGAAAGGTTCGCTCAAACCGCTAGTGCATTCGGAAGCGATACAGGTCTTGATACCCCCACAAGCCCTAAGTATCCCGCATTTAGGGGCGACTGGAGCGGAAGTCGCGAAGCCGGTAAGTCTACTTGAGTTATTTTGGAAAATAAAACGAAAGAAGGTGAAAAAATATAACATTTTCTATTTTGGGTAAATGTGTTCACATGTTTTTATCAGAATTGCTTTATGGCTCAAAAAACTCATTTACGACTCATTATGAAAATTTCATTAATTTGTAGAAACGATGTTATTGTCCTTATATGTCCTTATTTTTAGTGCGTCTCTCCAACTAGCTCATTCAGAATAAAAATTGACAAGAAATGTTTTAAAGAAATATATCTTATTTTTTCAAATTTCTAGCATGACAGAATATAAGTTTTATTGTATTACAAACAAATAAATAACAAAGAGAAAACAGTGATATATGTTTAGAACGTCATATTTCTCTTGAGACTTCAATGAATATTTGAAATACAAAATTAAATGTGATTTATTATTACAATTGAAAAGTTATGAATGCTTTACATTTGAAATAACTAGAATATAATTTAAAAAAGTTTATGAATATATGTTTATACTTTACAGAAAAACTTAATCAATTCCACTTCTTAATTGTGAAAATTATGAATATTAAGTCTGATTCTTATTTTGAATGGATTCATACAAAATGTAATATGTAAAAAAGTTTAGAATTTCCTAGTGAATGGAAATCTTTCATTAAAAAACCTACATGGTTAACATCAATGTGAATAATATGTTATTGACTGTTATTGCAATTTCTGTCAAAATATCCATGTACCTACTGTTAATGTGGATCATCTGTATTAAATATTGAATTTATATCAGGGTTCACTTATCAACTATCACTATTAAACTTATCATATCGATGTGAATAATATGTTATTAACTTATTTCATTTTATGTCAAAATGTTCATGTATCTACTAATAATGTGGATCATCTGTATTTAATATTAAATTTATATCAGGGTTCACTTATCAACTATCACTATTAAACTTATCATATCGATGTGAATAATATGTTATTAACTTATTTCATTTTCTGTCAAAATGTTCATGTATCTACTGTTAATGTGGATCATCTGTATTTAATATTAAATTTACATCAGGGTTCACTTATCAACTATCACTATTAAACTTATCATATCGATGTGAATAATATGTTATTAACTTATTTCATTTTCTGTCAAAATGTTCATGTATCTACTGTTAATGTGGATCATCTGTATTTAATATTAAATTTACATCAGGGTTCACTTATCAACTATCACTATTAAACTTATCATATCGATGTGAATAATATGTTATTAACTTATTTCATTTTCTGTCAAAATGTTCATGTATCTACTGTTAATGTGGATCATCTGTATTTGATATTAAATTTACAACAGGGTTCACTTATCAACTATCACTATTAAAATTATCATATCGATGTGAATAATATGTTATTAACTTATTTCATTTTCTGTCAAAATGTTCATGCATCTACTGTTAATGTGGATCATCTGTATTTGATATTAAATTTACATCAGGGTTCACTTATCAACTATCACTATTAAACTTATCATATCGATGTGAATAATATGTTATTAACTTATTTCATTTTCTGTCAAAATGTTCATGTATCTACTGTTAATGTGGATCATCTGTATTTAATATTGAATTTACATCAGGGTTCACTTATCAACTATCACTATTAAACTTATCATATCGATGTGAATAATATGTTATTAACTTATTTCATTTTATGTCAAAATGTTCATGTATCTACTAATAATGTGGATCATCTGTATTTAATATTAAATTTATATCAGGATTCACTTATCAACTATCACTATTAAACTTATCATATCGATGTGAATAATATGTTATTAACTTATTTCATTTTCTGTCAAAATGTTCATGTATCTACTTTTAATGTGGATCATCTGTATTTAATATTAAATTTACATCAGGGTTCACTTATCAACTATCACTATTAAACTTATCATATCGATGTGAATAATATGTTATTAACTTATTTCATTTTCTGTCAAAATGTTCATGTATCTACTGTTAATGTGGATCATCTGTATTTGATATTAAATTTACATCAGGGTTCACTTATCAACTATCACTATTAAACTTATCATATCGATGTGAATAATATGTTATTAACTTATTTCATTTTCTGTCAAAATGTTCATGTATCTACTGTTAATGTGGATCATCTGTATTTGATATTAAATTTACATCAGGGTTCACTTATCAACTATCACTATCAAACTTATCATATCGATGTGAATAATATGTTATTAACTTATTTCATTTTCTGTCAAAATGTTCATGTATCTACTGTTAATGTGGATCATCTGTATTTGATATTAAATTTACATCAGGGTTCACTTATCAACTATCACTATTAAACTTATCATATCGATGTGAATAATATGTTATTAACTTATTTCATTTTCTGTCAAAATGTTCATGTATCTACTGTTAATGTGGATCATCTGTATTTAATATTAAATTTACATCAGGGTTCACTTGTCAACTATCACTATTAAACTTATCATATCGATGTGAATAATATGTTATATTAACTTATTTCATTTTCTGTCAAAATGTTCATGTATCTACTGTTAATGTGGATCATCTGTATTTAATATTAAATTTACATCAGGGTTCACTTGTCAACTATCATTATTAAACTTATCATATCGATGTGAATAATATGTTATTAACTTATTTCATTTTCTGTCAAAATGTTCATGTATCTACTGTTAATGTGGATCATCTGTATTTAATATTAAATTTACATCAGGGTTCACTTGTCAACTATCACTATTAAACTTATCATATCGATGTGGATAATATGTTATTAACTTATTTCATTTTCTGTCAAAATGTTCATGTATCTACTGTTAATGTGGATCATCTGTATTTAATATTAAATTTACATCAGGGTTTACTTATCAACTATCACTATTAAACTTATCATATCGATGTGAATAATATGTTATTAACTTATTTCATTTTCTGTCAAAATGTTCATGTATCTACTGTTAATGTGGATCATCTGTATTTAATATTAAATTTATATCAGTTTCAGTAAAATTATGTATGCCTTCTTCATTTTCAGTTGATCTACCGAGGGAAATTGAAATAGCCAGACCACAAACAGCGGGAGAGGAAGAACTGCAGCTACAGTTAGCGCTGGCCATGTCCAGAGAAGAAGCAGAACAAGAGGAGCAAAAGAGAAAATCGGACGACGTTCGGCTACAGCTGGCTCTTAGTCAAAGTCAACAAGATTTTAAGTGAGTGTTGAAATAAATTCAAGATTGAAAAATACAAATAATCTCGGGCCATTGAAAAATATTTAAAAGAAACGATAGAATAGAAATTTGTTTGTTAGTTGAAATATTTGCATTTGTAATTACGGGAAATGGAGATATTCAGTGTTTTATTATGTAACTTTTTGTCCTTATATTGAAACTATTTTGATCTCGATTGCAGCTTAAATACATTTTTAAGATTGGAATTTCTTGATGATATTCAATTGAACTTGATTCAAGTATTGATTATTTATTTTTGAAGATCAAATGAATTCAAATCTTGTGAAAATAATTATTTTAATATATTCTTCAACTGAAATAACATATTTTGAAATATTAGCCGGCAATTTCAGTGAATAAATAGATGAAATACTTTTTAGTATTAAATGAATTCTGAGAGATTTTTGACAAACCTTTAGCCGAATTGTTAAATTTTTTCAATCACGGTTTTATTTATTTTACTTGATCATTGAACGCTGATCAGCTCCATTATTATCTATTTACTTTCAATTGTTTATTAGATATATTTAATTTATTCGAAAATTATTAGTTCCATACATTTAAGAAAGGATTCAATAAGATACAGTACGCTGTATTAAATAAAGTATTAAATAAATTCTGAGAGATTTTTGAAAACCTGTCAGCTGAATTGTTAATTTCATCCAATCACGGTTTTATTTATTTTATTTGTTCATTGAACGCTGATCAGCTGTATTATTATTATCTATTGTCATTTTATTGGTAATTTGATAAATTTAATTTATTTGAAAATTTTAAATTCCATGCATTCAAGAAAGATTTCAATAAGATACAGAACTTGATATTTGAAGATAATCGATAATTTGATAAATTATTGGAAAAATTCGATATTGAAAATTGTTTTGATTGATTACATTCACCTGATAAGTTATCATCTGTCACATCGGGAGAATTTCCCTATGCTTTAAAAAAGTCTATTGTCGTACCGATTCACAAAAAAGGAGATATAAATGAAATAACAAACTATCGACCGATATCGATTTTCAGTGTTCTCTCCAAAATTTTTGAGAGAGTGATTTTCAAGAGAATGATGTCATATTTGAATAAATTCGATATTCTTAATAAAACCCAGCACGGTTTTAGAGCTGGTTGCTCCACTCAGACGGCCGCACTGAAGTTTGTGGAAACAGTTTACGAATGCCTGGATTCAAATTTACATGTGTCAGGGATTTTTTTCGATCTTTCCTGCGCCTTTGATACTTTATCCTTTAAGTTCATTATAGATAAGTGTTATAATCTTGGCTTTAGAGGAATTTTTTCCGACTGGCTGCTTAGCTTTCTTCAACACAGAACTCTGTCGGTAAGAAACGATAAAACTTATTCCAGAGAGTATAATATAGATATGGGTGTTCCTCAGGGTTCTGTGATGGGACCACTACTATTCCTGCTGTTTATAAATGACTTACCCTCTCATTTATCCTGCTTATTACTTATATTATTTGCCGAAGACACATCTGTCGTCATCGCGGCCCGAAGTTGTGATGAACTCCAGATAGCCTGTAAAAATATTATGGCTGAGTTCATATCATGGTGTCGCCGTAACAATTTGATAGTTAATGTAGGTAAAACAGCCTGTCTGTGTTTCGGCTTAAGAAACTGTGAGAGAAGTCTGTTGAAAATTGATTGTCTGGGCACTACTATTATTCCAGCTGATCGCACAAAATTCCTTGGGATCCACATGGATCGAAGTCTTAGTTGGTCAACCCACGTTGATGTCTTAAGCAAAAAAATTAATAAAGCTTATTTCGCAATAAGTAGACTGAAAACTTCTCTACCACCTAGTTCTCTTGTTGATGTTTATTACAGCCTTGTTTACTGTCATATCTCATACAATATTTTGCTCTGGGGTGACTGTGGTTCCTTCACGAGAGTGTTTGTGGCACAGAAAAGAATAATACGTCTCATTTTTGGTTTGAACCATCGGGCATCGTGTCGGCCTATATTTGTCGCCAATAAATTACTGTCACTTCCATGTATATACATATTCAAATGTCTCTTATATGCGAAAGATAATGAGAATAACTGGAAAAAACTTGCTAGCTCGCACGATCATGGAACACGAAATTCACAGGTACTCCTGGTTCCCAAACATCGGACTCACAGTTTTGAACGTTCTCCACTATATCAGGGTGTCAGATTGTTCAATCATTTGCCTTCCCATTTGAAATGTTTGAACAAACAAACATTTAAAAGAGTTATTAAGGAGCTTTTACTACATAAGTGCTTCTATTCGGTTAAAGAATTTCTCTCTGATTCATTGATCACTCAGGGAGATGGTAAATGTTGATGTAAATGTTAGAATAGAATTAACTTGTAATATTGACTTATCCTATACACATTGTTAAGTGTCCTAAAGGATCAATAAATTATTATTATTACAGAGGTCAAGATAAGAAAACTGGTCATATGGTGGATTTATTGGACGTAAATTTGGGGGAAACCGGAGCCCAGCGTGATGCGTGGGGAATGCCGTCACAACCAAGGCCACAGGTTGATATATTTCAGTTATAACTATATTAAGCAAATAGAAATTATCGAAAATTCATGGAAACATAATAATCGTATGGTTCGTTTTTAAAGCAATCGTCGCCGTGGCAAAACGCCAATTCTCCAGACAATTTAACTACCGTTGCACCTAACGTAGATCCTTGGGCGCCAGTCGGCACTCAACCGAAACCTCCAGGTTGGGATGTGCCCACCGCGACCGCAAGCGCACTGGAAGCTCCACCCCCACAAAGGCCGAAAGAGTCGGAGTCGAAACACGACCCTTGGTCCCCCGCAAGTCTGAGTTCTTCGACGGATCTGGACGAGTTCGATTTAATAATGAATAGGAATAAGTCGCCCCACACTGTGCAGCCAACTACAGGTTTTTATTATCTTTCTATTATATATATTTTTTTAAAATGTATTTATTAACCCAAATGAGACTGAAAGTCTATAACAGGTTCAAATAAAATTTAACAGCGCATGCTCCAAAACAAAAAATCAAAAATTTAACTAAAAATTATAACAAAAATGAAAATAAATTAATAACGTTTCAGTCTTCATCTCCTATTTACTATGAATTGTTTTGCTTCCCTAATAAACATATTCAGGTTGGCCGCTCTTTTAATTCTGTCTGGCAGGTTGTTATACCATTTTACTGCCTGGCTGGTTATTCGTTTTTTTCCCAGGTTAGTGGCTGACGGCAATATATGAAAGTGTTGATTTGTTCTGGTGTTATAGCCATGGAACTCACTATTTGACTTCAGATCAATATCTGTTTCGACCAGATTATTTTCAATCTTGAATATTAGTTTTATACTGTCCAATTTAACTATTTCAGTCACTTTAAGCAAGTTCAGTTTATCATACATATAGTCCGTGTTAGTTCTTGTTGGTAGTTGAAATAAAATTTTCAATGCTTTGTTCTGTGTTACCTGAAGTTCTTTTAAATCTGTTTCATTACATTGACCCCAGAAAGCAGCCAGATAACTTAGATGCGTGTTGATATAAGCGTAATATGCATCATATTTTGATTTCAAATTCAGATACTGTGCATTTTTCCGTATTTGTTGTGTGCAATTGAATATTTTCTTCTTCAGTAATTTTATATGATCTTTTTACTTCAGTTGATTATCTAACATAAATCCTAAATATTTTGCACTATTTACTTGTTCAATTTCTTTATTTTCGATTTTTAGGCATACCTTTTTATTCTTTAAATTGTTGAAGATCATATAGTTACATTTGTGTTTGTTCAATTTTATGTTATTCAACGCTGTCCACTCGCAGATCTTATCTAATTGCTCTTGTATTTGAACTCCCATAATTTCAATATCATCACCAGTTATCATTAGAACTGTATCATCAGCGTACAAAGAAATATTCTCTTCTGAATTACCAACAGTTATGTCATTTATATAGATCAAAAACATTTGTGGAACCAGGATGGATCCTTGTGGTACTCCAGACCTAATGTTTCTTTTGTTGCTTTTATTATCTCCTAAGACTGTATATTGAGATCTATTTGCTAAGTAACTCCGAAATATTTCAAGAGCTTTATCTCGTATACCAATTTTTTCCATCTTAGTTAATAATATTTTCTGATCAACCACATCAAATGCCTTGCATAAGTCTAAAAACACTGTAATTACACTCTTCTTCTTGTCCATATTTTCTAGTATTTGCTCTAGTATATTTGCAATGGCTGTTAGTGTACTTCTCTTTTTTAGAAATCCATGTTGAGCTTTCGAAATAAATTTATTCCTATTCAAATATTCTGTTAGCCTTGTATGAAGGATTCGTTCAAATATCTTAGAGAATGTTGTTAGAACTGAGACTGGTCGGTAATTACCAATGTCAGTTTTTTCTCCTTTCTTATATACTGGTGTCACTTTTGCAACCTTCAAAACGTCTGGAAATGAGCCATTGGAGATATGTCGATTTATGATTCGGGCTATGACAGGTGAAATTTCCTCAACTAATTCTTTTACCAACTTAGATTTTATTCCATCATATCCAGGGCTAGCATTTGATTTGAGAGCTTTAATAGCTTGTCTTACTTCAATCTCATTTGTTTTTCTAATATATAACCTTACATTTGGTTCTTCTTTTTTTGGCTCCCCAAGTGAATTGATTTTCTGTATTTTCATTTTTCCAGCTATCTCAATAAAATAATCATTAAATTTATTATTATCTTATATCGGATAAGTTGAACATTTAAAATTACTCAATAATTACAAATCTTATCCAAGGATATGATAAGATAATCATTTGTCAACGGATAGCAAGGTTTTGGCTATACAGCAACTAATAAAATACATTTTACGTTGTGAATGAAAATTAAAATTCGAATAAAAAATATAGATAGATAGATAGATAGATAGATAGATAGATAGAAAGATTTATTTGTTCACATGGGATCCATAAGGATATTGAACTTGTCAAAATACAGTTATTATAATACATTTTCAAAAAATATATAGGAATTAAAAAACAAACTATTACAGACATATAAATACAAACATTAACAAAATATCACAGTCATTTACATTGTTGAAATATTGTCCTCAAAATATTCATTAAGGGCATAATATGCTCTGGAGACCTGGAATACTTTTAGTCGTTTTTTGAATTGGTTCAATGGTAAGTCTCGTATTGCTTGAGGAAGATGGTTCCAAATCTTCCTAATCGAGAATTCGACATTTTTTTGTAGGTACTGATATTTTTTGGAGGACGGCTGAAGGTTGTTTTTATGCCTAGTATTATAATTGTGTTCCGCTATGCTTTCCGAGAATAAATCATAATTTTTTTTTATAAACATTGAAGACTCTAAAATATATAGGTTCATGGCGGTCAGTATTTTTTTTTGTATGAAAACCGGTTTGCAGCTCTCTCATTCGCAATCCACACATACTTCTCAGGCATATTTTTTGTAGTATTAGTACCCTTTGCATACACGACGTATTTCCCCAGAAAACAATTCCATAAGATATCCTTGACTGTACAAAGGCGTGAAATGCCAACATAGCAACATCCACACTCACTGACATAGACAGTATTTTTAGAGCATAGTTATGTCTAGCTAGGCCCAAACACAATTGTTCAGTGTCCAGTTCCAGTCCATCCTACAGTCAATTGTCACTCCCGGAAATAATACTCATTTACATGGTTTTAAAATTCTATCATTGTACACAATTTCAAAATTTTCGGCATCTCCCCCTCTGCTAAAATTGACAAACTGCGTTTTGTCAACATTCAGCAGCAGGTTGTTCCTGGAAAACCAATCTTCAAGCACATTCATACTTTCTTTCACCCTTGTCTCACATTCAATCATTGTCTTTTCACTTATAATCAGTACAGTGTCATCAGCATACAATACGATATTCTGGCTAACCATGTTTGGCAGTTCATTCACATAAAGTATATAAAGAAGTGGGCCCAAGATTGAGCCTTGTGGCACCCCTCTCAGATAGTCAAATCATCTGATTTTATTGAATTTCCACTCATGTCAGTCTCAACTACACGCTGCTTTCTATTAAAAAGATAGGACTGCACCAAAGCCAATGCCAACCCCCCCCCCCTATTCCATACCTGCTAAGCTTGCTACTCAGTATTGAGTGGTCAACCGAGTCAAAAGCTTTGGAAAGGTCTAAGCACAGCGCTACTGTATCCCTATTGTCATTAAGCGATTTTAAAATATCTTCTAAGGCCTGATACACGGCCCGTACTGTACTTTTCCCTTTTCTGAATCCACTCTGCCTGTCCGTTAAGATTTTATGAGATTCAAGATAGGTCACTATGCGATCATACATTATTTTTTCAAATATCTTATTTATGTTAGACAGGAGGGTGACATATATAACAACTTTATAAAGAAATAAAAAACTAACTTTTCACAGGTTGGAATAAAAATCTATTGAGTAAACGGTTATAACATTGACTTCATCTCGTACTAAACTATGGTATTACAAAACGATCTATTTATATGAAAATTGAATATAACAGAGGGATTCCTAAAAAAACTAAATAACAATAAGCAATTCATTCAGAGTTATTGGTAGGTACATCGAACAGATTAAGGAGAGGAGAAGGGTTTACTTCAATCTGGTCGTTAACTAGGTTTCCGGAATTTTTATATTTATTGATGTATAGGGATTCCCAACAGTTGGTTTTGTGGAGACTATTTTCTAACTGTAATATATTATAATTGTGATTAAAGGTATGGTTTTCTTGAATAAGATGGGACGCATAATTAGAGTCAGTTTTTTGCTTAATATAGCTACGTTGGTGTTCGTGTAATCGAGTTTTGAAATTTCTAATTGTACGTCCTATATAGAATTTTTCTCAATCGTTACAGTCGAGTCTGTAAACACCAGTACGTTCATCTCTATGAATTTTTGATTTGTTGTTTTTAATCAATTTTCCAATGCTATTGTTGTTTTCATTCGAAATTTTGTTTATGAAAAAACAATTTCAGGTTTTCGAAAGGTTTGCCCAAGTATGTTAAACTGTTAAATACTGTACTTTTCTCGGATATAAGTGGGTAAACTTCTGAAATCGCCATTTTGTATTTTTTTCCCTGAATGAGGCTGTCAATAATATTGGGTGAATAACCATTATATACTGCCATTTGTTTAATTATATGCAATTCCTTTTGAAAATTAGCTTCGGACAACGGAATTTTGAAAAGCCTATGAATCATACTTTGATAAGCTGCTAATTTATGTGAAATTGGGTGTAGTGATGTGTTATGAATTGTAAAATCTGTGTGAGATGGTTTATAAAAGATTTAATTTCAAGACTTTAATTTTTTTTTATTATCTTTCTATTATATTATCTTATATCAGATAAGTTGAACATTTGAAATTACTTAATAATTACAAATCTTATCCAAGGATTTGATAAGATAATTATTTGTCAACAGATAGCAAGGTTTCGACTATACAGCAACTAATAAAATACGTTTTACATTGTGCATGAAAATTAAAATTCGAATAAAAAATACAACAACCTATTCAATATTTGACAAGGGGCAATTTTTCACAGTAGAGTTTATTCAATGTGTTATGCGTCCTGAAAAAATTGGTCTGTTATTAGAAAATATTTTCCCATCGATGGTTACCTTCTACAAGAATATAAAATCATTTTAAACTTTTGCTTTCTGTATGGGATATTTTAAATCTGCATTCTGTGTTCCAAGAACTCATCGGTGAAGTTTTTCATAGACCCAAATTAATATGTTGAATGTTCTTGTTATCTACTAAAACTCATCCAGTTCCTCAAAATATATGGATAAGTTTTAATTAATAATTTTGCATGTTCAACTTATGCAATGTGTATGTTTCGTTAATTCCAAACGAAAGTAATTTTATAATTCAAACTTTTTTTTTTAATTTCTTTATTCACATACAACAACAATTAATATACAATTTAGGAATTAAAGTAGTCTGCATTACACTGAAAACTAATTATCCAAGTCAGCAAATGTGCTGGTCTCGGAAACAGTATCTTCGAAAAAAAGTTTATCAAATAACCGTCCAAGAATTCACCTGTAATTGTGAATAATAAAGATACAGCAACTCATTCCAACTAAAAGACAATATACAGTTGTTTCGATTTAATTACATTTTATCAATACTTGGACCAATCCTTTTCCTGATATATATAAAGGATCTACCACACTACATTAAATCTACAAGAACAATATTATTCGCAGATGATACAACATTCCTAAGTGGGGGAAAAGATGAAAAACAGATTGAAAACCTAATGGAAGATACAATAAAAAAAGCAGACAAATGGTTCTTGGCAAATAGGCTGGTACTGAATAAAGAAAAAACCCAAGACATGACCTTCACTCTTAGAGAAACAACATCAATAAATGACCCGGTAAGGTTCCTTGGGGTGACATTTGACGCAAAGTTAAATTGGGAACCTCACATAAATAATGTCTGCAAAAGCCTGAGCTCGTCAATCTTCGTCTTAAAAAACTTAAAAAGCATAGTATCGGATGCTACACTTAAAATTGCATATCACTCTTTATTTCATGCTAAGATGACATATGGAATAATAGCATGGGGTGGATCATCTCAAGCAAATAGGGCTTTTGCACTGCAACCTAGAGTGATGAGACTGATTGGGGGGCTCAAGCACAGAGATGAATGCAGACACATGTTTGTCAAGCTGGGCATACTAACTCTTCCATCTGCCTACATCCTCCAGAACCTGTTACTAATAAAAAGCAATGAATCTCAATACGATAGTTACGAAAAACAACATGACTACGACACTCGAAATAAATCAAATCTGGTTCCTATGCACTGTAGACTATCAAAATGCCAAAGGAGAGTGGACTACATCGCAATCCATTTCTACAATAAGATCCCAAATGAATTGAAAATCCTACTAATGGATAACTTCAAGAAGCAGATGAAAACCCTGCTAATCAAGGGGGCTTTTTATGATGCTCAAGAGTACCTGGCCACTGTTTTTAACTAATTTTAATATGTATCGTAATATCTAATTTCAACGTGACATGAAACTCTAAATTTTCATCTTTTCTTTTAATGTGTATTGTAATGTTTCATTATAGTAACTATATCTTTGAGTCTTTGTATGTATCGAAACATGACCTCAAACGATTTTTATTTTATTATATTGTATCTGACGAATGTAACACCTATGTGAGATTGACATGAGAAATATATTTACTATTTACTATTATTTACTATCAGTACTGCACATTCGAGATGAAGTGAATTGCCAAATTTTTTCACAAATTCCAGGAGAGCTATTATGTATGTGAGTAGGGAATATGATTAGATATATATACTTTATTGTCCAAGAATATTCTTATTGACAAAGTAAGTTACAAAATATAAATTTAAATTTAAATTTGGTCATATATTATCAAATATAAAACAGACAGGTGTAAATACAATACATACAGTCAAAACAAAGAATGAAGGACAGGAAACATTAACAATAATAACAAAAAAGAAACATAATATCCCCGCACAATATAAATGCAATTGAATCACAATATATGTATATACATATAAAAACATCTCAGCAAGCAAATAACAACATGTCAATCCACACACAAGTGCAATGAAGAAACCAATAATAACAATAATATTATGCAACATCACTCTACGGCCTTTGAAGCATGTCAACATAATATTCCTGCAGGCTATAGTATGCTTTCTCAAGAAGCAGATTTTTAACCGATTTTCGGAAAATTTTATGATCCAATATAATCTTGGTTAGCTGTGGTAGGTTATTGAATATTTTCTTCCCTTCATACATATTAGAGTGTTTTGTTAAATTCAGTTTAGGTATCGGCAAATGAATATTATGATTCCTACTCTGTCTGGTATTGTAAAATCTATCTTCACGAGTATCAGTAACGCATCTCTTGTGAATCAGGCACACCACTTCCATAATAAAAATGCTCACCACAGTTAGAATCCTCTGTTGTACAAAGAGATGTCTACAGCTATCTCTATAGTTAGCTCTACACAAATATCTAAGAGATCTCTTTTGCAGTACGAATACCTGATTAAGGAGTTCTTGATTACAAAATCCCCAAAACGCAATGCCATATCGTAAATGGGATTCTACTAGGGCAAAGTAAGTCGATCTGGCCGTGGATATGTCGAGTTCATTTGCGACAACTCTTACAGCATATGATCCAGAGGCTAACTTCTTACATAATGATGTAATATGTTCATTGAATTTCAACTTATTATCAATATGCAATCCAAGAAACCTAGTACAGTGTGTTTCTGCGATATTGATACCATCCAGTTGCAAGTTATCATAGCTGAATTTAAAGTTTACAATTTTCGTCTTATCCACATTAAAACAGAGAAAGTTAGAGTCACACCATTGTTTAACATTGGATAAATCTGAAGAGACTACTTGTTTCAAAATTTCAGTGTTTTTTCCATGCCATAATAAAGTGGTATCGTCTGCAAAAATTGTGAAGGATCCGTTGATATCTATTGTAGCGAGATCGTTGATATATAGTAAAAACAAAATAGGTCCCAAAACAGATCCCTGAGGCACTCCGCAATGTGTAGCCTTAATATCAGAACACACATTGTTTATTTTCACCATTTGTGATCTACCATCAAGGTATGACCTGAACCACTCGAGATTTGCCCCTCCTATTCCATAGCGATGCATTTTTTGCAGCAGTATTCCATGATTAACACAATCAAATGCCTTTGAAAAATCACAGAACACCGCTGCAATAGCTTCACCTTCATTCAAACTCATGTATACTTGTTCCAAAAATGAGAAGATTGCGTCATTAGTATTTTTGGAAGTTTGAAACCCAAATTGACATTCATTTATTATATTTCCATTTGTTAAAAATTTCAACAATCTTTTCTTCACTAATTTTTCTATGATTTTCGAAATTGTGGACAACAACGAGATTGGTCTGAAATTTGAAGGAGTGGTGGTATCACCACCCTTATAAAGAGGCATAACAAGTGCCGTCTTTAAACCTGAGGGAAAAACTCCAGTTTCGAAAGAATTATTTATTAGTTCTGCTAGTGCCGAGAGCACCCTGAATGGTAAGTTTTGTAGAAGTCTTCTAGTTAATCCATCTAATCCAGAGGACTTATCGTTTTTTATTTCCATCAGTGTTTGTTTTATTTCATGAACATTTGTCGGTGTTAATGTAAAATGGGCATGGCACTGAGTATTGTCAAGGTAGCTCAAAGGATCCTGTTGGTATACTAGATTAGCTGTTAACTTTTTGGCAATCGAACAGTAGTAGTCATTAAGGGCATTCGGGTTGATGTCAATACTCGCCGCTGTTGTCAATATGCTTCCCTTCCCCCGTAATTCATTTATTATTGCCCATTTCTCTTTAGGTTTGTTTTTTGATTGTTCAATTCTTTTGGAGTAATAGTTATTTTTAGCTAGTTTAATCAAATTTCTATAAATATTCCTATATTTACTAAAATATTCCAAAAAATGTATATTTGCTGTGAATTTTCTAATTGTACGCAGGGATCTAAAATTTTTCGAAGAAATTTTCAATCCCGTTGTTATCCAGGGCTTTTTATTCTTTATTTTCAATTGTTTTAGTGGAAAGCATTCATCAAATTTATTCATTAATATTTGTTGAAAGGTAGTAACAGGGTCAGAAGCAGTTATTATATCATTCCAGTTTGACTGTTCACATGATAGTTTGAATTTGTCATAGTTTTTTTTACTGAAGATTCTACCTTCTCTGAACCCAACATTTCTCTTCCCTGCACTGAGTGAAAAATTGAATTGGATTGCTTCATGATCGGATAAGCCTGCAGAAATAACTCTAGTATCTGATTTGTCAGTAAAATTTGAACACACATAATCAATCAGTGTAGCAGACTTGTCAGTGATTCTGGTCGGCTCGTCAATATGCATTTTTAGACTGAAACTAATGAATAAATCCTGCAGGATATTAGTGAAATTGCAATCTTGAGAGAAATCTATATTAAAATCTCCTGCAAGAATCATTTTCGATTTGAGTGGTATACATGATAAAAGCATTTCCAGTCTTTCAAGAAATATGTGTGTATCACCTGCAACTGAAGGCGCTTTATAAATACATATAATATACAGATTATTCTTCTTATTGTAACCTATTGAGAACTCAAATTCACCCTCCACTAACATATTATCATACTTGTGTACATCAACTAATGGATATTCGCCCGACATATTTCTATGTACGAGAATCATTGTCCCTCCATGTAACATTTGTTTTCGACAAAATTTCGAGGCAATGAGATAATCAGGAATGAAACATGGTTCATCATTCATTAACCAATGTTCAGTTAAAAGTAAAAATGTTGGAAATTTCTCAGATTCCAAGAATATTGAGAGTTCATCAATTTTGTTACGAACAGATTGGATATTCAGCAGAATCAATGAAGTATTTTGTTGATGACTAGTTTGTATAATACATGACTGTTTGGGTGGGGATTTGATTGAGATAGTCATGGTATTCAATAAAGGCAGTGAAGTGTTTATTGGGTGGCTAGTACGTATAACAGAGGATTGTTTAGGTGGGATTTCACTTGTGATATTCGCTGAGCGAGAATTCACCTCGAAAAAACTGCAGTGATTCGTTAGAGGGGATTTCAATTTTTGTTATAATTCTCATAGTAAAGTTATGCGTGCGATTTGAGATAAATGAAAGAGTTCTCTTTACTTTTTCAGTCATTTCGGATTTGCTACCTTTTTGTTCTTGGCCAGCTAAGAGTGTCACAGAGCAATTTTTGTTATTTTGTTTAAAGAATTTGATTCTATTGTAAATAATCCTATTGATATTTTTGTCAGCAATAGAATTACACTCTGTCATTATCATGAGGTTAGTCAGATTGCTAAGTCCTAATGTATTATTCAAAAGTTGGTATAGTGAGTGCCGGTTGCTTACATTTTTAGTATTAAACATTATTACTATTAAATCATCCCTACCATAATCTATAGTTTCAGCAAATACATCCTTCGTGAGATCAGAGATCTCTGCATTATGTACAATTTTTTCGTATACATAACATTCATGGTTGATATCAATTTTGGTTAGAACCTTAGAGAAACCTGAAGCATATCGGTCTCCATATATGTGGATTTTTCTCACTGGAAGGGACGGGTTTGATTTCTCACTCCATGTGGGGGATTGACTATGAATCTCTGGTTTATCGGCCATCTTACTATTAGGTGTGCTCATGGTGTTTTTGATTATGTCACACTTAGTATTGTCAAAGATACTTGCGTTTTTTAGTTCATCCATAAGCGATATCTGGTTCACTTTTTCCATATCTAGATTTATAGAGCTGTCGATTGAGTAATTCAATGAATTTTCATCAAGGTATGTAACCTCTTTTCCAGTGGTCGTAGTCTCATGTTCTTCCGTATCTATTTGTAGAATTTCCATTGATGAGTCATTTTTCTGCTTCTTCCGTTTGTTTGTATTACTTCTTAGAATCCTTTGCATTTCTTCTTTATGTTCTTTCCTCCTGTTTGATAACTGTCTCATTGGATTTCTTTTCTTTTTTCGTTTATTTGCCTTCATCTCCGGACTTTTGTCATTTGGTGGATCTTCAGGGATGTTTGTTCCACTTGGCATCACTGTATTGTCATATTCATCCGTTTGAGTAAAAATATCAGAGTTCTTTATCTCTTGGGCGATTAGCTTTTTTTGTTCAGTGTGTTTTTCATCTGTCAGGGATTGTATGCTGATAAGATCATTATGCTTTTTATTTGCAAGTTCCTCATTTATGTTTCTTTGATTGTTTTGTAGTTCACTTATAGTTTTTTCATAATTCTGGATCTTACTCACGAAATCATTTTCCATTGATATAGCTTCGTCATAGAATAGATCATATTTTCTGTTTACTTTTTGAATTGTCTCTTCCTTGTGTATAATTTCAGTTCTTAGTTCTTCGATAAGTTTGGAATAGAACTCATCTTTGTTATCAGCACTGTGTGCATTGGAAGTCTCACACTCTTTGCAGATAAGCTTGTTATTGTTCTTATATACTTTTGGGGCAATTCTATCGTAACAGCTGGTGTGGAAAACTTCATGGCATTTAACACATATATAGTAACCATTTTTTGGCTTTTTGTTGCAACACAGAAACACAAATTCGCTGTTCTTTGAGGAGCACTTAGACACATGCTGCTTACTTGCAGCCATGATGCATAATCACATATGATATGAACCAATTTGGCAGTTCACTTCATCTCGAATGTACAGTATTGAGGAGATTTAATTAGGCCGCAACAGCTGTCTATTATTGAGTGATAAAGTGTGGAATTTAGCCTGCTTGCTTAGGTTATTTTGTTCATTTTTTTCTTATTTTACTATCTCGTTAACTTCACTGAACAAGAATTTTATTTTTGTAAATGTCATACATCTTAGTAGTACTGGCGTGTCTCAGTCTGAATTTACATTCACCTGATAAGTTATTATCGTTCATTATTACAGAGGTCAAGATAAGAAAACTGGTCATATGGTGGATTTATTGGACATAAATATTGAGGAGATTTAATTAGACCTCAACAGCTGTCTATTATTGAGTGATAAAGTGTGGAATATAGCCTGCTTGCTTAGGTTATTTTGTTCATTTTTTTCTTATTTTACTATCTCGTTAACTTCACTGAACAAGAATTTTATTTTTGTAAATGTCATACATCTTAGTAGTACTGGCGTGTCTCAGTCTGAATTTTTCAAGAGAGTAGGAAATTGAATTTAATAATTAATTAATATTATATTATAATAAAATAAATAATGAAGACGATAAAACGATTTATTCAAAATTTGAAATGACATTTGCAGTGTAAATGAGTAATTGAGCTAAAAACTGTTAAATAATTTATTACCCACTTTGTATTTGATATAATAGTATGATTGTCAATTGAGGCTCTGGTACCAGTGATTGTTCACTGTTTAAGAGTCAGTTATAAATAAATAAATTATTATTATATTATATATTATTATTGTAATGAAGCTACAAAATTATGAAGTTGGAGTGATTGTCTGTAAAACCAGAAGAGATAGAATGTAGTGTAGTATTTTTTAAACAACTTTGGAACAGTACAATTTACAATGTATACTTAATACTAAATCTTCTTATAGTTTAAGCTTATTTAAATATTTAACAGCAAAAACATTTTTACATTTTTCAAATTGAGATAAGTTTCATGAATATATGTCAAGAATGAATATATGTCTAGAAGTATATTCAATTTCCATAATCCATATTGAAGAATCCAGATTTCTGGTCCTTTTTTTGATGTTTGATATGAAGAAATTATTTTGTTCCCGAAATAAACTAGTATTTTAAAAAATATCACTATTTTTGGCAGGTAGTAACCATAGCAATAACAACAACAGTGATCCGTTTGAATTGAGCCTTCTAGGAGACAGCTTAGAATCTACCCATAACACAGGGGCCACAAAAAAGACACCACTCTCCTTCTTGGGCGAAAACTCAGCACTGGTCAATTTAGATAATCTAGTAACAAGTAAGTCGAATTTGAAAACATTAATAGGAACGTTATGCTCCAACCGTACGAACAATTTCCCTCTTAAAAAATTTGTGAAAGTTATTTATTTGAAAATGCTGTAATTGGTGGCAAATTTGAAAAAATTTGATTGCTATTTCTTTGAGCGACTCGAATAATATTGAGGTTATAATTGAACTCTACTATATTCCACAAAGTCGTAAAATGGCGATTCTACTGAATCTAACAAATGACTTTTTACCAAAGGTAAACCTGCGAATCCACTGGCGCCGAATCCTTTCCAGGAGCAGCAACCTCAACCCCCTAGACCGGTTTTCAACACGCCTGCGCCTAAGCCCTCGATGAACGAGATCAAGCAAGCTTCGTTCGCACCGTTTACAACGTCCAGTCCTGCCGCCTATCAGCCCCCTGCGACTAGCCTGACCGGCCCTGCGCCGTTTACCGCGCATAGTCAACCATTCGAATCCAACGGAGGTGAGTACGAATATCTGATTATTTTAATTTGTATTCTTCGAGAAAATTTCTAGAACATTCTAGGCTTATTGAATTATTTAAAATTAGCGCAGCCGAATTTAAAAACTTCAAAACAGTACAGATCTGAGGAAGCGTTAAAACGTTGCTATAAAATGGAATTTTAAGTGATTTATGTATGTGTCAATAAATTAAAAATGTATTGCGGTAAATAATACTGTATATTTTCTGTTCGTCTAATTATTATAACTTAAAACACTAAATACTTCAACACTTTTTTTCCGGACTAAGAATTTTGTATATGTAATTCCCATCAAGTGTCCTTGGAACTCGAGAGATGACAACTCTTCTCACGCACAAGAGTAATAAGGGACCATCCATAAATTACGTCACACGTTAAGGGGGAGGGAGGGGGTCGACGAAGTGTGACAAGGGGGTGGGAGGGGTCCTAAATTTTGTGATGTCACATTTCAAAATCTATGCGACTTGGTACGCAAATCATGTGCGTGAATCTCAATATTTATTACAAATAGTAAAATGCGAGGTTGTCCAATGTTGTGGTGTACGACGATCCAGTCTTTGGCGACTATTGCGAGAGGGGTTCTTACACCGAAGGTAAATTTGCTCCTCTATATTACTTCAGTTAGCTTTGGATCTCTTCAGTTAGTTTGTATCTTTAATTGATATAATTCTTTTAATATTTTTTGTTTTGTTAATTTCTTTAATTAATATCGCCAATCGTTTTTCGTTCTGTTAATTTCTTTAATTCATATAATTAATTGCTTTTTGTTTTGTTGATTTGATGTTAATTTTTAAAAAAAATAATTTAAATGTAAATAAAACTGATTTCGGAACCGCTGTTTTCATTCAATAATTTGTAAATATAAATTTGCAAAATATGTGACGTCACACTAGGGAGGGGGGAGTCTCAAAAATGTGACCAGCTGTGACAAGGACGGGGGGAGGGACAAAAAATCATGAAATTCATGTGACGTAATTTATGGATGACCCCTAAGAATTGTCCAACTTCCGGCAATAAAGGAAAAATAGTTCAGGGGGTTGCACATATTCACTAATGGGGGGTTATTAGGCTCTTGCACCGTGTATTTTAAACTAAGTTTTCCGTTGACCTTTAAATAAAAGCTAACTTTAACGTACACGAAATTGATCATTAATGACACATTTTAATGTACAATTTCTATTTTAATGTATGATTGTCACGAGCAACCGAACACAGAAGTATTCAGCACGGAATAGTAGAATTATTCTGTGTCTGTACTGTTATTCCACAGAGAAAAGGAATTCATAATTCAAATCGAAAAATTTAACTCTATACAAAATAAAGTAGAAACTGCGGAAAATTTTTTATGCAATAATCGTTCGAAAGTAATTAACACTTCAGCTTCCACCAGTTCCACATATTCCTTATCGGATATTGTAGGTAGCGTGAACTATTCAGAATGTCACATGTCTAATATTCCATCTATGAATTTCTCAAATTGTTTCATCGGGACCATAAATATAAATATATCGAAATGAACATAGAAATTTATATTGTATCAAATGTATCTGTTATGCAAAATAAAAATTCATTTCGATCAAGAATTTATATTCACTTCATGATGAGGTCGACGGAAAAATCTTGTAATAAACTCGTTTATTAATGTAACGACTAATGGTCTCGAACTATTAACGCGCGTTAAAATATCTCAACCATTAATCGCTGCCATTAATAATAGTATATTATTCAATGCGCACAAAATGATTGCTATTTTTCACGAGGGTGAAGTTTGCGACACGAGCTGCAAGCGAGTGTCGCAATTCACCCGAGTGAAAAATTGTAATTTTGTGCGAGTAGAATACTATACTTTGTCCACGACTTCCTCGGAAAAATTAATAATAATCTGCATTTTCAACAATAAAAATAGTTATCAAATGCGTTGACATAACATTTTCTGTGTTCACTGAAAACTGTATACTCACGTAAACGTCAACTATTTCACTTGACATCGATTCCATTCCTTTCTTTCACTCTGATAAAAATTAAATAGATAATTTATTAGAGTAAATATTCAATAAGTTGGGCATTATATTAAATATTAGTTTAATAATTTGCCTAAAAGTTATCTTAGTTACATAAAACCTAAAAATCTAATAACAATACTATCCTAACAATGTGAATGATAGTCTCAAGTTTGGACATACGTTTTGAGTGTGACGTCATCCAGTGTATAATAAACCATTATTCAATAGTAGTGAATAAAAGGTATAATTATACTTCAGGAAGCACACGTATAATGAATGATTTATAGTTCAGTCGTGGACAAAAAATATTTATTTTTCACTTGTATATTATATGTTTATTTCATATACGGTTGGATAAACACACTCATTATGCCCTAGGCCATTACGCCCGCATTTGCGGGCATAATGGATCAAAACGCCCGCTTATTGTACTAGGAGAAATGAAGCAAATTTCATTGATTAAATACTCCATAATCCTTGTCGTATACGACTCTGGATTTCTCCGGCAATGAATTATTCGCAGCTTTGGCTGCATTTTCTATGATATTCTTGGGTAAATTCATTTTCATTTCCATTATTTTTATAAGACTACACAAAGAAAGCAGCAATGACATTTACTAAATATGATGACAAAAATATTCACAAACGTCAAAATATCAACAAATGACATGCCTACTATGAGAAGGAAAATGGATAGGAGCAAGGAACCAATTTTAAAATCGCTTTTTCATTATAATAAAATAATTTTTTCGTGAAAAATAAAATCTTGTATGCACCACGTGCGTTACTAGATGCTTTACGCCCATCGGGCGTAAGGATCTATATAACGCACTTGGTACATAAATAACTATTATTTACGTAGGATAAGGAAAATGTGGGTATCTCCAAGAAACATTTTGTTTATGATATCCTGAATTTTGAACCTCAAAATACTTACATTTCCACCAATTCTTGTTTTGAAAAGTTTAATGTTCAAAAAAATATTCATAAATTTGGAAAACTCCTAAGTGTACCCAAGGCCGGCCGCACATTTACTACAATCGGATCTGATTGTCTGAAACGATTTCAAATCGGACCACTAGCGCACACTGCCGGCGAAATAAGTCCGATTTTATTTGAGTGTCACCAGCAGGGATATTTTTCGACCGTGGTAATCAAATTTTCAGTATCGCACCTGGTTTGACAATTCCTTTTTCTATACTCCCTGTCAAAAACTGACAGAAATAATCGTATGTTTGCGGTAGACTATGCAAAAACAATGCACGGCTTGCCTTCCGGTAGTCGGATCGGATCTGACTTTTAATCGGTCCGATTGGTAGGACGCATTGCTCGTGCATCCGACTCGGACGTCCGATCCGTTATCGGATCGTAGGTGTGCGATATGATCTTATAAAAGTATAGGTATTTGAGCATCAGATGCCCTGATCCGACAATCGGATCCGATTCTAGTAAATGTGCGGCCGGCCTTAACTGCTTAAAAAAGTGATTTGATTAATTACAAGAAATATTTTGGGACTACTTGATCTCTTATTTTAGTGTCGTATTTCATCTAATTCTATTGGATCATTAAATCTATCTCAATTATTTACAGCAGGTAATGGTTTCAGTCCCAGTTATCCAATGAACCAAACAGTTCAGGACCCATGGTCACCAATTCCAAGTACGACAAATACTCAGTCGCCTTGGATGAAAGCGAGTGAACCAGCAAACCCGTTCTTATCTTAACAGAGGAACAGAAAAATATTCGTTGTTATGTTTTTCCCGCTTGTGTCACGTGAGTTACATTTGTTATTGATATTATTGGAGACTAGAAAATGGTTATAATTTAATTCTTCAAATATCTGAGCTTCAGTCCATGTTATATATGTTTTCTATTTGCTCAAAACGATAAATAAAAAATATGGATACACTAAAAATACGAAACTAGATATTCCTTTTTTAATGTCGTGTGTTTATCAACTAGTTTAATTTTTCACCTTTGTATAATTGGAGACACTCAATTTAGGTTACCTAATTTCCTATAAGATAATTTTTGTGAAAACTATATTTTCTTCAATTGTTACACTTGAGATATATTTCAGTTTGAGTGTCAAAATCATAATGAGAAGTTTTCCTTTCTAATCGGAAGATTGATCACTGCACATTCATTTTTTGTAAGTTTCTAATATTTTTTAGGTTCCATCGCACGTAACACCAAATTGGGGATGGAGTTACAGAAAGGTGCAGTGTATTGTAATATAGTATTAGTTTGATATACATTTTATAACAAATTTTAGTGATATATAAGAGAAAAAATAATATATTGTGGTAAATATGGGATTTTCAATGAACTTTCAAAACTTTACTATTGGCATTTTAATATGGCAAAAAATGTAAAATATTTCAACTACAATTTCTACTACATGAATAATAGTTCGATTTGAGAGGTTAAAAGTTAAATCGTTCTCGTAAGCCTAATACTGTTATTATCCTTAGCCAAAGAAGGTGCTAAATTTTAGTGTTTTTTTACGTTGAAAATTAGTTATAACTTTTGCTTTCATGATTTCGTCATATAAATTTCACATGCCTAAACAGCTGTATGATTGCTTGAATAAATTTTTTGTGATATAAATTCATTTCAGTATTTAAAAACAAATTAAATTAGTCTGGTGATGATTCTCTTTTGTTTGTTGAATAAACTCGTAAAATCAAGTGCTAGTTGATATTCATAAACCAAAATTTGTCTCAAATACAATTCAATTGTTATCTTAACACAGTACTCTAGAAATATTTCTTTTAATTTCGTTGTAGTGAGAATTATTCTTGATTCTTAATATATTTACAAAGTTGAGACTCGTTTCGAAACGCCTAGTAGGATATGCTTTTAGTCCAATTGAAAAACTTTCAATATTTTCTGAAAGATTATAAAAAACCTATTTTACACTCGAACTATACTCCTTATAACAGCTTCTTAGCTATTTTAGGTTGTGTGTGTTCAACACTTGCATATTTGTGTTCTACACTTTGCAAAGTAATTTTCTCTAAAGCTTTGTCATGTTATAGTTTGCAGTGTTTTGAAAATTGCAACTCTTCATGTTGTGTTTGATACACAGAAATATGTAATTCTTTTATTATCCTTTCAATCAATTGATAACAGGTTCTCTCTTGTTTTATAGTAAGTTTCTTAGAGTAATATCATCACATCTGAATAAAAAGTAGAAATTTCTGATACAGTTGAGTTGATGAACTACACAGTCAATTTAATCCTCTCGCTCACCTTGTCCTCAGTTGAGGACAACCTACTTTGGATTTTTTCCTATGAAGCACCGCTTGCTCTTACTCTTCTGTCACATTGTCCTCAGTTGTGGACATCATATTCTTCCGAATGAATATATATGCTGCCATCTTCAAGCTGATCGAAAAAATAATCATGCATTTGAAATATGGGATTCCGTAGGGTAGCTATGAGAGCAGTGTAGCGCTCTACTGTTTATTTTTTGTTGGCTATATTCGTTAGACCATGTGTTTGAAAACTGTTTGTTTACGTTCAAAATAAGTGTAGATTTTTGTGCATACTGTAATCAGCGATTTTTGAAAGTGTGGCGTACTAGTTTGAGGACATTGTGAACTAGTGGTAAAGGCAACATCTAGGTGAATATAACAGCACTTTTATTTTGATTCTGCAAAAGTTGAATTTAATACACTTCAGTACTTCGAAAATGGGCGCAAAAATAATATAAATATATTTAATGAAATAAATAATGGAACATATTGATATTTTACCATCTAAAAATATTTCTGAATTTTTTTTTCCTCCATCAGCTCATGATGTCCTCAATTGGGAACATGTAATAGTGCCCAAACGGAGCATTTTGAAAATCTGAATTTAACATCAAAAATTTTCAAAAAATCATAAGTTGCATTACAGTAAATTTCAGATTTTTCGCTCCAATAGTTTTAATTCGTGACCGAGAGGGTTAACAAGAAGTATTACAAAAAGTTATGAAATAATAGTTATTTTTGTTGAATTGAATTGACATTTACTTGGTGAAAGTTCATATTCATAACTTTATAAAGAAATAAAAAAACTAACTTTTCACAGGTCGGAACAAAAATCTATTGAGTACGAGATGAAGTCAATGTTATGTTGAAACGCGTTTACTCAATAGATTTTTATTCCAACCTGTGAAAAGGTAGTATTGGATTTTTGTTATTGTAATATTTCAACTTTTTTTTCATGCAGATATCTGTAGTTAACAATGAAATGTTTCAATGGCGTTACTATATATTCCATCTTTAATCTAATAGATTTCAATTTTATACCATTAGAATGAACTCTGCGATTTTTTACAAAAGGGTATTCGTCATATTTGCTGTATCATGTAGTAGTTATTTTTTCTAAATGTATGATCCTTGATAATGTTATGATTTTATACAACATTTAGGCCCGGTTTTTCAATGCTCGGTTAAAGTGATTTAGCTTTCGGCTAATCGATAACCTTTAGGTAAACCGTTTTTCCACCTCTCATCTTGCGCTAACCTACTGCTATTCTATCGGGTAGAGTAACTATCACCTGAAAGTCTTTGTCAAATGGCTAACTGTAAGCTATCTTGCATATGTATGCGCTCCGTAGGTTAACTACCCCGAACGGGCCGAACAGTCGAGTTTGTTGAACTGCTTTGTAACCAGTAACCTCATTTTCTATTTTGTTTTTTCTACGAAAGATGGAAGCATTTGATTTTTTAAGTGATGATGATGAAGAATAAATTAATAGACTTCATTGATTACCAAAGAAGGCCATACGTGGTCAGAAAAAGAAGTAATCCATTTGACTATTTTGATGAATTGGATTTTTTCACAAGATTTAGGTTAAGAAAAGAAACTGTTCGGAATATATTAGAACAAATTGAACAACAGATAGAGACCATAACAGATAGATAAATTATTTCAAACTCCATAAATCTTTTTCCAAGTTTCTATTTTTTTCCTCCAAGTAGTAGAATCTGTTTTTTTCATTCAATTATTGCTTTGAAACCATTTGCAATTTTTAACAGCAACGATCTATCAGAAGGACTAAAGTTTGCCACTCTTTTCTTCTTTAATGCTTTTGTTTCATCCATTTTATTATAAAATAATCAACAATAACATAACAAAACATATATTTCCGAAATCGACAGCAAAAGGGGAACGACCAATCAGAAGTGATCCCTGAAACATCAGTACTACCAACGTTAACAAATATATCGCTAGCTGACGGTTTGCTAGCCTAAAGTTAAACATTCGAAGGAGAAACGCAATAGTTCTTAGTTGGAACTTTAGCTGATGGTTAAGCTTAACCTATAGTCAGCTAACTGTGAGCATTGAAAAACCGGGCCTTAGAGTAAAGTATCCATGTGTTGGTAAACAATACAAGATTAATCGTTCAAGCTAACAAAATTTAATTTCAACGCGCTTGGCAAAATCTGAATGATGAGTTATTGTAATGTTTTTGGCAAGTGTATAATGCGTAAGTTGTACTTTTGGGGAACGTAAAATGGAAATATGAATTATAACAAATCTTTGTTGTATGCTGTGCCTTATTTATCTATCGTGATGGCAGTAAAAGAAAGTATGAATTGATGGAAAAGCAACCACATCTTTCACTATTTTTAAGTATCTTTTATATGTAATTTGAAGTTCTTTAAAAAATTTGAAAAACTTAGGCGTTTTAATATTAGTTGGTGATTTTGAAATGCAACAGATTAAATGAAATAAATCAGTTTGGTTTGCGTTCCGTCCTTTCTAAGGCATGTATGAGAATATATGAAATTTAACACCTTAAGAATTAAGGTAATTTTCAATATTTATCTAATCGTGAATACTAGATATTTTTTAATTGTGAATGCCTAATATTTGACATATTTTATTTCAATTGAGGACATTGCTATTATAATTATGTGTTTATTCATAGAATAAAAAGCAATTCATCTTTAATAGAGTTTTGGCCCATATAATTTTCTTTGAATCATTAACAACGAAATGTTAATCTAGCAATCAGCTAAAATATATTAACAGATATTTCTTGCAATTATGTTCAGGAATGAAGCAATAATTTTATTCTGGCAAATAAATGCTTCATTTTACTGGACATTATTCTCCGTCCAACTTGAAGTCTCGCTTGATAATATTTTTATTTACTACTTGGTTATTTGAAAATCCAAGTTTTTCATGTGTCAGCATAATATTGACAGGTTTTTTTTTTAGCTAGAAGTAACCAGAAAAAGTTCTTGCAAATAGAGCTTTGCAATAGGGGAAACCCTTGGCATTTATTTGTCAGTAATATTACATTTCCATAATGGCACTTGATTATAGTGAGAATAATTTAAAATATTTTATTTATATTTAAAGAAATTTCAAAATCAAATTCTTGAATTTTGTGTTCCATTTCTTTCGGAACAAACAGAATCAGTCATACCAATTATATAAGGATCTTTCATTATAATCGTCATTCAATTATATATCCCCATATTGACATATTATGTGGAATTTCGCAATAGACTTCTGGTTTCTTGAAAATTGTACATATGTACATACATTATTTTTTTTATATTGTAAGTAAATTCATTTTGGAAAATAACAATGCAAATGCTATGATACGGAATTTCATGTAGAATTATAATTATTTATTTTAAATTTACAAATGTTATACTCCCTATCTTGATTGTATGAAGTGTTATGATTTCTTTTAATATCATTATTCGTTGAATTGAAATTTATAATTGTTATTCTATTTAATTTTTGCCTTTTTGCAATATATTTTGAACCAATATTGTTGTTTTTATTGTAGTTACATCAGTATCATGTGATTTACTCGAAGTAATATATATATATATATATATATATATATATATATATATATATATATATATATATATATATATATATATATATATATATATATATATATATATATATATATACAGGGCTATTCAAATTCGAGTATATGCATGGGGATTTCAATAACGGTAAGAGATAGAGCGATGGTTAAATGGGCGCAAAGTAGCATATTTCAGAGGTCAGTTATATGGATTAAAAAAATCTGATCTAGCTCCTTTAGTTCTGGAGTTATATAGGAAAAATCGAAAATTTCGAAATTCTTTTTTTTGCCTATATCTTTTTATTTAATGAATTGTTTTCAAAACAATTGTCACTTTGCCATTGCCACTTTTTGTAGGCTATCTAAATATCTGAATAAAAATTATATACAGGGTGTCGTATAAATTGGGCCACCCTCAACTTTCAATTTTCAAATACGGACCTGTATTTTTTATTGCATTTTTTTGAATGCCAAGAGTCATGTTTTATATTCACGTAGTATTTTCATCTGAATTACAGAGTGTTCTGGAAATATTGAACTATTACCAGTAAAATTTCAACATTTTTTAAAAATTGCAGCTCTAATTAAAAAAATATCATAGAATAAGGTATAAAATGCCTATTATTTGGAAGATAATCAACATTATTCGACGAAAAATGTCTTCTTCAAGAATTCAACCACATTTCAGTTCACGCAACCCATGATCAATGTACGAAAATGTGAAATTCTTTCCAGTACGTACATGTATGTGCATATAATCAATGCCCAAACAAAATAATCTTCCAATAGAAGTCTTCATACTCCAGACACCAATTTGAAAATATTTCATTGTTACTCAGTTTTCGAACTACCTATATATGTTTCATATTGGCGTTTTATTTTTATATAAATCATAAAGTGTTTTGGGAATATTGAACTAATACCAGTGATATCTCATCATTTTTTAATTCCATAACTCTAATTAAATAATATCAGAGAATGAGAGGTGAATCAGACAAATTGATTCCTTAAGAAAAATCAATTTCAGAATTTCCAGATTATCTAGTCTCACTACTTGTTCGGAATAACAGTAGAATAAAATCAACATTCCCGAGAGATTTTATTTCTTTACCATAATGTAGCATTGGTAGAATAATTATTGATCCCAATGTCGATTCACCTCAGTAGGTATGAGGAAGATCTGTATGTATTCTGCTGAAAACAAACATAATCTGTCACAAACATTATTGATCACATTGACACATATTATTGATAATATAGGTTTTCATATTTTATAACTTATCGCACAAGAACATGTTTAGTTATTATCTAGAATTGAAATAAGTCATTATAAGCAGGGCCGGATTTAGGCATGGGCCCGGGCCCAGGGCGGCAAATTTTTAGGGGCGGCAAATTTTGAAGGCCAGTTAAATTTTGCTAAAAAATCAAGAGCGTTTTATGCGGAATTGCTCTCACTCAGATTTATACACTAATCCCTCAACGGATATTGAAGCTCCTTCTTTGTTGTTGTTGAATGTCATCATTTGAAAGGTATGTGCAAAGAAAAGACATTCAGTACAGAAGAAATATTGCTTTCACAATTAAACAGATATATTTTGTCAAAAGATCTCCAGGACTTATATCTAAATGTAAGGGTAGCTCTTACGATGTTTTTGTGTATACCAGTCAGCAATTGTCAGCAGAACGTTCATTTTCTACTGTTTCACGAGTAAAGGATTATTTAAGATCAACTTTTGGCCAGAAAATGTTAGTTAACTCAGCTGTTTTAGCCATAGTAAAAGACTTGAGAAAAATACTTGACGTGTAAACTCGACTTTAATGATATCATTGATATAGTCGCTAATATTAAAGCTAGGCTTAAAAATTCTGAAAACTTTTGAAAGTTTCACTATGAATTGAATGTTCAAGCTCTCAATAAACAGTTTTATCATTGAATCGTTTTCGATTTCTTAATTTTCCATGTTACAATCCGCTTTGAAAAAAAAAAAACAAAATTGATTTTTTTTAGTTTATGTTTATAATCTAAGTGGTTTCAAAATGAGTGAAAAAAATATTCATTTCTGAATGGATGGTAAACAATAATGAGACAAAAACAATATGAAGGACGACTGGGTTTCTTTAAAATCTCGTGGGCAACAAGTGACGAAACATTTAACTTTTCCTTTAATCCATATTTTTCCGTTAATTATGATAACAATAATTGTACTATGTTTAGTTCAAAAGTTGAAAGAATATCTTCAGGAGTAAGAAGAAATCATAGATTCCCTGCAAATATTCCACATAACAACGTACTAATTAGTATTATTCCTAGATCATAGTTAGTGAGGTTATATAAAGCTATAACTTTATTAAGATGTTAATTTATTTTTAAGATATTGATGTTCACATAGTATTATTTTAGGTCTGGCAAATTGTCGCGTTTGGGAGGCGGGGGCGGCGAAATGCTTCAGGCCCATGGGCGACAAATTCGTAAATCCGGCTCTGATTATAAGTAATCATAATCGAAATAAATGTTAGAATTGACGATCTTCTCGTTTCAGACATTTACGGAGTCGTTTTTTTAAGTTATTATTCGCTCTGAACATATCCCTTCGGCGTAGTGATGCGAAAGCGTTCATGATTTTAATTCTTAAATCTTCTATATTTCCAATTTCGTTTTGATATATTCTATTTTTTAGTGTACCCCATAAAAAAAGTCAAGCGGAAAGACGCATGCTCCTATTATTTCTGTAGAAAACGTTAATCATATCTCTTTTCTGCTGTATGGGGAAACCCATTTTCAGTACTAACAGATTTTTCATTTAATACCAACGATAATTTTCAAGAAACTGTCAAAATAATGACAAGTGAGGTGAACTAAATATTTATTATCCAAAGCATACTATGAGAATTCAAATAGTTTAATCATAATTGTTGTATATAGCAACAGAATGCCCATGAATTTGCTGAAAAATGTAGGTAGTTCAGAAAGTGAGTATCAATGAAATATTTCCAAATTGGTGTCTGTAAGATAAAGATTGCCAGTCGAACGTTTTTTTGTTTGGGCAATGATTATATGCACATACACGCACTAGGAAGAATTTCGCATTTTCGTACATTGGTTACGGGTTGCGTGAACCGAAATGTGGATGAATTCTTGAAGAAGACATTCTTCGTCGAATAATGTTGATTATCTTCCAAATCCTAGGCATTCTATACCTTACTCTATGATATTTTTTTAATTAGAGCTGGATTTTCAAAAAAATGTTGAAATTTTACTGGTAATAGTTCAATATTTCCAGAACACTGTAATTAATAATTGTTTTGAAAACAATTCATTAAATGAAAAGATATAGGCAAAAAAAGGATTTCGAAATTTTCGATTTTTCCTATATAACTCCAGAACTAAAGGAGCTAGATCAGATTTTTTTTATCCATATAAGTGACCTCTGAAATATGCTACTTTGCCCCCATTTAACCATCGCTCTATCTCTTACCGTTATCGAAATCCCCATGCATATACTCGAATTTGAATAGCCCTGTATATATATATATATATATATTTATATATATATATATATATATATATATATATATATATATATATATATATATATTGATGGTTTAGCATTGCATAATTATTTTACTTATATTTTTCCTACTTTCAACATCACCATATAAAGTGCAGTTCTGCTTTCGGTGAATGGTTTCAGAAGGGATCTATTAGTCTTATTCAAAATTATTGCAAAATGTGGTTTGAAATAATTGGCTATCTGTTGAGAAGGATTTTCTTCAATTTGTAATGCAAAATCAAAATTATGGGCTATCAAAGAAATCAGCTAAGATAAAAATATTTTGTATATATAATCATATTGTAAAAAAGTACTATGATACAGCATGTAAAGTATTAGCATATTGAAATTCTGGGCTATTCTCATATTCACACATATCCAAAGCAATGATACAACTTTCTCTAACAACTCTCTTTTCATCCTTTAAATATTTCTTTAAAAGTTCTGTACATTCATCAGCAGCTATAGAGCCTAAAGCTTCAGCACATTCGTGCCTAACCATTTCATTTTCTTCAGTATCAACTAAAGAGGTTTTCAAATATGGAATACTATTTTTATGTTGCATTTGACCCAAAACAAATGCTACTTCATGCTTAAAAAGAGCACTGCCACATTTCAAAGCTTCTCCAAGGGCTTTAACTGCATCTTCTGATCCAATGTTTCTCAAGGTAAACATAGCTCGATATCTGTTGAAAAGGCTTAATTTCTCATCAATAAGAATTGCTTTTAATTCTGCAATGTCCTTGGTAACAGCTGGCGGAGCAGGATCTACAGAATTATAGGGGCTTACAAATATGTCATTTTCCGTTTTAGAAGTCTTAAGCCAGTTTATTCGATCAAGGGCCAATTCACAAGTTTCCGACACTTCAATCACTTGATCATTCTTGTATTTTTGAAGATATGATATTGCAACATCTGATGCAATAGCGCCAAGAGCTTCCGCTGAAAATTATAATTTTGAATATGAATAAAAGAGAATTTAACACGAACAATCAATAACCAAGATGCTCAGATTTCTAAACTTCTTTGTTAAAAGGTTTAATTTCAAAAGGATCATTATTAGGAAGTAGACATAAATAAACTGAGGATAATAGAGAAAATTACTACAATGCAATTTTTTTAAGCGGCTGAATACCATCATTTTATCATATGTGACTTACCAGCCTCATGTCGTACCATAGGCTCTTGCTTTTCATTTTCTAAAACAGAAATTAGTATGTCATTGGCATTCTCATCTTTCATTTGACCTAAGCAGTACGCTAATTCATGCTTCAGAAGTGCCGAAGGGTCCTTAAAGCATTGGCTGATTTGATTAATAGCAAGCGGACCACCTATATTCCTCAGGGTAAACAAAGCTCGAAATCTTTCCTTCAAAGGCTTAGATTCATCGTTCAATACTTTTCCAATAGCAAGGACCTGTTCATCACTAATATTTAGCATTTTAGGTTTTGGAAAGTTTAACAGTATTATGAATATAAAATTTATTAATTTTTTCCAATCTGTTTCAAAAATAAGGTTAGATTGCTGGATAGAGCTTTTGACGTTTGTTAAAAACTAATATATACTTCTCTATGACAGCATTTCTTACTCTTCTTAAAGAGAAACATTTACCTGATACTGAATTTAACTAGCTATTAAGAATTGCAAAATATTTGAAACTGAATTTCTATTTGGATTATTCATATATTTATGACGTTGATACAACCGACTGGCAAGTTAGTAGTTAATACATATAGAAGATTAGTTGGTTACCTAAGTTTTCAGAGGTTTTCTCATGGCGTAAGTAGATCACTGCAAGTATACTAACACCATAGAAATCTTTATATATATATATATATATATATATATATATATATATATATATATATATATATATATATATATATATATATATATATATATATATATATATATATATATATATATATATATATATATATATATATATATATATATATATATATATATATATGTATGACTAATACACAGGCAAATGTGTAGGTATCATCCTCTTAAAATGTAGCTTTTGAACTGACAGAAGGAGTTCCTTCCTATAATTGAAGAAGGCAACCTCACTAATACGTACTTGAGAGAGTAGCCTCATTTTTCCATTACTAGTTTACATTAGATGATTGAATAAAAAGTATGGACATAAACCGCTAAGGATAATCTAGCTACCCTTTATTTTTCTATACTATCAATTAAAATTGTTTATCTTTAATATGATAAGACCATTTACAAAACATGCGAAAGATTTTCTACTGATTCATATCTGGCATTGCGTAACGTATCATCGAAGCCATAAAAACTATGCATCGAACTCAATAAAGATTTTTTATCGTGTTCGATGATTCTCTGTCAGAAATTTTTAGTGTAGTATGATTTTTAGGTTGACAGCGCTCATCAAAGACGTACGTTACGCAGAAGATATTCATGCTATAATTCTGATATTACGTAAATTATAAAAATTTAATTTATTGAAGGCTAGAATTGAATTGTAAAAGTAAGTACTTCATAATCTACAAAACTTGACAATTTCTAAAATATTGTGACCTTAGCAGATGTTGCGAACAGCTTTAGTGTCGTACAGTTCCCAGAAAGCCAATGTTTTGAAAAACTGTCAGGGAGCATTTGGAAATGTTTTTCAGAGAAATCAATCTACGCAAACCCAGCCTCAAACCCAAGCTGGTAGTGCACCAGAAAATCAGCAGTATAAAAAGTATTCTCCATTTCAAGTATCTAAGTCAAATTTAGCAGAATATGCTCTTGCACGATTAGATGATCTGCTCAATTGGGGACGAAAAGGTTCTATGTGGCCAATGACATTTGGATTGGCTTGCTGTGCAGTAGAGATGATGCACTTTGCAGCTCCAAGATACGATATGGACAGGTAAATGCTTAGTTCCCAAATAATTTATGTATCTTGCTTACTGAGTCAAATATGAAACAAAAATACTGTCAAATTTTTGAAATGAATAGAATTAATGACCATTATAATGCTTATGTAAAACTATAATTGGCTTTATTGAAGATGCTAAATAGTAATAATAGGAATGATTTATTATTTACTATTCTGTTATTAAGAATAGAAATTTGTAGTATTGTTAAGTATTACTTATTATCCTTCTGAGGACATTTTATATGCTGTATTTTGAATTATTTTCAGTATATAATAAATTGAAGATTTATTTACCATAATCAATTTTTTTGGGATATTTAAGTTAGTTACTTTTTTATGTTATTTAGAGAATATCTATACTACAGGGAATATTTTTATTGCAGATAATGTAATACTTACAGAACTGCACAGTATCATTTTTCTTCATTATTTATTTATTTATTTATCGTATGTGTCATTTGGAGTACATAACAAATTGAAGTGTTTTTCATTAGAAGTAAGCTTTTCAGCTACTAGATTTAGAATAACGTATTTTAATTGAAGTACCTTTTGCTTCTCAGTATTAATTAAACTTTGTCTAAATTTTCAGATTTGGAGTTGTATTTCGAGCATCTCCTAGACAAGTGGATGTAATTATAGTTGCTGGAACTTTAACGAATAAAATGGCCCCAGCATTAAGAAAAATCTATGACCAAATGCCTGAACCAAGATGGGTTATTTCAATGGGTAGCTGTGCAAATGGAGGTGGCTACTACCATTATTCTTATTCAGTTGTTAGGTAAGCGTTAAAGCATATTTAAATCAATTCAATATTAAAAAAATTGTTTTTAACATAGAACAAAATACTTAGTTATCACTGTTGGTAATCCATAAAAGTTAATTCAAGTGATTTTTTCTTGATATAATTAGTTGCAGCAATTTTTACCTGCTAGAATTGATTCATCATATAAGACCGCAGAGTTTCTGTAAGTTTTATTTCGAATGAACTAAGATTAATGTGAAAACATTAGTTGATACTGTCCATTCATGGTTTGTGCATTGTAGTGTTTGGTTAATGCAAATTCAGTTGCATCTAGTTCTCTATTTAAGAATACTCATATAAATTTATAATTTTGAACTATTTTCCACCAAAGGTTAAGCGAGTAGTTAATTGACATTAATACTCATTTCATCGTTCGTTTTTCCAAATTGAAAGACATCAAATATAAATCAAAGTAATCATAAAATTATATTGCAATAAGTTAGTAGTCTATGAGATGGTAGTTCATTATTTTAGAAATGTTTTGTTTGTAATCTGCTTATCAACATGATTACCAAACAAGAGGCATTAAACTTTTCACTAAGCTATGTAAATATATAAAGTATTTTAAATTTAAAAATTGTAAGCAACGTTGAGTTGAATATTTGATATATGATCAATTATTTATCATATCATATGAATAATTAATGTACTGAGTTTATTCTTGTATCACAATTTCCATATGAGTATTTATCAATTTCTCCTTGAATATATTTGAAAATGAAGGTTATTATTATTATTACCTTTATTTGAAACTACAAAAAAAAATTGCTTTGAGTTCATACATATACTTTGCAATATTTCGACCAACAGAAGACAAGAAGTTTGAATTCATGAAACAGGTTGCATTGTTGCACATATAAAAAATATGATACAATCATGTACAACAAAAGTTTGAAATTTTATTTTATTGAGTAACATACCGGGAGATAACTGTAGGTTTCTACCTCAGAAATGTCTTGAATGTTTATAATGTAATGAAGAGATATGGCAATTAATTATTAAACAAAAATTTTAGATACTAAATAGTAGTTTCTTATTATAAAATTTTCTGAAATATCACCTAAGTATTTTAGGCAACAAATGTTGCGGAAATGAGTAATTTTAAATGAAGATATGAAAGATCTTGTAAGAATACTCATCGTGTGTTTAGGTATTTCTAAATATAAGGACATTTGATCTGAATGTAAAATAATTATCAAGTAAACAAGATTTCCTTCACCTGTAAATTGTGTAGTGGTCATACTGCCAGTATATACAGATCCCTAGTTTTACTCATATTCTGCAGTACCAATTTTGGCTTTCAAAGGCTATTTGTCGAGGTATAATACTTTCAAGGCTCCTAAACTTTTTTCCTCCATCTATTACATGTTGCATAAAACTAAGGTCCTTTAATTATTCTATTTAGGTCACTATGATTTAATAATTATTGTTATTTATTGTGTGTATTATTATTCTTATCCAATGTGTAGTAGAGATCTTGTCCCAATTTCTTAAGGAAAATAATTGATAAAATGATTATTTGGTTTCAGAGGCTGTGATCGCATCATCCCTGTTGATATTTATGTTCCTGGATGCCCACCTACAGCAGAAGCTTTGCTGTACGGAGTATTACAGTTGCAGAAGAAAGTGAAAAGATACAATACTTTACAGATGTGGTATCGCAAGTAAGCTTGAAGATTATAGAAATTGTCTTCAACAATATTGTAAATAAATATAAAAAAATTTTATTTTTCTTCAATAAAGCATTCGACATATTTCCAATTTCAAGTAGCGCATCACATGTAATAGTCCAAGAGCCAGCGACGATCAGACCTTCGTTATTTTATAAAACCTGAAACTTTCTCTGAGTATTTGACTAATATAGGTAAAAACAATCCCCGATTATGAAGTTTGGAAAACGGTGGCTTTGGATGGTAACAGATAGAAAATTTGTAAAAAAAATGCACCTTACTTTCGTTAAAGTATAAAGCTCAGTGTTTATATATTTCATTTGGACTAATATCAGAAGTCACGTTGTCCATTGTCAGACACTTAGTATGGTTGCAACCCCCTGTCAGACACCCTTAAATTATATTGAATTGTAATTAAACTTACGTTATATTATAAAGGTTGAATTTTTCGTATGTTATTTAAGGAACTATCAAAAGATGTTTTCCCACTGGTCAGACAGTTTCGATGGTTCTTACACCTTGTCAGACACATTGAAGGTCTACCGTAGGTGCGAGAGCGAAGTATATACATGCAAGCGGGCGCGAGTGAAATAGTGCGTTCGGTCTATTGCGATCTGTCACTGCGCATGTTTCATTTACTCAGTATTATATGTTTTTTGGATTTATGGAAAAATTTCATAATATAGAGTAATTTCTAAATAATGATATATAATTTCATTAAGAATTAAATATTCAGAAAATAGATAATTTAGGAAAATTTTCATGCCAGAAAAGAAATAAATCAAAATTCTGATGAAATAATCAATAAAATTTTGGAATATTACTTTTTTTTTTAAATTTAATTGTAGGTTGTAGTTCCATTGGTTTAGAAATAAAAGTTGATACTGATATTGTTGAACATTCTGTTGGTAAAGACTGTAAATAAGAACTTCCTGTAGAAGTTGAAGGTTGCAGTTCTATTGTTTGATAAATTGAAGTTGATTGTGATGTTGATGATTGTGTTGAAGACTGTGAATCAGTTGGGTCTATGGTCAACTCAGGTATCAATGACGTGGCTGGAGAAAAGTTGTCTCCAGGTACGGAGTTTGATTTTTTTTTCTCACTATTAGGTCCAGAACTGAAATAAAATATCTGTCCGGAAGTGCTGTGAATAATTTATAGCATTCCCTGTGACAGCCACCGTCTGTATATTCATCAGGCAAAATAATTTCTTTATATTTGAGGATATGTTTTTTTCTAGCATTCAAAACAACTTGACATTTTTTCAATGATTGTTCAGAAAACAATATCATTTTGCCATCACTTTTTCCACACACAACACAAATTAATACGTCTCCCATGATAACAATTTATTAAAACTGAATAAGATATTTTTAATAACTACACAAATAAGAAAAAACGACATGTGATGCGCAGTGACAGATCGCAATAGACCGAACGCACTATTTCACTCGCGCCCGCTTGCATGTATATACTTCGCTCTCGCACCTACGGTAGACCTTCATGTGTCTGACAAGGTGTAAGAACCATCGAAACTGTCTGACCACTGGGAAAACATCTTTTGGTAGTTCCTTAAGTAACATTAAGAAAACTCAGCCTTTATAATATAACGTAAGTTTAATTACAATTCAATGTAATTTAAGGGTGTCTGACAGGGGGTTGCAACCATACTAAGTGTCTGACAATGGACGACGTGACTTCTGATATTAGTCCAAATGAAATATATAAAAACTGAGCTTTATACTTTAACGAAACTAAGGTGCAATTTTTTACAACTTTGCTACCTGTTACCATCCATAGCAACCGTTATCCGAACTTCATAGTCGGGGATGGTTTTAACCTATATTAGGCAAATACTCAGAGAAAGTTTCAGGTTTTATAAAATAACGAAGGTCTGATCGTCGCTGGCTCTTACTCTATAATGGCACTTGCCTCAGATATTTTCCAAATCTTTAACTTAAGAACTGTGCGTTAGATTATAAAAGTGACATTTAAGATTAAAGGAACAAGGATACAAAATAATTCAACTAAATATGACTAATGTTTCTAAATCATAGAAACAATGTTTATTATATATTACATCACTGTGATTCTCTCAGAATCGTACACATAAAAAAATTGTTTTCTAACAAACATGAATAGAGCACAAATAGTTAATTATCTACATATTCAATTGTACTTAGACAAGGCCAATATCTACACGCTTTTAAATACGAATATATATTACAAACAAGCTTGTTTATGATAAAATCCGGTCGTGAGAATCAAGTAATTGCCACTGTATTTTCTCCAAGCAAATACGAAATCTTTTCAAATACATAATTATACAAATGCCTCAACCAATTATACAACCATGCTTCACGATGTTTGTTTTTCTCTCTTAGCTTTTACAATATACAAATTGTTAAATTATATTTACATGTCAATAATTTATAAAGCCGACGATTATTTTTTCAAAATAAATTAGAATATTTGTCACCATTTTGTATGCAGTGACCAATGCTATATTGGTCCTCGTAATATTTACAATTAGTTCTTGAATTAAACAATTTTGGCACCAAATGAGTATCAAACAAATTTTTATTTTAAGAGCCTTATTACATGTACTCAAGTTCAGTGTTTTTTGTTACATAAACCGATTTTAAGAAATGTCTTGTTCTCGTTTTATACTTCCACTGGAAACCAAATTGAATAAGTTATTATGTAATTTTCTATATATATATATATACAGAATTTTTTCAAAGCTAAAAATATACATGAAAAAAAAAAAGATGGACCCACTAGCAATTTGGAAATAATACTAAATAATATATGAATCTTGCTAATTTTTCAGTTTATCTGGAAGTAGTGCTACCACAGGAATTTAATTCAAACGCTTCAAAAATTCTATAAATTTCGAATTGACTCAACGACTTTCATATTTAAATGAGTGAGAATAGTAATGAATTTGGTCTTTAGTTAGCTATAGTCTGTCCAGTCTAAGTTGGCGTGTACGTCACAGTCATGCGCAAATAACGACGCAAGGCTGCCTACCCAAATAAATAAAATTCGAAATGGTCAAAATTCATATCTGTCGTAAGTAATTTTCTGAAAAAGTAGTTATATGATGATAGTGACCGGATCATCCATTACGACAAATATTCTGTTCTTAACATATCAAATCGTATGTATTTCTCAAGAAAAACTAACATTCCGAGTAATGAAAATAAGTTGAATGTTTGTTGAGTTGTCATTTAATTGAAAAATTTGCAATGTTGTCGGACCATCCGGTAATCGGCATTTCACGTTTGACAGTCGCCGAGTAACCTAGAAGATTTTTTAATTAAGTTTGATTTATCGATCGATGAATATGGATTCCATATCGATAGACAGTTCTGGTAGGGAATAATGGTCAATTTGAATTTACCGCTAAAAATCCCCGCCATGTCAAACATGCAAGATATCTCATTCTGTTGAAAATTGGGTTAGCTATTTAGATTTAAGATTATTTATTACGTCTGGCAACAGTGTTCACGATCGACGTCATATACAATTGATGACGTACACGCCAACGGTCGCTGGACAGACTATATTTTATAAATACTTAAATTAGTACAATTTCGTTTGTTGTAATGGAACTCTCAAAATAACGAAAAAAGTTTAGCAAAATTGATGATTTTTTAGAATGATACTTTTTAATACCAAAAATTTAATACTGAAGAGATTAGGGAGCCATAACAAAATATGTAATTGCCTACCATTTTTACCTAATTTACGTATATTGATAATTATTAAAGAGTTTCACACTATGCTAACTAATATATATCACAATATGATAAAGCTATATACACTTTATTCGTAAATTACATAATTATTCAAATAGAGTATTTGCAATTCTAATACAGTGGCAAATACACTGGCTCCAAGAAAAGTACCTCAATTTGACAAAGTATAAAACTCTTGAACTTGCTCCCGTCCATATATCCTTGACCTACCGATAACATATTTGCGTTATGTCGAAATTATTAACTTTGTTGAAACGAATTCTTATCATATACTTTTTCCAGACAATTCAAGTATGCCGAATCGATATTTTTCAGCAAGTCTGAATTTCTTCGAAATAAGTAGTTACACAAAGATGAAAATTCATCAGTCTTCGAAAAAATTATCTAAAAAATATACATGTTATAAATGAAAAATAATACAGGGAAATTCGCATAGTGCCAAATCGATCAAAAACCTGATCAGTGTTGCCAACCGTACGAGGTTCCTCGTACAAATACGAGATTTTAGGTCTTCCGTACGAGGACACTATCATCCTCGTACAACTATGTACGAGGTTTTGTTATAGGGAAATTTATGAAATGATTTTCACTGCAGGAAACATTATTTAGCTTAAATCGTAGGTAACCAAACCTTAAAAAAATATTCTATGATTAGGTATGATCAGTTTGTAACTGTCGCATTAGTCCTCTGTGTCACAAACAGGCCACAGACCAATTATCTTATATTCTGTGTTCTGTTCTTTTTGTGTGAACTTTTGAAGTGTTGTTACGGAAGTTATTCAAAGGCTCTTGCACCGTTTTATTATAAAACGTCGTTTAGGTAAACTTGGTTTATGCGGGGATTAAGACGGCTTAAACACAGTTTGAATTTTGGTGCGAGCGAAAATGTCAAATTGAACAAGTACTAGCTACTTACTCAAAAATGTTCTCAAGAATTTATGTTTTATTTTAAATAATTAATTAAATATTTATTTAAAATCAGTCCACCCCCCCCCCCCCCCACCCCCCCCCCCCCCCACCCCCCCCCCCCCCCACCCCCCCCCCCCCCCACCCCCCCCCCCCCCCACCTCCCCCCCCCCCACCAAACTTTACATTTGTACAAAAAAGTGTGGTTTTTAATATTCTAAAAATCTGGAATGTGCTTCCTCTTTCCTTCAGACAGCAACTACCCAGTAAGGTTGTTTGTAGGCTCGGAGCATTTTTGAGGGATAGAGCATATTATATCCTTGATGAGTTCTTTCAGGATGGTGATATGCATGGCGCACTAAGTAAAGATCTTGAATAGATACAATCAGAGTGGTATTGAAGAAAGAACTCGACCTCCCAACAATTGAAATTTCCGACAATGACGCAAGATTAGATGGAGGAGATTGTTTGTTTACTGGTGAGCTGCATGCTTATCCAGAAAGCATACTATACACTGGAGGAGTACTTAACGGACCCATTAGATGTCTCATTTTATGTTGTCAATTTTGAGTATTTTGCTTGTGTTGATTATTTTATTTTTTGTAATCTTGTTTATATTGACATGCTCTACACCCGAAACGGTATTTACAAAGGAGCTAATAAAGGATCGGTCTATCTATCTACTTTTTTCGGAAATAAGTGGATAAACTTCTGAAATTGCCATTTTGTATTTTTTCCTCTGAATGAGTCAATTATATTGGGTGAATACCGTTATTTACTGCCATTTGTTTAATTATATGCAATTCCTTTCGAAACTTAGCTTCGGACAACGGAATTTTGAAAAGCCTATGTGTTTATTTTATGCTGTGAAAAGTTAGTATTTTATTTCTTTATAAAGTTATGAATATGAACGTTCACCAAGTAAATGTCAATTCAATTCAATATCAATAAATATCGACAAATATCGCCTCATAATGGAAACTCAGTATTTGGTTATATCTGCGTTACAATCGACTGGTTTTTCACATACTGAATAACCGAAATCGAACGTATGGAGTTTTCGGTTTATTTTAAACCGATTTTTCCAGTGAAAAGTTCCATCTGCGATGTAAAATGCGATTTTTCGCCCGAACTGCTACGCATATAGAATTTATTAATAAGGAAGGGATGTTATTTTTCGAGCAATTTATTTCGCGTTAGATAATTTATAAAACGTCGTACAGCGCATAAAGATTACAGGTTTTCCGGACATTTTCAATTTCACACAAGGGTGAGTAGCTATTAGATCTGAATATACATTTTCGTTCAATCTTTTCCGGAGCGCCGGAATGAACCAGGTAACTTCCGCATGGCGTGCTCTTAGAGTATGCGTATACCGGTAAGAATATATTATATTTTTGATTTATCGCCCATCGAATTTAAACGAATTTTTTTTCGTTACAATGATCTGGTGCCCTTTGAAATTATCCTCGTGCTTTCGTGAAAAATGAGGAAATTGCGGCAAATTATTCATTTTTGTTCATCTGGCTGATTTTATTTTTAATGTGATATTTTCGATGAAGATGACATAAAAAAAAATGGACAATACGCAACTAAAATGGAAAAATCAACAACATTTTATCTGAGACGCCATGTATATATTAACACAATGGTTAATAACGACAAATTACACGTTTATTAGAAAAAATACGCATAAAGCATATTTTTTTGTTGAAACTTCATCTTTTAAAGATGGTGAGTGTGAAATGATTACATTTATTCGATATATACAATACAAGGAATAAATAAATAACAAACTGGGTATAGAAAAAGTAAAAATAAATATGGTAACAAATAATTTTTGAGAGAGGGGATTTCCAATTTAAACAGCTAGTTAGGTAATTTTCAAAAGATTAAGAAGGGGGCTTGTAGTACGATCAATTTGGCTATTCAATAGTAAACCGCAAGTTAGTACATATTTATATTTTGTATTTATATGAATAGCCCCATTGATTATACTACTAGCCCCCTTCTTAATCTTTTCAAAATTACCTGACAAGCAGTTTAAAATGGAATTCCATCTCTTAAAAATTATTTGTAACGATCTTTGTTTTTACCCTTTCTATCCACTTTGTTATTTACTTATTTCTAGTATTGTATATATCCAAGAAATTTTATCATTCAGCATTCAATATCTGAAGAAGGTGAAGTTTCACCAAATATTCCATTTCAAATTAAATAATTCTTACATGTGGGCTATTTTGACAGCAAATAAGGAATGCGACAGTAAGATCAATATATAAATGACAGGGGAAACCAGGTAATATCTTAATAAAAATACGAAGCTGAAAAAAAATTTTCAAATAAATTTCATATTTTAACGACATCCCGCACAGGTTGATTTTATTTTTAATGTGATATTTTCGACGAAGAGGATGGTACATAAAAAAGAGTCGAAAATACGCAGCTAAAATGGAAAAATCAACAACATTTTATCTGAGACACCATGTTTAACACAACGGTTAATAACGACAAATTACACGTTTATTAGACAAAATACGCATGAAGCAAGTTTTTTGTTGACACTTCACCTTCTAAAAATGGTGAGTGTAAAATGATTACATTTATTCGATATATACAATACAAGAAATAAATAAATAACAAACTGGGTATAGAAAAAAAAGGTATAAATATGGTAACAAATAATTTTTAAGAGAGGGAATTCCAATTTAAACAGCTAGTCAGGTAATTTTCAAAAGATTAAGAAGGGGGCTTGTAGTATGATCAATTTGGCTATTCAATATCAAACCGGAAGTTAGTACATACTTATATTTTGTATTTATGTGAATAACCACATTGATCATACTACTAGCCCCCTGCTTAATATTTTCAAAATTACTTGATAAGCAGTTTAAAATGGAATTCCATCTCTTAAAAATTATTTGTAACGATCTTTGTTTTTACCATTTCTACCCACTTTGTTATTTACTTATTTCTAGTATTATATATATATCCAAGAAATTTTATCATTTAGCACTCAATATCTGAAGAAGGTGAAGTGAATAATTCTTACATGTGGGCTATTTGCAGAAATAAATTCAAGGAAAAAAAGGAATTCGACATTAAAATCAATATACGTAATGACAGGGGGTACCAGGTAATATCTAAATAAAAATACGAAGCCGAAAAACAGGCGAATTTTTTCAAATAAATTTCCTATCTTTACGCCATCCCGCACAGATTGACGTGAAGTATTTTAACAGCTGCAAGATCGCACAGATCGTGCGCCAGATAAACCTAGTTATGATATCCGTCACTATCTTTATGATCCGAAATTTATGTATATCCTAATGTCGAACATCCTGTTATTCTAACGTGTCGTTCGTCAAGCAGGGAATGCGGTAGGTACGGATTATTTATCTAATTGACGTGGGCGTTGACATGTTTACTGCAGTTCGCATTTGTTTAGTTGCTCCAAGTGGGTGTTAATGTGTTTGTATTGATATACTTAGCTGTAATAGAATCACAAACCGTAAACGCTTGATCTTTTCATCGATCCCACACCGTCGGTTATATTTTCGTTTCGAGTTCCATCGAGGTGTCGTATTTCAGCAATTAATTATTTCTTGCCCAGAAAAAGTGAAACGTAAACACAGGGCCGGAATCTGTTTGTAGCACTTGAACCGAATACGTCAAATTTTAGCATTTTAATTTGTATCATCTTAGTGCCAGGTATGTGGAATTTGGTGGGACAAATTTCGCGAATGAGAAGAAAATCTGCAATAGGTATTTCAGAATTCACCTTTATGGGTATTTTTATCAAATTCTGAGGATTTTGACACGTCATCTAACTATAGCAGTGTTTCTCAACCTTTCAGGATCATCCGGACCAATGAATTTTGAGTTTTTCGGCTTTGAACCTACACAACGACCTTAATTTTCCCCCTCATAAATTACCAATTCAACGGAAATTTATTGGCAAAATAATAATTTCTCTTGGATCTGCTCGAGCCCCCAGGGGGGGGGGGCGCCCTACAGGTTGTAGGGAGAATCGCTGAACTATAGAATATACCTCAACTGCAGCACCACTAGAGCCTATAATCGACAAGCCGACGATATCCATGATCTTTACGTAATTATTTATACTTTAGTACTTCTAAGTTCTTTTTTCTATATCTTTTTTAGTCTGCAATTCAGACTTACTTTGTTGGTATATTCTAGGACCTCTGTAGAGTGAAACAATTAATTATTGAACGAAAAAAAAGCGAAATTTCAACTGGGACAAATAACATTGAACGTTATGATATAAAATATGAAAATTTCACTGAAAAATTCGAAAAAAAAAATAAAAAATATACTTATCAATATACTACATTGTACATCTGCACAACAGGAGTAATTTACTAAAAGAAAATCATCAAACAACCTCCCAAGGAAAATGCTTTTATAAGACACATAGAATTTAGAATCACTGCAGTTAATTATGGAGTATTTTTGAGCGAATAAGGCTAATATTAAAAAAAAAAGAATTAATGTAAACTCGCAGTAACGTAGGCCACTGTATATTCCTTTCATATCACATTCTTGATGTAGGCAACGTTTCTCGCGGTGATTCAGAGATGGCGCTGCCGTTTTTTCAAACCGCAATACATCTGTCTCTAATACCAGTAGGAGACTTGAAGAGATTAGATAAAATACTACTTCTCAAGTGTGAGCATTAACGACAGTTAAAAACATGGAAACTAAACAGCCGTCTATTGTTCTCGAGTTTGAGTAATTTTTCATGTAGCATCATTATGATCTTCAATTAGCAAATGATTTGAGATAATGATATTGCAGCGATGGCTTCATTAAAATATCCGCCAGTTTGTTTATTTTCCAGTTAAATTGCACGAAAGAAAAATTTTTGATTTTTAATAGATTACGCTAATCAATTACGCTGGTCGTTTGAATATTATGATGCAATGAAATTGTTTATAAAATTTTGATATCAAGTTGTATTTGTTTGATAAAATCTTTGATAATTTCAACACATTATTGTTATTCGATAACTTCGATTCGGCTTATTTCTACGCAACTCAAAGGACGCATTGAAGATCAATTAATAGAGAGTTTTTATCTCATACTGTGCTGAAGTGAAAATTTCGTTAGAAAATTTTCATAACACGAACCTTATTAAGATAAATAATATTAATATTTGATGGTTATGTTTGTTGAAGTAAGTTCGGAAAGCAAAGCAGAAAATTGTTACATACCACAACTTTTGGCTTGGTTGGATCAGCGGGTAAAGACTGAAAACAGATAAAAGACAAGCGTTAGTTATGATAAGGTTATATGCTTTATAAAATGAAGGTTGTGAGGCGTTAAACATGCACGTACATCACAAAACATTCAGTGAACAATAAAAATAAAGATAAGATAGATTTCGAACAATTCATCCTTAGAGTGGTTGTTTAGAACATTTCGAAATGTTTCCAGACGAGTTTTTAAAATGAATGACCATCTACATTTATTTGTAGTTCTTTCTGTAAATTATCTGAAAAACCGAAATCCATAAGCCAGTCCACTTCAATTTGTTGCAGTGGCCATTTAGATGTTCTTAACATTATCTGCTTCTTGATTGAAAACAATCAAGCTGCCTCAACTAGTAAATTTCTGGTGGTTTTCAGATAACTGTCCTGTATATTATATATATATATATATATATATATATATATATATATATATATATGTATGTATATATATATATATTATATAATATATAATATATATGTATGTTATATAAATATATATATATATATATATATATATTTATATATATATATATATATATAATATATATATATATATATATATATATATATATATATATATATATAGAAAAAAGAATTCTTCGTGTTAACGATACACGTTCGTGGCAATAAAATGAAGTGAACTAGGACATTTATTTGAAACTAATCAAACGAACCTCCTAGCGGAGCTGGTTATACGAGTTCACGAAACATCGAAATGCCTCCATATACCTTAGGATGGTGTATGTTAGAAACATTAAGTTGTTCATCACAATCAATGGAAATGATAGACAGTCTGTTTCGCCCTTATTTGGGGCTCATCAGTATCATCTATCCATCGAAAGTGATATATATATTTTGGATTGATTGGGCCGATACTTGGTGTAAATTAATAAACATATTAAAACAATGGTTAAAAATAACAATTTACACTTTTATTATAAGAAATAACGCATGACGCACGTTTCGGTGGAACTTCACCTTCTTCAGATGCTAATGGCAAACTGCATCTGAAGGTGAAGTTCCACCGAAACGTGCGTCATGCGTTATTTCTTATAATAAAAGTGTAAATTGTTATTTTTAACCATTGTTTTAATATGATATATATATATATATATATATATATTTTTATATATATATATATATATATATATATATATATATATATATATATATATAAATATATATATATATATATATATAAATATATATATATATATATATATATATATATATATATATATATATATATATATATATATATATATATATATATATATATATATATATATAATATATATATATATATATATATATATATATATATATATATATATATATATATATATATATATATATATATATATATATATATATTGTAGATAAATTCTTTGGTACTAAAACAAACTCCAGAAAAGTTTTCTAAAAATGTTGATAGCTTATTTATACAGGGTGAAAAAAAACCGTGTATTTGTAGTCCAATTTCTTAACACCCTGTACAACAGTTCGGGAAATTTGTAGATTTTACGCTCAGTTTATTACAAAGACCATCCTTTTCGCCATCTTTCAGTTTTTATTTCACCTCGATACCTTGATTCATTTTGAAGATACACATATCCAAATTAAAGCCTGAAATTGTTTTAGGGAAAAAATTTAATTTGTAATGTTTTATTATTCAGCAGTAATTTGAAACAAAAAGAAAAACATAATTGGCATTTTTCAATATTTCTTATGCCCACCTCTAGCGAAAATAACTGCACGCTATCGCCGATACATCGAATTGATAAAACGAATAATGCGATCTTGAGGAATTGCATCATATTCAGCTTGCAACGCAAAACGTAGCTCGTCGAGTGTTTCGGCTAGTATAGGACGACGATGAATGTTTCTTTGAATTTCATCCCATGTTCAATCGTATTTAGATCCGGGCTACATGCAGGCCATTCTAATCGTTGAATATCAACCTCATTCAAATATTGGTTGACAATATATGCTGCATGCGGTCTTGCATTGTCGTGCATTAAAATGAAGTCATCTCCAACAAATGCAGCAAAGGAAACTACAGCTTTCTGAAGAATGAAATTTATTGACGATAGTTTGACATACGCCTACTCAATTAATCTGACAGAAGCCACCTTCGTTTTTGTTCCTTAATCGAGCTTGGTGTGTTTGTTAAATTCCAGGCTTTTATTTGGATATGTGTATCTTCAAAAGAAATCAAGATATCAAGGTGAAATAAAAACTGAAAGATGGCGAAAAGGATGGTCTATGTAATGAACTGAGCGTAATCTCTACAAAATTCCCGAACTGTTCCACAGGAATTGAACTACAAATACACGGTTTGTTTTCACCCTGTATAAATAAGCTATCAACATTTTTGGATAACTTTTCTGGAGTTTGTTTTAATACCAAAAAATTTATATACAATTCGGAGTAGAAATAATTGATATCGATGAAAAATTGCGAATATTCTTGGACAACGAACTTCAGCAAAATTTTAGGTGGCTGAGTTTTTTTGCCGGTGAGTATATATATATATATATATATATATATATATATATATATATATATATATATATATATATATATTTATATAATATAAATATATTCATATTATCAAAGCTCTCATTCGAAAAAATTTGTCGATTTGATAATGAAATTTCCTTTACAGAAGTTGCTGAAATATTATTTTGGATATATCCACATTGAATAGGTACTGAATAATCAATGTTTATGTAACCAAATGTATCATTACATATACCGATAATCACCGAGCTTCAGTTCATTCATTCAATAATAAAAATATATTTATCAGTACTGAATGAAAAGGAGAATCGATGTACCGAGTATTGTAAATACTGTTGAGCACGGGTCGACAACCCGGAATTTATGTAGAGCTATTAATGAAGCGGAGAAAAGTTCGCGAATGGTTTATTTTGGACAGTTTACAACAATTTATTTCGACCGATTATGACCCCCTAGTCAATTTATTTAGAATTCAAGACGCTGAAGCGCATGCGTGATTATGATCCCAGAATATAAGTGTTAAATGAATCATTATAGGATGAATTTCACTTTAAAATAAAGACAAAAAAAATGTATTTAATGATAAATGCTCACCTTGGGTTGGAACGTGGGTAGATGCGTTGGTGGCACGAAGGGCGTCGGTCCGGCAGTCAACCCTGGGTGCACTAGACCCGGTGGTGTGTATCCAGGATAACTGGGCATTGTCAAATTCTGCCGATAAAAGGGCGAATCAACGCTGCCTATTTTAGGTATATCTTTGAACTGAAATATATAAAAACAAATATAAATTAATGCCGATTCCCAGAAATAAAGTCTGTGACAAAAATAGTATCTGGATAACGCTTGCGCCATTACACGGAAGGCAGTCGAATGTACATATATTCTGCCATGTTCAGGACACGAAACTCTCATTTGTTAATTTTTATAAACATTTAAGAGCAAAATTTTGAGTTTTCGATTATAAAATGAAAAATTTCAAAGTGTTACATACTTTATGCACTATCTTGCAGAGTGCCTGGATGTTTTATGGGTGTTCAATTGTCCAAACATATTTTGTTCAATTGTCCAAACATATTTTGTTCAATTGTCCAAACATATTTTGTTCAATTGTCCAAACATATTTTGTTCAATTGTTCAAACATATTTTGTTCAATTGTCCAAACATATTTTGTTCAATTGTCCAAACATATTTTGTTCAATTGTCCAAACATATTTTGTTCAATTGTCCAAACATATTTTGTTCAATTGTCCAAACATATTTTGTTTAATTGTCCAAATACATTTTGAAACTATAACTACTGTCCTAAAAAATGTGTGTTTTGATTTTGCGTTAAATAGGTGAAAAATATGTGCAACCACGACTGAAAACGGCCGAGCAAGTGATAGGTGCGACAAGCCTTATCCAGCTCCTATTTTTGTCACGCAAAATTCTCTATTACTTGGTCTTCGTAGAAAAAGGAAAATAAGCAATACAACAGGATGCAAAATTGCTGCCTTCCTGGCTTAATCAAATACACAAATGAGGCTATACACAAAATACTCACACTACTTCCTGTTCTTCTCGCTAGCCTCTCCATCGGCGACATCGTCTACAGAAAAAAATATTCGATTTCATTATATGAGTTTTTATACTGTCGCCAGAAATTGTAGTGTCCGGGCTAATGATACAAATAAATAAACAGCTCGAATTTATTATGAGAACTAAAATGAGAAATCAGTTATTTTATCGCGATATTAGAGATTCGAAGTGATAAAAAATATTGAATTATACGAAATCGCGAATTACTTGAAGGCTGCCAATTATCATTCTTAATTAAATATAATGCCTCCATTTCCTGCTGATTAAATTAACATAAATTTAAATCCAAATATTTCCGAAGGCGCAGAGAAATAATAATTGAGTTAAATTATAGTTTAATTCTATATTCACATCAAATATTGATTTCTGGTTTAGAATCAGGTTTCATTCATGATATGTAGTACAAAAAAATTAATATAACAATATTATCATGAAAAAATTTCTATGACAAGTTCTAGTGAACTATGGCAACATCTAAAAAAAAACTTGAGAATATATCGAATATTTCGTAGATATCGTTCACATATTCACGAATAATTTTGAACAGCTACAATATTGACTATAAGGCTGATCATATTCAAAAAGGCTTTTGGGGGCCTGGTAATTTTCGCACGACATCCTCACTTTCACGATAAAATCAGTTAATTGATATTATGACATTCATGGATGCAACCGAATACTTAGAATAAATAAAAAAAATGTAAACATTATTTTCCCTATAAAAACTAATACATCAAAAGAAAACCTGACACATGAGACATGATGAGAAATGGAAAGAAAAACCGTTCCAACCAAACCATAGCCAGCTATTATTCCCATTCAAAAAAATAAAACTTTAGTTCAAAACTCGAAATTGCACAATTTTTCATATTTTCTCGATGCCACTATATTATATAAAACAGTGCCTTAAGAATGAAAAAAATCTCGTAACTTTACAAACTGCATAATATTCAAATGTGTCTAAAGGTCAAGAAATCGAACTTAAGTTTATAACCAGAAAATAAAAAAAATGTTGCAAATTTTTTCTCGGCAGTGATTTTGTCTCGAAAAAAGAGATTGAGAATGTGATTTCCATTCTTTTCGTATATCCTATAGTTACCGAGTTACCCTAAATTTTCCCACCCTGTAGATGCGATTGTGCTAAGTCTCTGGTCACTGGTGAGACTTGGAAAATTGTCATCAATTACATATGTATAACCCTCCTCCACCACAATCATTTCTTGAGAATATTACATAACAGGCTCAACTCAAGCTGTACTACACACATGAAAGAAACCGTGAAAGCAATCGCCGAATAATTCAAAGTAATTTCAAACAGTTTCACCAGCAATTTCACATCACGTAAATATTGCTCAATGCACTGAAGAAACAAAAAAAAGCATAGATATCCTATAATAAAATTGGCATGCTGAATCTACATCACACGGTAGATCTCACGAATACGTCGGAACAAACCAAAATATATTTCACTCACCAGTGGCGAGGGAAAGAGCGACGATCCAGTCGGTTGTGGTAGAAGAGACGTGGTGTGTTGGTGAACGTGCGTATGATGATGCTGGTGCTGATGCATTTCGGTTCTTAAGTACGGGGGAGGAGCGACTCCTATGTTTCTATCCTGTGAGGCAAGAAACCGATTATCCAGCTCTCGCCTTAACATGTCTGTTTGATCTGCGAAAAAAAAATTAGTTAGGTTACCAAGTAGCGGATGGCTGATTTTATAGAATGTGAAGAGCAAAATGAAAGGAGAATCTCAAGCGTATAGTTGAGAAGGCTGGCTTCAGTGTGATCGATAGGATGAATTGCCATCGAGGCAGGTGACAAACGTGACGGCCGAATAAAGACAAAGTAATATAGTTCATGCTGAGCATAATCGACCTCTCAGCAGCGCTAACTTCATGAGCTTTGACGACATGGCGTTCCCAACTATCCGTGAAGGAAGAGTGTTAGAAACCTCGAGACCAGTGCACCACAAGATGGAAACTACACAGACTGTCTCGATCTTTAACGAGCTTTTCAGTAGTGTCCCGTCCATTAACTGAGTGGGCAATGATATCGAATTTTCATAATCTCTTCGTGATTCTCAAGGCGAGGCCCTATGACATGCAAACACATCACAGCTCCATCCATCGGAATCGACAGGTAGATCTCCCTCCAGGTCAAGTAGGATCGCCCAGCATCGAATACTCATGTCACTTCACACCTACAGATGGCCAACCTATCTACGTGCTTCTGTATCCTGTTACATCTTTCGATGTTTCTCTACGTTTGAAAGCATCGCTGGTGGCAACGCTCATATCCCCATTGAGACCGGATCGACAGTTGATATTATAAATGAGTAATATTCATATATCCAGGTTATCCAAGGAGTCTGCTTCAACTAATTTAATTAGAAGAAAACATCAAATTTAAACTATCTCAGCGTATCTCAGCCTAACATATACATGTGTATTCAATTCATTATTGACTCGAGAAGAATGACAAAATAACACAGCGTATAAACTAAATTAAACTAAAAGCTGAAATTTCGATTTAAAGCTAACATGTCTGTGAGTACCTTTCTAATATCAGGAGAATTGAGAATAAACAACATTAAGCTGATGGCAGGTTATTAAATGTTCTGTATCACCTTTTTAGAACGACTAATAAAAAAAGTTGATGATCAAACTATCACATAGGACAATTAAATTATTGGAGTTTTTGCCAACATGGTATACTGAAAGGAATTGCTCTTATGTGAATGTCGTTTGGAGTCCAATGCTATATACTTTCTATTCATCGAAAGATTTCATATGCTAAGCCAATAATTGTTATATATTCTACAGATAAGTCATGAACAATAAATGTGACCGCTCTTATTATAACAAATTGCTCAACTATAATGGTAGTTGTAGATGTAAACGTTTCAATTTAAAACTACTCCGAAAAGAAACATCAGTTATTTCAGGGCAGCTAATTGCTTCCAAAGGAGTTAATTGAGAAAATTCAATTATTTATTAACTAGATGCATCAAAATTACGGTATCTGTTCATGCAACGCTAGAAAGGCAAAGCAATTCTCATAGATTTCTGCAAGATCAAGACAAGAATCTTGGTATTCTGGACCAGGGTCATATATCATTTCTGGTGTTATATAGGGCATTCATATCTAAATTGTATATCACCCCTATATCTGAATTTCAATGCATGTATCATTGTGTTCACACTATATAGATTTGAAAATTTATTGAATTGATAATTACTGTTGTGCCATCACCCTACATCATTTGGTCGAATTCCTGTACGGTTTGCCATGAACTTGTATACATTTGCTCAGTGTTGTCATAACATTAGCGTACTCACTTGTTTGGAATAAATTTTCTGCAGCAAATGGGTTATTCTGGGGCGGCTGCGCCTGCGGTTGAACGGAAGCCGCGTGTGGGCTGGCAGTGGACACTGGGGGCAGAGGCGTCGCGAACATAGGGGGTCCCGGAAATCCCGAATGCAGTGGCGGCGTCGGCCTAGGGGGAACGGGGGCGGCGCTCTGTTGAGCTGGAGGGGGCGCCGCCGCGGCAGGGTTGGCAGCAGTGGCGCTCCACGGTTTACTATGGACTAGACTAGAAGACACTGTGGTGGGCGGCGGACAGCTCTGCGGCAACGTCTGCTGCTGCGACAGAGGGGAAGGCTGGTGTTGCTGTGGCTGATGTTGCTGACTGCCGCGACTGAGACTACTCACATTACTGCTGAAACAAGAATTGGGATTATGAGTCTGTCGGGGACTTACCCATGGTTCGATTAAGGGACCTAACTACTACGTTGTGATGTACGTGAATAACATCACTATTTCTAGGCCAATTTCGAAGAAATTCCTTCTTTATGGTTAGGTAAAAATTAAATGGAACATTATTCAGACGATATAAGAAATCTACATCATCAAAAACCTCTGATCTTACTAATTATATAGCAGATTTTCATATGCTTCAAGGCAGGATTAATTTCAGTGCGGATATTAGATAGATATATCAGAAGTTCAATCTTTGACCCTTAAATTTATTTTTAGGATGCTTTTTTATTCTGACTAATGTCCAAAAGCAGCGACAAGAAAAACTAATTATAAGGTGAATACTAAATTTGAAAAATAAAATATCCCACTCCTTTGTTTACAAGAAGCTCAAATGTTATTTTAACAGGTTATCTAAATCTCATAATTGATGTCTTCATTCAAGTTGCCTCTATATTACCTTAGGACATAATGTTTCCCTTTCTTTTTCTGGAAACACTGCCAACCTGTTTAGCGGCATGACGTCATATCCATGAATTTCAATCCATGCAAAATCATCGACCTGTCTTAAGGTACCTCAAAACAACCCCAAATATTAAACATATTCCAAGTGGACTATTGAACGCGCCACCCCGTATAAATTTGTCATTATTAGTTGTGGTTGAAATTATCGAAATACATTTCCAACTGCTTTCGAAATGCGATATCTGCAAGCATGATTCCAATTTATCGTTCAGGAAATGGTTAAATCAAAGGTCCATTTCCGCAAGGCTAAGTATATCAATGTGACCGTAACTCCCGAGTATATTACGATACATGATTATTATCAAAACGGGATACATTTTCGACAGGTCAAATGTCCATATAATAATTACATTTATCGATATCAGATTGCGGCCTTGCCAAATTCCGGGCGCAATGATAATTGAAAGGAAATTGTTGTAGATAAATGTATTTTCTGAATAAATGCTCCAAGGAGAACTTCCTTCCGTCGTAGATCAAATCTTGATTGATTGAAAAAGATTTGGAAAAACTCACCAATATCTATAGATCGAAAAAATACACGAAATAAAATGTGCATAAAATTTTCATAAATAATACTCGCACAACCACTGAATCGTCACTAGAATTCGAAGAAAGCAATCAAGATCGATGTTTGCTTTTAACTAGTTTATTTACATTAAATATCAGCAATTGTTTTCAATTCAGAATATAAAGTTTGTAGACCCGCGTATCTTGTGTTTACATATTTTCCATTTATTATTCAAATATTGTTCTGTTGTTTGTAAATAGTAATGTATACTACAAACGAGTGTACCTATATAAAAAAAAGGGAAAGTCAATAGCATCGGGGCTATTATGTTCTCCATAATTCTATATAGTTTAATATGATATTTCAGAACTAAAATAAGAGCTTTTGCGTTGACTTAATGAACAACTCTCTGTGACGACTGATGATCATTATAATCTATGCCGAAACTCTCTTGGTCACTGATGATGTTTCGCAGTTACTGACGAAACGTCAGCGGAGTTTCAGTTGACTACCACGAGTCTATTAACCCGGAAAACTCTAAAAATAACTAATTGTTCAATGGGACTAGAAATTATCTTTTCTTACCTGTAACTCTCTCGCTCCCTTCCGGCAGGACTGAGAACTGTCCTCACGGGCGTCGAAGCCCTGACGGCTGCTAAGGCAGCACCTTCCCGACACGTTGCCACCGTTGTAACGGCCGACGAAGCCGGTGTCGGCGCTGATGCAGTCGTCGGTACGCTGGCGGCCGTCGCAGATGCGGTCGTGGCGTACGGCTGGTGCACCGAGTAGGGAGCGTACAGCGGCTGGTACGCGGGCGGCTGATGGTACTGCTGTCCGCTGCCCGGGGCGACCGCGGCGTTGGCCGAGGTACCCACAGCGGGGCTGTCGGTGCGCATACCTTGTCCAGGTCCAGACGATGGATCCAACGCCGGCGGGTGAACGGCTAGCGGGGCGGCGGCCGCCTGGGGCATAGTTACGGGTATGCTGACCGGCGGCAAACTCGTCACCGTGGCGGGCGCCATGCATGGTATGGTATCTGAAAGAAATAATTTCGAATGTATCAGAATGTATCATTTGTCGGAATACTGACTAAAGTCTTGTCTAAATTCTACATTGTTGCAAGAAGAAGCTGTCCACATTACGTTACGTTCATATTGAAGGCACGCTTGTGCAAGTAATTTGGTGGCTGCGGGAGAGACAGAAATAAGTGGTGACTTGTTCTTCGCCGCTCACACTGCCCGCTACCAGCAAGTGCACGCTTGCGCAAGCTTGAGCCTACTCCACTTAGAAACAAAAACATTTGTTTTGTAGTTGCAAGCGTGTGTGATCTCAGTTGATTTCTGACCATTGAGGCCGTGACTGTGTAGTGTTCTGGAGCTCCTGTTATGTTGTTGTGTTTTTGATGGAGACTGAAATGCTTATCGATGCCGTGAGAAGCAGAAGACCAATTTGGGACGCGTCTTTGAAACTCCATAACAATAGGGACTCGTTCACCCAGTCTTCCCTGATTTCCTGCTCATCCAAAAATAAAAACTTCAAAACACCATCTTCCAAGTCAAAGTCCTTATCGTCTGACATCTCCATTTCGACTGACCTGTTTATAATAATTAACTTGCACCTGCTTGCACTGAATGTGATCACATTGCTGTTCACGCCAGCTTGCGCACGCGTGTGCCTCCAAATAACATGCACAAGCGTGCCTCCAATATGAACATACCCCTAGTTGAATGATAAAAATTGAATAATAGAAAAGTATATAAGAAGTGTTCATCCTCGAGACAGCTAGCTAAATGGGTTCAAACATGAGGGTATACTCTCATTCTCACAAAATCTTAATCTTAACACATAATCGGGGTACAAAATCAGCGGATAGCTGTTTCTGCCAAACCGGACCCTCTCGTTTCTGCGAACTCGAACAGTATCTAATGAGGTATCGACTATTTTTATAATTCCGTCGAAATATCCGGGAAATTGCTGAGAAATTTCCAAACAGATACATTCGACGAAATCAGATTGATCTATTTTCTATACGTTATAGCGTTAATAATTGATAATTTCGAGATAACTGGTTGACAATTATATGAAAACTCTGTACATATACGAATTCACAATTTGAATAAATCAAATTATGTAAATTACTACCTACTCGACTGAATATCAAACTACAAGAGTCACATTTTCCATTTTTCAAAATATGTTACTTCATGCGTAAAGTGCATTTACTAGTGTACTTCTGTCAAGACAAATAAACATTCAAATAAAAGTTCCGATGGAAGTCCAATATAAATACAGGTATCTGATTATTATAATAAAATATACCGATAGTTTTGTGAAACTTTCCATGTTAAATGGAAGTTTCATTTCATAGAAAACTTTTACTGCTTTCTAGAGGAGGCTAGACAAATTCTTGAGGAGGCTTGTTTTTCACATAGTACTAAAATAGATATAAAAATTTATTCTAATGAAAAATCTCTCATAGAAAGCTCTGAATAAATAAAATAAATAGAAATAAAAAATATTTAAAAAAAAATAAAAATGTACTTTCAGCATTAAATGAACAAGTATCTGGTATCTTTTCTAGATGGGGCTTAAATAATTCCAGAGGGGGACGCCCCCTTGGCTATGGCCCTGATATATATATATATATATATATATATATATATATATATATATATATATATATATATATATATATATATATATATATATATATATATATATATATATATATATATATATATATATATATATATATATATATATATATATATATAAAAAGAGCATAATTACCTTTCTGCGACTTGTGGAGCACTGTTGTTGTAACGGACGTGTATGTGGGCGCCGCAGGTACTGTTGCAGAAGGGATCGCTGCCGGTGGGTGCACCGGAGGTAGCTGAGCCGGCGCAGGAGACGGCGCCGGTAGATTTTGCGGCGTCGGAGCCGGTACTGGCGACCCGTTCACACCGTTGTTGAGGGGTAGACTAGGAGGTAAGGCGCCCGGAAATTCATGTTTCCTCGAGGCGGGCGCCGAGCCGAATATTACCGAACTGGCATCCGAACCCTGAAAAAAAAATTAATGTTAAGAATGGAGAATTTCTTATGAAAAAACTGAAAGACAAAATTAATTTTTTTTAGTATATAAAGGATGTGACCAAGTACAGATGATCATAAATTAAGCCAAATTCGGTAAATTACAGTTTTTTGGTCAAGAGAAATATTGACAAACTAAACATTCTCTAGGTACTTTCGAGATATATCATATTCAGCGAATTCTTCTGAACATTTCTTTCAAACTATTCATATGCTTAGTGGAAACATTCAGCAATGCGGGAGTATATATCAGTAATTTCAGCTGTTTTCTTTTTGTACATCACAAAGTGCTCTAGTTATATTATCTAATAATTCAGAGTTCATACAAACCAATATAGTTTAACTTACACACCCCTTTGCATAGTTTCACATCCCTTTTAGTGGATTTGAATACCTTTCAACCTTCCTGGAGTAGTGACTTATTGCTCACCTAAGCCCAAATCTCTTTAACTCTCTCTAAATCAGATTGACACATGTTTTATCAAGATGGCTGCATTTTAGATGGGCATCCTTCACAGCGGGATTGTGGGGCAACATGTGAGGAATCTATATGTCCAAGTTACAACCTCTCCAATATAAGACCGGACAAAACACTCACAAACAGGCTGCTTAGCCTCAGCAGGACACAAGTCAGACATCGATAGGAATTCTGACGGGTCAGATGGCCGTCAAATCGCACCTAAACAAAATGGACTTGTTTGCGAAGACGTGAACTGCAGACTGGAACTATAAACAGTTTAATGGATCATATGTGAATGCGATGCCCTGAATCGAAAGAGATATGCCATTTTTGGGAAAGCTCAGCTAGACACACTTTCAGCTACGAACCTTTCTATCGTTAAGGACCTGTACAAACTGATGCGGGGGACAGAAATAATGGCTTGATCACCAAAGAAACTAGGGATCATTCAAAGCTGCAGTGCAATGACTTTGGTATTGATGTTAATCAGGAAGAAGTCATGATCTAGGTGGTGTTTAGTCGGTAAGAATCCGACACTACCTAAGGAGATCTCTGCTCAGACTTGGGTGTCTAATGAAGCTGTCTCCACCTAGAGACCCTAAAAAAAAACTTTCTGTGTTTTATCTTGATAAAATGCAAAGCATTTTTGAACTTCTCTATGGCGCTATGGCTGTCACCATTTCACCAGCCGGCAAAGCGCACCAACTTCCGTATATCTAGTCTAGGGGCCATGCCCGATCTAGATAGCGAAAACTCCATGATAAAGTGTGGCTTTTACGATGATACAAGAGAGTCCAAACATGGTGCGACATAGAGAAATGGACCCTATGGCGGACTTTCCTGGTCGAGTTAAAGGTTCGGACCACAAAGTATGCCACACATCACTAGAAAGATCTTACGGTGTTGAGGATTGACATCTCCTAGGAAACACATAGGGTAGATTAGTGATTTTTTTCGAATTCAATGAACCTCTCGTTTTAGCTGGAAGTTCAACGTTGTTTAGTAAAGAATTTTACTCGGATAACAACCCACTAAGATCCTGCAGAACATAGCGCTTTGAACAACATCGATGTTGATCATTCGGAAAAACGTCGAGGAAAAAAGAAGTCCGGAATCCATATTTTATGAATCTACGTCACTTATACTTCTCTCTTATATCGACCTTATACCTAGTATACTGCCGTATCGGAAACGCAGAATTAAATTATAACCCAAAGAACATAAATCGATATTACAGATAAAAGATTTCACACGGTGCAGCGCATAATAACATTGATTTACAGGGAACGTATATACGTATACGTATGTGCGTTAGTGCGAACGTAGGACGGCGAGCGGGCACATTCATCGACAAGTTAACCTTGGCCACGGCACAGCCGGTAATAACGATAATGAAGGCCGGTAATGGATATAACGTTGCCCGTAAAATTTGCATTGATCGATTTTAATGGAATTTTTACGGCGCATTTCAATGTGCATAATCGCGAAATGGGTGTTGCAATTCTCTCCACTCCCATTTTGCAGTTGCAATTTTTATTTTCTAATTTCCATATTTGCCGGTCGACTGCGAAGCGGAACAATGACTCGGAAAAAAAATCAACGACGGAGAATTGAATAACAGTCGCCCGAATTGCACAACGCGCCGTTCCGACAGCGACAAATGAGATGTTAAACATCTGATTGTAGTCTGCGACCTCTAATTGTGTTTTTTTTTGTAAGGGCGGCGTTACGTGAGTGGCCATTTTGATTCGAAATGAATGTCATTTGAACTAATATCATTCAGTCGAAACCCGGGGGGAATATGAAGCCTGCATCGATTCTAAACTGTCTTTCACATTTTGATCATATAAGCTCATCCCCACCAGATACTTTTACCTGCAAGCTCAGAATTAATTAAAACTCTCCATTTGACAAAAATTGGCAAGATAATAACCTGGCAAGTACTACAGTAAACTGATCAAGTACAAACTATCGTAGGTATAAGTTAGACCAGTGGTTCCGAACTTTTTGTAGCCCATCTCCCCTTTCTGTAATACCTATCACCCCATTATCATTTTCATTGTATGCCTAATTTTAATTTGAAGTAAATAATGATGCAGTTTAATCATTTTGACCAATTTTACCACCGTATATAAAACCATATATTATATTACGGCAAAGTAATGGATATATTAAGAATTGCACAGAGAAGGATGGAACGAAGTATCCTGGGGATACGACTGCGAGATAGAAAACCATCGAATGGATCCGCCAGAAAACAAAGGTAATTGACATTGCTGAATACGTAGCAAGACTAAATGAAAATGGGCAGGACATCTCATGAGAGCGGAGGACAATAGATGGACAAGGAAAGTGACCGAATGACGTCCAAGAGGATGCAAAAAAAAACCCAGGGAGATCAAAACCCAGGTGGAGAGAAGATATCCAGAAGGTAGCGGGAGTGCAATGGATGAGTAGAACAGCTTACAGAACTGAATGGGGACAGCTTGGAGAGACGTATGTCCAGAGATGGACCAAGGACACGCTGAGAATGATGATGATATAAAACCAACCAAAGCAGTCACCCACAGTACATTTTTTTCAGATTTTTTTAAAGAAAAAATAAGTGAAATATTAAACAAAGATCACTGACGTACATTTAAAAATCAGGAGTATATGTTTTCGTTTTTAAATTTAAATCTGGAAAAATGAAGGAAGTTAGGGTGGGGCCTATGATGAGGGGTGAGTGCAGTGAGCTAGCCGGCCAGTCACTTATGCTACCCGGCACCTTATACTGTACAGTACTATTTTATTTTTTTTCTCCCTTGAATAGTCAAGCCCCCTATTTATTTATTGCCCCCCTGATAACCCAAATCACCCACTCAGGGTGATTGCCGCTAGAATGTGAACCACTGCGTTAGCAGCTCACACAAACTTTTTTTTTAAATTTTTTATTTGGTTACTCTCCTACGTTTTTTCATTTAATCAATTTCGAACGTGGTTAATTTATTTAATATTGTGTTATTTGAAACATGATAACTAGCGAATGGAACTACCTGTCAACCCGGTGTCCCACGACGCTTCTCGTCTTTTTGCAATACATACGGAAAACATTCTTTTGGCGAACATTTCAAAACTGTTTCTATAGTGGAGATGTAAACGACGTAAACAAACAACACCCTATTTTTATAGAAGATCAGAATCTTACGAAACGAATAAAGAAAGATTCTTTTGTGTATCGAAGCCGCCGGATTCTGAAAGATTTATTCGAACTCCAACCTGTAATCTGAACCGTCACCTCGACGATACAATTCGCGGATTCTAATCTCTTCATCCCTTGACGTTGTAAACGTCCCGTACGGATCCAGGTAGACACATACAAGGGACTCGAAGACAAACGGCTTAGACAAACGGGGTGAATCCGCATACCCTTCCAACCCCGTAGATACGATCCCGGATTCAGAGGGTGTGATTACAGAGCTTGTTAGGCAGCTTTAGCGACCGAGTTTGCAATTAATACACCCCCGTCCGCACCTTAATGATTCATTAAAGAGCAATTAACTGCGAGCTTTATATGTCGTTCGATAAAGACTTCAGGCCCGTATCGGAGTGTGACAATATTATAGCCAACAGGTTTTCACCCCAACATGAAAGATGACAAAAACCCCAACAAATCCCATGTTTTGCAATTTCTCTAGGGAAAAATAAAAGTGCAGCTACTTTGTCAAGTGTCATCTTTATGTGGGTGACATCATTTTTGATGCTGTCGTTAACATTGTCATTTCAAATATTTTCTGGAACATAACTTCGTTTATTACCAGGCTTTTTTAATATTTCGTTAATTCCATACAATTCGAGGTTTTTCAAAAACATTAATAAGGGATTCTTTGAATCATTAATTGAACGTTCTTTTCTATTGTGGGCTTATAATTTATACTCTCTGAGAATGGAGTAAAAGCCAAATCCACTTATTTAACTACTCCCTCGTCAATGTTTGAAAAAGGCGAGGGCTGCTTGAGAATTGGGGAAGAAAACCTTCAGCTAGATCATAGGATGGACTTGTATGTACAAGTGCATTAAAGATGAGCGAAACCTGATAATTTATGGAGGAGAGCTTCAGAGGATGAATACTGATCCAGTATTCGCCAGTAAGTTTGCAAGCGGTGCCTTACGCCATAAGGAGAACCTTGACAAAACTCATGACGATCAGTCGACTTTGATCTTGGGACGTTCCAAATGCTAAAGAACGCGCATGACTGCTCGGTCATCAGCTCGGTGTTTTAACGATTTTATTTGCACTAGAGTTTTGATCACGTGATAAGTCTACCGTCTTGATGGTCAAGACGCATCATTCAATGGAGACCTCGCATACATAAACGCATCGTTGGCAGACCACAGTTGCGCTGGCTCGACGACATCAAGAACAAAGTGGGCAACAGATGGCATCAACTAGCACCGGACAAAGAAACATGGAAGAATATACGGGAGACCTATGTCCTGGAGTGAACTGTGACGGGTTGTTGAAAGAAGAAGAAGAAAAGTCTACCGCCAATCGTGGGGACACTCAACTTGCAAATAACGTCACATTGCGAACTTTTGCTATGTTAGGGATGATTATGGCAGAAAAATCTGCTACTGTAATGTGCTCAGACTTTCCAGGGTATTTACTTTTCCATTAATAAAATCGAATATGTGAAAAGAGGGGGTAACAGAAAAACTTCTAACTGAAGGAAGGTAGCCTTATAAAAAATTCCTGGAATCACTGCCATGTATTTTTGCAACGATTTGCACAAAATAAATCAGTTTCTGGGAAAGTGTCTCTGTTTTAGTCACTCGTAGTTCAGATCGAAATTTCAATTCAACGTAGGAACCTAGAGCCAACACTAACCCCTATAGTATTCGAAAATTCAGCGTTGAATCCGCTCCTGTTCCCGGAAGATAACACATCTACTCAATGGAAATTAGCCGGAGTTCCTCGACGGTCGTAACTCGATTTTCGCGCTCATCTTCATTAAATCCCGTTATCGCGCGCGTTAATTGAACCGACGACGACGACGTCGTCGTATCCTCAGCGCCATATTCCCACTTAACGAGCAAACCAGAAATCTGATGGCGTATTAACCGGTAACACGAGGTTACGTAGTACGGAAAATTCAGGCATCCCCGGAGGGGGAGCGGACGCGTCATTCCGCCCCCGGGGTCGCGGCGGCGGGAGCGCGCGGTAATATCGGTTATCGATTGCGCGAAAACGAATACGCGATTCAATTCCCGTATCGGCACGTTAGCATAGAAATTGAATCCCGAGGCGGAATTACGAGATTGTTGAGTGGATTCTGTGTGTACGTCGAATATACGAGGTCTGTTCAATAAATAAGGTGAATTTTCATTTTTCTCCAAAAATATTTATTTATTCATCAATTTCTATCTTGTCCCCTTTGAAATAGTCCCCCTCAGATATAACACACTTGTGCCAGCGTTTTTCCTAATCCTCGAAGCAGTTTTGATATGCACTTTTTGGTATGCTCTTGAGCTCTCTCAGCGATTCGGTTTGTATCTCCTCAATCGTCTCAAAGCGCCGTCCTTTCATGGTCTCTTCAATCTTGGGAACAGAAAAAGTCGCAAGGGGCCAAATCTGGTGAATACGGTGGCTGAGGCATGATTACGGTGTTGTTTTTGGCCAAAAAATTACGAACAAGCAATGATGAGTGAAAAGGTGCATTATCGTTATGCAAAAGCCATGAATTGTTTTTCCACAATTCCGGACGTTTTCTTCGTATTGCTTCTCGCAAGCGGCGCATAACTTCAAGATAATACTCCTTATTGACCGTACGACCATGTGGTACGAACTCCTGATGCACCGCGCCACGGTAATCGAAAAAACAACCACATTTGATCGAACTTGGCGTGCTTTTTTTTTGGCTCTCCTAGGCTCTTCCATTGGGACGATTGGACTTTGGTTTCGATGTCATAACCGTATACCCATGATTCGTCACCAGTTATGACCCTTTCAAGCAAATCCGGATCGCCGTTGACGTCACTCAACAACTCCTGAGCAATGCTCATGCGACGATTTTTTTGGTCAAAATTCAGCAAATTTGGAACAAACTTCGCTGCCACACGCTTCATGCCCAAAATTTCCGAAAAAATTGCATGGCATGAGGCAACCTATATGCCGACATCCTCAGCAACTTCTGAATAGTGATTCAACGATTCTCCATAACAATTTTCTTCACTTCCTCAACATTTTCATCGGTTGTTGATGAGCTGGGGCGTCCAGGGCGAGCGTCGTCATTCACATCTTCTCAACATTCTGTGAAAAGCTTGTACCACTTGTAAACATTTTTTTGGCTTAAAGTAGACTCTCCGTATGCCACTTTCAACATTTCAAGTGTTTTGGAGCACTTGATTCCATTTTTCACACAAAATTTAATGCAAACTCTTTGATCCATGTTTTTCGACAGCAGAAAATCGCCGAACACGCAAAACACTTCTAACTTTTATCCCTCTCACAAAAAAACTAAATGTGCTATATAACTAAAACTGTGAACATATGTTCGAGACGAGTGTACCAACATAACAAAAAATCGATAATCGAATGTACGTAGCCGCGAAATTTGAAAATTCACCTTATTTTTTGAACAGATCTCGTATATACCTACCTGGCAAAAACGGCATTACGATTCGTTTCTTTTTTCATTCCTACCGAATAATTTCGACGCGGAGCGTAGATCGGGTTGATATCGAATTCTCGATCGAATTGAATACGCCAAATCTGTTATTCTAAACTCTCTACGTACTTAATTAAAACTTGAAGCGAGATTTTTTCGACCCGATTTTGTTGGCCGTTTACATTTCGATGGGAGGACAAGATTTCGTTCGAAACGCACAGATTAAAGTGGAAAAAATCGAATATTATTATTCCATATAGGTACTCATGTGTCCATTCGAAGGAAAAAGGGATGCGAATATGATAATTCCAGAATTAGAAGGAACTGAAATTATTATCATAAAAAAATATTATTCTCTTCAGAAGTAATTTTTTGACGAATCAGAAACTTCATGTTTAGTCCAGATTGCTTATAAATAATATATTTTAAAAACAATTATATCACACAATTATATGAGATAGCTGAACTCGAACACCGTTTGACCGATCATTGTCAAAAATTGCACAACTGGTTGCTTTTTTTTTTATAGAGAAGGTTTTTATTTGAAAGAATGATGAAAATCAGCGTGAAGTTTCTGTAAAAATCAATTCCTCAGAACGCTTGGCCAACAGCTGGCGCATTCTCCATTTAATATTGAAAATTTTGGGGCCACAGCAGGGCTGGTAGTGTATGTATGGATATGTATATATTAATTTATATATATATATATATATATATATATATATATATATATTTATATATATATATATATATATATATATATATGTATATATATATATATATATATATATATATATATATATATATATATATATATATAATATATATATATATATATATATATATATATAGATATAAATATATATATATATATATATATATATATATGTATTTATATATTATAGATGAAGAGCGAGAGAGAGAGTAGTATTATATTACAAGGCAAATATCTCTTCTCTTTCTATAGATAAACATCTTACGCAATGAAAATCGAGATGAAAATAAACTCCAGTGCTTTAATAAAATAACTATTTATTTTATCAAAAGAATGATTAACACTGTCTTTACTTTTTTCATTGGTTCATTACACAGCGAATAGTTGATAAAGATTAGGTATTTCAAATGAATATAACCTAGATACATTTGCCACATTTAGAAAAGATGAATACAACTAGAGGGAGCTGAGATCAACTTGAAGCTCATTACAACAATCAAAAGAATCAGTTATTCCGAATTGAATCCAATACTGAATATGTTAAAAATTGCATCTTTTATGAGTTTAATTTTTTCTTCAGGTAAATTTATACTAACACATCATTTAATATGAAACATTCATTGCCCTAATTGATGAAGAAAGGTCATTAAAACCCATAATAAAAGAAGAAGCCGTTTCATATTATCCGATGATGATATATTTTTTTTCGAAAAAAAAGTATTCACTTAAAACGCTGATATTGCCCTTTTTGTGTGTGTCCAAGTATAGAAGATAATTTATCCTAGCGACATTATAAAATCTAGCTATGAGCTATAATTGACAGCCAGCAGAAATTACCCATTACCCTTATATTAAACAGTTTTTCCATCCAACATTTCAAGTTGTTCCGTGTCGTAAAGTTCAGAAGAACTTTAACAGGTTCAACAAGATGTTGCTTTGAGAAAATAAGGACATCGATTTTCTCTTCCGAGAACTCTTACAGACCGCTTACGGCGGTTTCTTTTTTTTGTCCAACGCCCTGCTCGACTCGGGAGGGGGCGGCGGGGTCGGCCGAGAACGACAGAGACCGCAGCATCGCGGCGGCAACTGCACGTAGGAAGAGGAAGTAACATAAAGAGCACATAATCAAATAAAATAATGTAAGGTCGTCCGTAGTCTTGGGGATGTACGCGAAGTGCATCTTGCTTGGCGGCTCTATCGATTGCGGCGCGTTTTTAATTGCGCGGAGGCGGCATTGGGTGGCGGTAGCCTTACGCGGCAATCCACGGTTTGGCGAAAGAAAATCTCCATTTTTTTGTTCGCTATAGGGCCGTAGCTAGCACTGCTTCCTAGAGGGGGCTAAACAAATTCTTGAGGGATCTTGTTTTTTACAGTAATAAAATAAATATACGTGGAAAAAAGAAAGAAATATACAGCTTTTTCTGTCTTTTTATCTAGAAAAGTATACTGGAAAACGATTATTCATTAGAAAACATTTTGGAAAAATAAAAAAATTTATATATATATATATATATATATATATATATATATATATATATATATATATATATATATATATATATATATATATATATATATATATATATATATATATATATATATATATATATATATATATATATATATATAGGCGGGGGTCCTACAGCCTTTGCCTCATCCCGCATTTCGATCGCCACTTTTCTTTATTTTTCCAATCGTCATCATTTAGTGCCCGATCAGCCATGGTTTGCATAATTCCTTGCATCCAGAATGTGCTTGGTCTTCCTCTTCTCTTCTTACTTTGAGGAACATAATTCAAAATTCTTTTTGGCCAGCGTTCGTCGGTCATTCTCATAACATGCCCGTACCATATCAATTGTCTGGACTCTATTCGATCTGAACTCGTATACACTCTTCTTGTTCGACGTCTGATGTCTTCGTTTGGGATAGGCTCCAGTCTTGAGACTCTGCATGCTCGTCTTAGGTAGTCCATTTCTACATTCTCCATATCTTTTTTGTCTTTGGCCGAAAACTGCCAACATTCCGACCCGTAAGTTAAGATTGGCTCCACTATTGATTGGTAGGTTGTCATTTTCGTACTTAACTTTATCTGAGTTGACCATAATAAGGGAGTTTAATAATGCTGTTGCGACCTTGCTGTGTCCTATGGTGTATGTCTTTCCTGGATGTTCCTTCCTTCGAAAATATGCTGCCTAGATATTTGAATTCATCACATTTTTTAATGTTTCGGTTGATTTCTAGTTCGGCATCACTTTCAACATTCCCAACAACCAGATATTCTGTTTTGTTTAAGCTTATATTTAATCCCCATTTTCTATAGTCATCTAATAATTTTCGAAACACGAAATCCATGTCATCCTCATCACCAGCCACAACAACCTGGTCGTCAGCGAAGAAAAGGGTAGTAAGGTAATCGTCGTTTATGTCTATTCCCATGCCCGACACTTGTCTTCTCCATTGTGTCAATGCTTCTTGTATGTAGATTCGAAATAGCGTGGGTGATAGACAGCATCCTTGTTTAAGGCCTTTGGTTACAGGAAAGGTTTCTGAAATTGAATTTCCACATTTTACGGCACTCTTTGCATTACGATATAAATTCCAAATGGACCGGATATATATATATATCCCATTAAGGCCAATCTTCGTCATGGTTTCAAAAAGCTTTTGTATAGGGACCGTATCATAGGCCTTCTAAAATTTATTCTAATAAAAATAATAAATAAATAATCTCTCATAGAAAACTCTAAATAAATAAAACAAATAGCTTATAAATAGACAACCAAGTTAATATTCACTCTCATGCTTCGTCACTTGTTTGCGCTTAAACGTTTTTAGTTGTGTTTCTATTTCCACTTACGTAAAATACAATATTCTGAGTTTGAAAATGAATTAACGGCTAATAATATTTTATCTGAAGAAGCTGAAGAAATTGAAGAAAATTTGTGGATTTTATTCAAGTACTTTTACTTGAATTAATCAAACGCATGCCCTCGCATTTAAATGTTTTTCGGTAGATAAGAAGTTTTAGTCCTGCTATAATTTTAAATTCAGTCCAAAGACCAACATTTTCTGAGCTGTGACTTAGTTTTGTTACTCCCAATAAAATATCTGACATAGAGATAAAATATAGAAACTTGTTGAATGTCGATTGGAAAGAGATGTTTGGTGAATCAGACCCTGTTAACCCTATTATTTTCTGGGGGAAGGATTTAAAAAATGCAGGCTACCAATTCATGTTTAAAGATTTAGCTCTATTTGCATTTGCTCTTCTAAGCTAACCGTCATCAAACGCATTCGTGGAGAGGATATTTTCATTGATGAATATTGTTAAATGTAAAATTCGAAACAAAATGATACTAAAAATGTTTAATTCACTTGTGTCTATTAGATCTCACTTTACAATAAATGATATTTGCTGTAAATAATTTGAGCCTAGCAAAGCTTAAGTAAATTTGCCAAACTCCACAGCTTCTGCAGATTGAGTTAGAGGGTTCAAATTTCGTACGTAGATTGAATTAATATATAATAGGAAGTGCCTTTCGGTAGTTCCAACCATTTTTTTCAGTCGCGCTTTACCGCGCAGAGACTATCAGTAAACGATGCACTTCGCGATTAGACGGACGGTTGAAATTTGGTACGTGGATTGAGTTGATGTTGAGGTACGTTCCTTCGTTGGTTTCAACTGTTTTCCTCAACAACGACGCACAATCTTCACAATTCGTTTTGCTATCTGAGCGTGAGTTTTCAAAATATAATTCAATCCGTTAGAATTGCATTTCGCGCGAAAAATACGACTTTAGTGATGGAGCTCTGCTGCTCACGAGTTTTTTTTTTATATTCACTCGTAAGTACTCGCACAAAGATTTGTGAGAGCAGGTTGATCCGCACTTGAATAATGAGATTGTAAGTAATAGCGTCCATGACTGCGCCGACGAGCACGTTCCTAACGATTACACACCTAGAGGGTCGCTGAGAAACTCAACAAACACCGTAAAGTAAAGCACTCCCCCGACACTCTTTTCCGCCAACCTGCCACTAATGACAACGATGTTTTTTTAATGAAGAGAACGTGGGAGAACCTCTCAAAGACGTTTCCCCCATTCACTTTGACGGACCACTTTTGTTTTAAAGGGAAATTAACGAGGTCTTTCCTACTCTCTAGTCATTTATCATTGGCGTCAGTTTGTTTTATCGTTTTTATTTAGCTCTCTCGCCCGGGGGCGCGGAAACTCGGAGATGGGTCGGTAATTGATTTTCTTTTAATTTTTTCCCAACCGTTTCGCGAACAAGGAAGGAAAACGGCGTTTCGTCGGTTTCGCAGTCACGAGCGGCGTGTCGGACGACGATAATGGCCGGTTCCGCGAGGAGGAAAAGCGGTCCAATTATCTTATCGCCCGATATTCGGTTAACTCATCTAGATAATTATTGCGCAGCGGAAGAAGGGCGTTTTCCCGAGCGATTTCGTTGTTTGTTGCTTTCTACGTATCGCCGTCGGTTTGCGGTTCCTATACGAACTCGCGTATGTGGCCGACTTTATCGAGCGAGTATATCGAAACCAGGATATAGATATCGAGCATGAATCAACGTTTTGTGTTATTACTTTTCCGACCGAAGAAACCGAGGAAAAACAAAATGTAAAACATATGTTTATGTTTGATTCAATTTCATTAAAATGAGACGACATAATTCTGCTGAGATAATATATATGTGTATATATATATATATATATATATATATATATATATATATATATATATATATATATATATATATATATATATATATATAGTAGATTTAGTAATAAGTAATTTGTTTTACTGTAGCAATATAACTTTAAGATACTTGAATAAAGGAAAAACCGCTTGATCATCGGAGCACCGTCAGTAACGTTGTTTTCTGTTCTAATTTTTGTTCTATTTTATGTATAAATTCTTGACGGCCTAACTCAATTTAGAGGTGCTCTACATAAGAATGACAGCAGATAAGGAAAAGAGTTGAAACCCTCAAATATTTCCAATACTCAATCGACGTAACAAAACTCATCTTATACACGTATAAAATTTCCACCCTCTAACTCAATTTGGAGGAGGCTCGGAGTGTAAAAATCCTTCAACAAGGATTAGGTTGTTTATTATTCATTTTCACATACTTTGCCAGCGGTTTGAAAATTGCTGCTCGCGCACCTTCCCGTTACCCCTTTCCCCAATTTTCATTGAATTGGCCCTAATTTTGACAGTTTTTTCGATACCAAATTTCAGCTCATTTGGTTTGTTAAAGACGCCAAAATGTACCAGTATTTTTACTTACTAATCTTTTATGAGTGATAACAGCTTATTGATGTTTCATTAATAAGTTAACGTAACGTCATGAAATTCGTGACTGATAATAATATTTGCCCTTCACGAGTTTCAGAATGATATATTTTTGCCGGAAACATATATGAAATAATTATAAAAAAATTAAAATAGTGTATATCGTACGAAATTCCCATCTGGCTGGAAAATTTTCCTGAATTTCCAAAATAAGAAAATTTTTTCACAAAGAGCCACCATACCAACAAAACTAGGTTTAAGCAGTTAACATTTTAATTCATCACGTATTTTCTGCAGGAAACCCCCTTTTTTTGTGGGTTATCATGAAATACGTTAAAGCTCTCAAGTTGACCACACTATGAGACCACGGAAAAGAGCCCCACGCAAGAGTCCCCGCCCAGATACATGCAACCGACAAGTGAAACTGTCAGCTTAAATTTAATTTTTGTTTACTTTCAGAACAATTTGAACAGCATTTCCGAATCTTCCCACAATAAAGCTAGTTTTGGAGCAGATCACCTTCTTTCCTATTTTTCTGAAAATTATGAAAATTACCCAAAACACTGGAAAATTCTCACGGTGCGGTAGCTACGGTGATGAACAAACGATTCCAGAAGCCTCTAGTACGAAATCCGATCCAGTCACTTTCTATTTAGTAGAAATCAAGGGTTGCTTAGTTGGCCCAATAACACTCGAATCGTGGAAGCGTATTATCGTACGAGGGCGAGGGGCGGCGGTGTATCGGTTCCCTCCCGACCGTCTTTGTATCGGAGTTTGTCGTGAGGGTCGAATTTAAATCCCGGCCGGCCGGTAACAAAAAGTTACTGATTCGATTGTTTGCGTGAACGTTCAAGAGGGCGTCGAAAGGGTTGTTTTGTCAACAGCATCTCGCATGACGTGACGCATTCAGCGGGAGACCTTGGGGCGACGGCTTCATTAGTTTTCATTAGTGCCACGATAATACTCTGCTCATGTTTTATTGAAAGCCACCCCGAAAACAGTGACGTAGGTACCCGAAATTGTGGGCATGGACAACATCGACGTTCATTTTTATTCGTATTTTCCACTAAAATAATGCACATTGAATATTGGATGGATTTGTCCGATACTTTGTAATAATACATTATTGAAAAAAAAAATTACTTTGTTTTTATCACTATATTTATTAAACTGTTTGAGGCTTCAATTTCGTAGTATGTACTACTACATTTTTGAGCGAATGAACATGTATTAGTACTAGGAAACTGCAGGAAAACTCAACATTCAAAGGTGGCAGTTTTAGACGTCCTAGACAACGATTTTTTACGTTTTTTTGAGCTAAGATACATATATTTTCCCGTACATCTCTAGCGGTCCCACGAGAGCTGAAATTCAGTATCTGAAGTGTTTTTGATGTACAAAAACAAAACTATCGAAATTCATTGAAAATTTTGGCATCTTGAAACTTCGGTCAATGAAGTGGCAGAAAGGTGCTCGAGCGAAAAAAAAAAGTGAAAATGAAATATCTAGGACATATCCGAAAATCAGCGAATCAGGGATTTTTGGATGGAAAAAGATGGCCAAATATTCAAAGACCTTCCAGTATCGCCCAAAAGTTCAATAAATTTCAATAACATAGAGTTTAAATTGAGATTCAGCGATTGCAAAATATGGACTCGAGTTTCGTTAGTTCTATGCCGAAAAGAGTATGTTAAGTTCAATAAACACTGATGGACACATTGATTATTATGCGACTCTAAAAATAGCATCTATAATACTGTTATAGCATTTATTCTAAACTAACTAGATATCTTATAAACAAACTGCAGAATATTGTACTAGCTCCATTTTTTTGTTTGATTAATTGCATATCAATCAATCAGTAGCGCAACAATCCTGGTAGGGTCTTGGCTTTCGCAATTTTTTCCCTCCAGACATCAAGCTGTTGGGCTATTACTTTCTAGTTTGATGCCCCTAGTTTTTTGGCATCACTTTGGACGCTATCCTCCCATCTGAGCTTGGGTCGACCTGGTCGTCTGGTGCCCTCTGGTTTTGAGTTTCATATGCGTTTTGGTAAGCTGTTGTCTGCCGATCTCAGTATGTGCCCTGCCGACCGAAGACGCCCAGTTTTAATGGTATTAACAACATCCATGCCACTAGATTTGTAGTACAATTCGTATACCTAGTTCGTGATTGTATCTTCTTCTCCAAATTCCTTCCACGCAAACTCCTCTTAATATGGTTCTTAGTACTTTTTTTTTCAAAAATAGATAGAAGATCGTCGTCCTATTTCGTTAGAGTTCATACCTTCGAGACGTAGATCAGTAATGGTTGTATGAGTGTTCGATAAAGGTGCAGCTTGGTTTTTCTGATTAGGTTTGGACTTCTTAGTTGTGTACTAAGTCCGTAATAGCTTCGGTTTGCAAGCATTATGCGCCTCTGAATCTCCGCACTCTGATTACTTTCATATACCTATATTTTATATTTTATATTGTGTTATCAAAATTATTGTTGGTGTTCAATCCGCATTTATTAGGGTATACCAGCAACAGTTGATGCATGTATATGTATATATGATACAACACATACAACAGCAACCTAATGGTCAAATAGTTGTTTTGATTTTAGAGTGTAGTTCATTTATTTATATGTAGTGATATTTGTATTAGTGCACAATTAACAAACTTATTGAGTGATTGAAGTTAATAAGATATTGGAGATATAAAAAAAATGACGCACGACTAGAGTAAACTCTGGTCGTGCGTCGGAGCTGACAAGCACAATTTTTTTCTGCATATATATCTACTATTTAATGTGTTCGTGGACGAGGTTATTAGATCAAGCCCTTCAACCATAAGTCAGTTACACCCCTGATACCTCTATTATCCCACTCGGCGATGGCCAGCTACATGATCCGGGGGTGGCGTGCGTATGTTTTGCGTGTACGCGAGACCCTTTCTTCCTCGCCGCCCCAACCAAAACGACCCAGTTGTCGGGACCCAAAGCCGTACTTAATAATTAATTTAGACGCAATTAAGCGCCCTTGCCGCTCTGCGGCGTAAATTTACGATTATGGACTTTGATGTGAATATCCCGGCGTTGTTTGTTGGTGTGATGTCTTTGTGCAAGCTGAGAAGCTTCTGCGGTCGGAGTTCGGTTTTCCTTGAAGTATACGAACGCGATATCGCCACTGGGAATTTGGAAGTTGCGGTTCGACGGTGACTTCGCCAGGGGAATGGTATTTCAGTTTGCTTAATCGACATCCTATAGTCTGTCTAGCGAGAATTGGCGTGCACGTCACAGACATGCGCAAATGATAACGCAAGGCGTCTACCCAAATGAATAAAATTCGAAATTGTCAAAATTCATATTTGTCGTAAGTAATTTTCGGAAAAAATAGTTATATGGTGATAGTGACCGGATTATCCATTTCGACAAATACTCTGTCGATAACATATCAGATCGTATGTATTTCTCGAGAAATATTAACATTCCGAGTAATGAAAATAAGTTCAATGGTTGTTAAGTTGTCATTCTATTTCAAAATTTGCAATGTTGTCGGACCCTCTCGACCAACGCGCCGGCATTTCACGTTTGACAGTCGCCGCGTCGCCGAGATAACCTAGTTCTTCGAAGATTTTCAAGTAAAAGTTCGATTTAAGATTATTTATTACGTCTGGCAACACTGTTCATGATCGACGCCATATTTGACTGATGACGTGCACGCCAACTCTCGCTGGACAGATCATACCACTCCACAGTGATTAAATGAAGCAAGTTGTACATCATAATAAAATGCGGCTAGAAGGTGTTTGCTTTACGTCTGTTCCTTACATTTTTATGTTAATAATTAGTTACTTCATACATATATTAATTATAAAAACATTTACATAGATTAATCAATGTTTTTATGAAAACCTTGATGCGTTAACTGGATACTAATGTTAATAATATTCAAGATCACCACAATTAATAGATCAATATAGAAAAAACAAATTTGAATATTTTATAATAGGTACATTAAATATAATTATGTTTTTATATTGAAATGAATTCTCGTCAGTTTACGAGAAATCATCATCATAACTACAGAGGTAATCAAATAAACGCAACTTGCGTTATATTTTCTTATTCGGATCTTAGTCTTGCTATGTGTTTATTGCAGTTATACTACTTTTTTTGTTATTTTGAAACCTTTCCACATATTTTCTCTGACATACCTACGGAATTCAGATGGAACACTTAAACATCTTCGATCTTGCACTTTGCATAATGTTTTCTAGATGATTATAGAGTGCCTACACTACGAGGTCTGGAATGTACTTCAACATTTCAAAATTCATATATGCCAGAAACATTTTATTTTATCCAAATATTTTGAAAGTTACAAATAACGAACTGTTAACCGAATCAATATAAAAATGCTTTGGCTTACAATAACCTGTTATTGTCAAAGTTAAACTCAAATAGCAGTGCTCCGTTACCAGAGCCTCATTTTCTGCTAACGCCAACTCAAATTCAAATTTTCAACCCTCTTGGACGACTTGGTGAAGCTGCAAAGGTACGCAAAAGCATAAAACTTGCAAAAAAACATGAAATTTGCCCATACAAACGGCGGTAATGGAGTGAAGAAGCTAAACCTACCGAGAGGCTTTCTCTAATACAAATTCAATTAAATTTTAAAAAATCAGCTCTTCAACTCAATTTGCAAGGGATGGAGAGGTGCGTAAAACCTTAAAAACCGATAAAGGATATAATATTCATACATACAAACGGCTGGAATCAAAAAGATGTCACTCCTTAATACCAACTCACATTATTATAAATTCACAACCCTCCAACTCCATTTTGTCATTGCCACCTTTCGAAAGGCAATGGCAAACCAGCCAGAAGTATTCTGTCTTACGAAGCATCTCTATAATGACGTTCGGAACTGTCTTGAAACTGTAGATCCCTTCTATTCGTATATCACTGTATTACGCACAACACGAATAGTTGTAGAGACGTTGCCTACACCCGAAACCGGGTAAGACACTTGTAGAAGACGAAGAAGAGGACATCAAACTTCCAAAAAGTGATGTCCCCTTCTTATACCTTAAAAATTGCTTTATTTTGGTCATGTTATTCAAAAGTGATCTAGACATCATACTTGACTTTTACGGAAAAAGGAAAGGAAGCACACGTGTTTCATTCCTCCCTGAATTATGTGTCAAGGAGGCGGGCAGCTTGAGTTTGGGATTAACGCCTGCAGCCTGATCAGAGGATACACTTGTATGTACAAGTGCATTAAGGATAGGTGAGACGGAATATTAATGGAACATAGGAAGTGTGGGTAGGGTTCAGAGGATTAATACTGGCCCAGCATTCGCCTTATAAGTTTGCAAGCAGTGACGTACATTACCATGAGGAAACCTCTGAAAAAAACTCATGGCAGACCAGTCAGCCCCGGGGTTTGTACCCGAGACCTCCCAAATAATAGCCAGCGTACGCTCAGTACTCGACTAACTAGCTTGGTGACTTTTACGGCTTCATTCTGCATAAAAAACAACCCCACATACTGATTTAGTTTACTTATCTCAAACAACAACCGCCATCTATAGTTCATGTTGGGCGCTACCCTCGTAGCGGGTGAAACGGCACAACAAAATCGAACAGAAGATCCGCGAAGCTGAAGTTACAGGGATGATTACGGTTTTAGAAATCGTAAAACATAAATTCCGACGTCATAGACGGCACAACAAACATCTCGAATTACCCCGGATGGCGGACAGATTCTATCTATCACGTGCAGCAATCATCCCGGTGCATGATTCCAATAATAAATTCATCGCGATGCCAAACACTCGGACAAAAAACACCGTGCCATTACGTTTAAAAGGCTATCATTAAGGCCTGTTCCGATAGGTCTGTAATCGACCCTTCGATACCGGTTCATTATTATATTACGGTCAACCGTGCAGATTGTTTCGTGGGGAGAAAGCGATAAAACAGCGAAACCGACCATTACGGGCGAGCTAAAAGCAAATTTCACTAAATTGTACATGTACCGAACGTATGCGCCAAGCGCGTGTCTATTATTCGGCCTCGTATTACGGCGTTGGTTAAATAACTCTTTACCATACCTACGTGACCGCAAATTATAGTTGTTTCGAAATCGATTAATGAGGAGTGTATTGAGATTTGAAGCCATGAAAGTTACTAGTGAAAAAAATTTAAAAAACTATCGCTTCGAGATGCATTAGAAAAGCAAGTTTTCATAACGTATCCAGTTAAAAAAATTTATTCATTCAATTATGACTTTTTTCCGAATAAAAAAAAATTGCGCCCTCTATTGGGTAAACAACATTTATTTCCTCCCTTATTCAATTCGTACCAAATCCAATTCCTTCTAAGATATTATACGAAACTACCTACTATTACTATGAAACATCGTGTAAACAAGATTTAACCCCCCCGTGGGGGGGTTAACCCCCACCCAATTCGAACCAAAACCAATTTAACCAAGATATCATACGAAACTATCTACTCACAAACTTTCAATCCTATTGCTCCAAAATTACGCCCTTTACCATGTGAACAAGATTTATTCCTTCACCCAGGGGGTCAATCCCGACACCAATTCGAACCAAAACCAGTCCCCTTCAATACATCATACGAAAATACCTACTCACAAGCTTTCAACCGTATTGCTCCAAAATTGCGACCTTTATCGTGTAAACACGATTTATTTTCTCCCGGGGGGTCAACCCCCCAACCAATTCGAACCAAAACCAATCCCATCCAAGATATCATACGAAACTACCTACTTACAAACTTTCAAACCTATTGCACATATATATATATATATATATATATATATATATATATATATATATATATATATATATATATATATATATATATATATATATATATAGATATATGACATTGAGTTTTTGGTGCAAAGCATCATAAGAAGTCAAGAAACGAAAAACGACCTTGGTCCTAGAATGTCAAAGAATGATCAATTGTTATATTTGGTCTATATCGTTATATGTCGCTGATACCTGGACTCTAAAAACTGCTACGATCAACTACCTGGAAGCTTCCGAGATATGGTTGCTCAAAAAAACGATCCGACAGCTAGACAGCTATGCTGAGCAGTGTTATATGGAGCAAATGTCTCTTGAATTATTAAAACTCCTAAGATAAGGAAGATATTATGCCTTAAAATTCGTCAGCTTATAATCAAAGGTAAAATCGAGGGTCGCTGAGGAATTGGAAGGAAGCAGATGTGATGGCTGAAGTATATCCGAGAATAGACTGGAATACGCAGTGCCGAACAACCGTTTATATACAAAGTTTAAACTTGTTAAACGATGTTTAACAACACCATACATTGAACCAGAACAACCCTCACTTGAAATAACTACGATAAGTGCACGGGACAAATGCAAAACTGGACGAAACAGCAACAACAAAAATGCCTAGTGAAAAGCTACAAGAATGCAATACGGAAAGAAATACATCAAGGAACCGTCGGAATCTAAACCTGAGCAGAAACTGCAACAGGTCTCCCTATCGATATAATAATATAAGAGCACAACCACATGATCAGGTATAACGACATTGATGATGCTCTGGACAATTGTTTGCTTCAGATCGCTTCCCCGCTTTGGTAAGAGGACGATTTAGCAATAAGGATTCTAAGATGTTTGAATACAAATCCTCAAAGCGTACGATTGAAAATTCAAAAATGCGGTTCTGGTGAATCATAATGAGAAAACTTCTGTTCTATTCTATCTATTTTTCACAGTGTGTCCAGTCTAGTTGAACGAACACCCGGTTTTCGGGGGAGAGTCAGATGAATTAATTGTCGCCCCCCGTATACTCGATATTCTAAAACTGAAAATTTTCAATTGCCGTACGCCCATAAATTTTGACTTTCGCCATCTGAATCAGATACGATCGTTGTTGAATCATTTATTCCAGATAGGCTTTTTATGAGGCAATTATGGAACGAAAGTTAAGCTTAATTTAACTAATTGCCAGTTGGTTCGAAGCGTGTTGCTTATTTGGGAGCAGCATCGTGGGAAATTTCGATACTGGGTCACCGTCGGTACAATTATTATGATGATGTTGAATTAGGATACTTTCTGCTACTCATTTATTAATTCGCAGAAATTAGGATATTCAGGATGGAATTGTTGTTCGGTAAGAAATTATTTGAGAGAAGAAAAAAGTCTACTTCACTTCAGTAAATTGACAAATAAGAATATATAAATTAAGTATTATATCGCGAAATGGGTGTTCTCTTCTCAATAACATGAAAAAATCAAAAAATAGCTGTATGCAGATTTGGATTCGGGGAGACTTGACGATTTCTATAATTCACTGTTGGATTGTGAATGCAGAATTTTCGTGGCGGAACACGTATAACCAACTCCCCTGAAAACCTGCTTATTAAAATGTTCGTATGTAAGAGCTTATGTATTTTCAAGTTGTTTACACGATAAAGGGCGCAAGATAGTTTTTTGTTTCACGACTTTTTATGATGCTTGGATGGGATTTCACATTCCTTGATCTCGAATTGGTTTCTGCTCTCCTGTAAAATATATATATATGTTTACACGATATATATATATATTTGTAGCATAGTTTGAGAGTTTTGTATATATATTTTGTATATCTTGAATGGATTGGTTTTGGTTCGAATAGGTTTCGACCCCCAAGAAATAAATCTTATTTACACGAAAAAGGGCGCAATTTTGGAACACTAGGGTTGAAAGTTTGTAAAAAGGTAGTTTCGTATGATATCTTGGATGGGATTGTTCTTGATTCGAATTGGTTGGGGTGTTGACCCCCCTGGGGGGAAAATAAATCTTGTTTACACGCAATTTTGTAGCAATAGTGTTGAGAGTTTTTATCTAGGTAGTTTTGTATGATATCTTGAATGGGATTGGTTTTGGTTAGAATTGTTTGGGGAGTTGACCCCTCGGGGAAGGAAATAAACCTTCTTTACACGAAAAAGGGCGTATTTTGGAGCAATAAGATTGAAAGTTTATGAGTAGGTAGTTTCGTATGATATATTGGATGGTATTTATTTCGATATAAATTGGTTGGGGGGTTGATCCCCGGGAAGAGGAAATGAATATTGTTCACACGATACAGGGCACAATTTTTGTTTTTAGGATTTAGAACAAAAATCATAATTGAATGAATAGATATTTCAAACTGGATACGTTTTGAAAACCTGCTTTTCTGATGCAGCTCGCTGCGATAGAGTTTTTTTCAATTATTGAGGAATTTTCCTTGTTCACTTCATGTAGAATATCAAATTGACCATGGTCACTCGTATATTTTCATGATTCGAATTTATATATGAGAGCGTTAAACTCCAACACCGTTGGACCAATCCTCTCCAAACTTGGCAGATCAGAGTGTTTTCTCACGAAGAAGGTTTATGTGAAAGAATTGATTCATTAGAAATGAATTTTGAAGTACGCGTGACCGGTTAGCTGCTCTGGCACATTCGCCATTTTATATAAGTAGAATTGTTTGGCCGCAGCAACGCGTGGCCGGGCAGCTAGTCCTTCATAAGGGAACAAAAGAAGTTCGATAAACCAAAGATTAGAGCGCCTAGAGTTTCCGTAACCACAGACATTGTTTCTTTGTTTCTTTCGATTTTGAAAATATTTTTCGTCCATTCACTTATTCTTAAATTAGATTCAATTCCTTCCGCTCGCAATTGAGAAATTTACGTAACAGTCTCCCTAAGTCCGTGATTATTAGCCCCGACAATGGTTCATTATCTCGGAATGGCACTTCATCAGCCGACTAACAGTCTCCAAGGATCGTTTAGAGCGAGAATGCTCTATCAAACGAACTATTTCATCAAATGAACATAACAATAGCGCGAGAATAAACTCAGCCGTTACCGAAATCAGAGCGGTTAAATTTATCAACTCTCCCACAATGCCGCCTCCATCCATCCATCCACCTTTTGTCCCGTTTCCCGAACAATCATTATTTTAGGCGCCCGTCGCGCCGCCGACCTGCGGGACGGCATAAACGCGGATAATAATATGTAATTTCGCGTCGAAATCTCGTCCTTTCGGCTTCCGTCCGTCATTTTCCCGTAGGACGGCGGCATTCCCCACCCTCCGGCGTAACGAAGTTAATTTCGCCAGCCCTTTGACGTACGGGGAATACGTAATTCGCCGGGAGAACGTCGCGCCAGATGGGATTGCCGTAATTATAACTCTTTCCGTGGGCGTACCTCTACACGTCGTGTTACGTTTGTTGTATGTAACTTTGCGAAAGGAGCGCAAGAAATTAGATTATGTTTGTTCTCTAACTGAAATTGTGTTTTACGTTGTTAGGGGTCCACTTTTCACGAGCTTAAACTTGGGCGTTCCAGTGACGAATTCACCATTCAACGTTCGAATCCCTGATACGAGTTTATGTCGCTTTTTATGGCGAGACTAATGTCCGACTTCACCAACTCATTCCTAAAGTTAGGCAATACTTAAAGCGGATTTAGGAATTTTTTTTTTATTTTACAAACTTAAAGTCTCATCAACCTCTTGGGTTATTAGAGACTACATTACTAGTTACATTTTATTTAATAGATTTATGTCTCGTAGGTAACTATTTACTTGATTTATGCTACACTTTAAACTTAATGTTTCTTTAGTTGACATCATATTGTAGCGATCTCGAGCATTTTGATGTAGGGGGCATTCCTCGAAAATATGTTCAACTGTAAGGATGGTGTCACAGTCTGGACATTTTGGTTTCTCTGTTTTAGTCAGAAGGTAGCTGTGGGTTAAACGGGTATGACCAATCCGTAATCGGTTCAACAGCACCTGATCACATCGTCTATGTGTTTCCTTCCACCGTTTTATGTCGGGTTTGATTTTTACCAGTTGCCTATTGCTTTGCTTCCATTTACCTTCCCAGAAGGATTTTGTATGTTGTTTCATATGTGCTTTGAAATCTTCTTTTACGATAAAATTATTATGGATGTTGTTGGCAGAGGAGTTTTGGTTTTTGGCTTCTTGATCAGCTTTTTCATTGCCTTGTATGCCGGTGTAAGATGGAACCCATAAGAAATGAACTACCTTTCTTTTCCCTTGCAAGTCACTTAATAGATTTCGTATGGACTTGAGGTGAACATTTTTTGGATACATCTGCTGAAGTCCTGTTATGCTATTTAGGGAGTCTGTGATGATTAAGAATTTTTCATGGGGAAGATCGTTGATGTATACTAGAGCACTTCGAATAGCAAGTAGTTCTGCTGACAATATGCTGTTGTTAGGGTTCAGTTTATTGCAAATTGAACCATTTGATGTTATCGCTGATATGGCTACCCCTATTGCACTTTTCGTTGCATCTGTGTAGATTTGTTGGAAGTCAGGATATCTGTCGATAATTGCATTGAAAGAAGTTAAAATTTCCCTATGTGGAGTCGAGTTTTTATCATATCGTAGCAAGCTGAGGTTACAAGTTGGGGATTGGATCAACCAAGGTGTGGTATTAATTTGATCTTCTTTTACGATATCAGGGAATTCTATATTGAAGAATTCTAGAGTTTGGTTGATTTAGGAATTCCTAAGTGCAATTTGCCTTTCACCACGCGTTAAGTAATGCCTAAGAACGATAGGAAATACCTAACGATAGGTTTGCCTAAAGTATTTAGGAAATGCTTAACCTCAACTTGATATAATAAAATTATTATATTTCTATCATTTTTTCTCTTCTAACTATCCTTTGTCAAATTTACAGTCTAGTATTAAACAGTGGTACCAATTATACGTACAAAACTTTCCGAATCAAGTTTTTAACCAGGTATTTCTTAACGAAGGATTTCTTTCGTTGGTGAAATCCGATTTAGGTAAGTATCGGATTAAGGTATTTCCTATCGTAGGAATTACTTAGTTAGGAACTTCCTTACATCTCCATCCTTGGTGAAATCGGGCATCAATGTTTGTCGGTTAAACGCAGTGAGGCCCACAATTTTAGTCGTGCCACAAAAAGTGCTTTTCTCCGAATAAAACATGCGATTTTTTCCGCAAACGGTGTTCAAACGATATAATTAAGATGGTATTTTTAAAAAGGATTAGATGTGAAGAACGTAAAACTAGATTGCTTTGCTTACTGGTTTTGTAGATGTCAAGGCAACACAAATTTGACAATTTAACAAAATAATTGTCAGAAACATTTAAAGCCACTTATCTACGCATTATAGGACTTTGCGTTTTTGGTAAGTACTCGAGTATTAAGAAATGACTTGTTTTATTGAAATATATAAAATTTTTCTTACAGATTACATTATGACGTTCTTGAAATTGCCGTGAGCGTACAAAAAAGTGTACTTTTTTGTACGCTCACGGCCGGACAAAAAAGTAGAAACAAAATAACGTCTGTGAAATCAAACTTCAACATCGAGAACTGAGGTTGAAAAAGTCCTCATTTTTTGACGTTTGCGGAAAAATATATTTTTGTACGTTGTACAGAATAGAATGAAACAAATTGAATGAAATTTGATAAAAGTGCATTTTAAAACATTACCCTCCTTCCGGTAATCAAAGACTATAGAAGGGATAAAACCACCCTCATCCCCTGATATTTTTTTCAGAACTTTCTTAGAGGTGGTAGGTAAAACATTTCCCAAACTTTTCAAGCGAGAAGACTGATTAATTATCTTCAGTTTGTTACTGCTGTGAAAATTTCGCATTCCGCATAGTTTCAAAGGAAAAAAATTTTGTCTCAAAAATTGTCAGATATTTTTTATATTCATATATAGGTATATATATATATATATATATATATATATATATATATATATATATATATATATATATATACAGGGTAGCGAGAAAGTCTGGCAACCAGCTATTTTCTCTGAAACTGTCAAAGATATAATTATCAACTTCTGGGGTTATTAACGCGATTGCATTTTGCGTTTTTTAGAGGATCCGTCAAAGTTTAGTGACGTCACCATTCAGTGTACCGCCGCCATCTTGAATTTTTTTAAATGGCAACGTAGGTCGAGTGATATATCGTAGAAAAGCTTATTTCTTCCTCTTTTCAAAAATACTAAATAAGTACAACATTACTTAAAAATTACAAGAAACAAGTGTCGAAAACTTAAAATATTCAATTTTTCAACACATCATATAACAAAAGAATTAACTAGAATAATAACACATAATCAACAGTTTCTTTATAACAAGTGCTCAAAGTGTTGGCCACCTGTTTCTTGGCAATAATACAATCTGTCTTGGAAGCTTCGAATGGAATTGTTGAGAATTTCTGTAGAAATTCCTTGCATTTCAAGACGTATGCGTTCTTTCAAATCGTTTATGTTTGTTGGTCTGTTAACATACACGCGGTCCTTCAGGTATCCTCATAAGAAGAAATCAAGTGGACCCAAGTCGGGAGATCTTGCTGGCCACTCAATTATACCTCTTCGACCAATCCATCTCTGAGGGAAAGTTATATCCAAACATTGCCTAACGTTTTTATGAAAGTGCGCAGGTGCACCATCCTGTTGGAAATATACATTCATATTTGGAAATAGAGCAGTAATTTCAGGTATAATTTGATTCAGTAGAAGATCAAGATATTTTTCACCAGTAAGAGCGCCGTCGATAAAAAATGGACCAATGATATGTTTTTTCACCAAACCAAATACATACAAACAATACATTAACTTTTTGTGGGTATTGTGTATGGGCCTCATCCATGCATTGGGGATTATAATCTGACCAATACCGGCAATTATGTCGATTAACAGTGCCGTTTAGACAAAATGTAGCTTCATCACTGAATACAAGTGAATCTAAGAAATTATTTTGATCACCAATTTTCTCTAGAACCGTTTCACAAAACTCTAATCTTCGTTAAAAATCATCCTTAGCTAATTCTTGGTGGTTTTTAATTTTGTATGGATGGAACTTATTTTGATGCAAAATTGTTTGTACCGACTTCGTGCTAATATCATGATTTCAATTCAGACGTAGATGTTTGATGATTTTGTTGAACATCTACTAGGACGTCTAAAGTCTTATCTTCGTTAGTTGCAGTTTTTGGTCTGCCGGACCTTGGGCGATCCTGTACCGGTTTCATTAAATTTATTTAATATTCTGGAAACTGTTGATTTACTTATGGGGGCATGTTGAGGATTCAAATCATTGAACAAATGACTTACTTCTTCATATGTACGTTTTTTATCGCCGTATCCAATTAACATTAGTATCTGGATCCTTTATTTTTCTGATAAGTACACCATTCTTAATTTACTTCTCACAAATACAACTCAAACACTGCATGTATCAAATACCAAGATTAAATCAATTTACTATTTGAAAATATGATTTAAACACTGCTGTTATCAAATAAAGAGACAAAATGATCTCTGACATTTCAAGGTGATTTTTGACATATTTTTTCATTGCTTACTACTGTTTTTTTTATTAACCGTATACCAGTGACGTACCAGCAATCTTCCAAAATATAGAGAAATTAACACACATATCTGCAATGTTATAGGATACTTTCTCAGTAATGTGGTACTTGTTCTATATTTTTGGAAAGAGGAAAAAATAAGCTTTTCTACGATATATCACTCGACCTACGTTGCCATTTAAAAAAATAGATGGCGGCGGTACACTGAACGGTGACGTCACCTGACATTGACAGGTCCTCTCAAAAACGCAGAATATATTCCCGTTAATAAAATTTGAAAATTATAACTCTGATCGTTTTAAAGAAAATCGCTTGTTGCCGGACTTTCTCGCTACCCTGTATATATATATATATATATATATATATATATATATATATATATATATATATATATATATATATATATATATATATATATATATATATATATATATATATATATATATATATATATATATATATATATATATATATATATATATATATATATATATATATATATATATATATATATATTATTATTTATACATACTGGATTTGTCCTAGCGTCCGGACGGGGCTTGCTAAATATGTCCTGGTAAAACCCGGACAAATTTTGTGTCAGAGGAATCCCGATTGATTGAAAGATGAGCAATATATTAAAACAAATCTTAGTTAAAAATTAATTTATAATCGTAAGCCGCCTACAAGATGAATCCAGAGAGAAACTCACTGAATACACAGACGCTTTCTCCTCTGACCAAAACAAAGTTTAAATTTTAAGATTTGAGTTGCTCCCACTTTTAAAAATGTCTGATGGAAAAGAAAGACATTTTGGCAGAAATTGGGAAGTCTGAAAAATATTAATTTAGTAAAAAAAACTTGATTTTGTTGAAATTAAAACTTGTTACTTACTTTTTATTTATAGTTAACAAATAATTCAGGCTTTTGGTTACCTAACCTATCTAACCGAACTAGATGACCTATCGTATAATTTGTTATTACAATGTAGAATGTAGTCTATTTGATCTATTTTGATCTATCAAAAATTATCATTATAAGTTGTTTTTCATTTGATGATACCAAAGAAAAAGAGTTTTTCTGATTATTTTTGTTACCAGATTACCTCAAAAAGAGAAAACTGAAAACTGTGTTATATTAGTAGATATTTTATTCGTTTTTTGTTTTTTGTTTATATCGCAAAAAAGCGGTTTAAATAAATGAAAAAAATAAAATATAAACGATGTTTTATTTCATTCGAAAAAAAATTTATTTTATGGGGTGTCCGGGAAAGAACTAAATTTCACCCAAATGTCCGGGGTTTTCAAAGTTTTTGTCCAACGTCAGCAATTTAGATGATGGCAACCCTACGTATATGTCATGCAGTTGATTGTGTGGCGGCTGCAATACGACAAATGTCAAACGTCGGATTTTTCATTGCTCGATAAATATTTGCTGTATTTCACGGCTAACACTTTGTATGTACCCACACGCCCATAACCCGTCCTTTTTACGGTCTAATCGGCGAGGCCCGCATCGCTGTGGTCCGCGTACGTCACCTTTTAAACGTGTCCAAACACGGCCGCAATTTGTAGCCGTCTCGATGATGGCACGACGCGACATGTTAAAGAGCTCACGCCGGAGCTTAAACGCCTTTGTGACGTTTCGTTCGACGTGCCTTGCACGCATCCGATCCGAAACGGTCGACGGAGAACACGCCAACAGCCGCCACCTATAACGATGACAGTTTTATTGGATTCGGACCCGTCGGAGCGTGGTGCTGATGAATCGTATCGAAACGGCGTGTCGTCGCGCGTCGTGGCAGCGAGGACTTGCTCTACCCGATAATGCACCTCGCTTCCGAATTTGAGGACGTGTGTTTGCTACATACTGAGTCAGACGAATTCGTCCAAATATGTCAAATTTTAATCACCTATTGAATATGAGGAATTAACTCTTCACCAGTAGAAGTTAGTTTCACGAGCTCAGACGACATGACGCTCCAACTCATCCTTCAAGGACACAAGGGGATTCAGTCAAGTGGCACATCGTTTTGAACGCGTTTGAGTTCTCTCTGCCAATTTTAATTAATTAGATAATCCAGTTGTGTCACACGCGATGGAAAGCTCTTCAGTAGTGTCCAGTACATCGACTGAATAGGTTAATGATATCGAATCAACATAATACCTCTGTTAGAGAATCTAAAGTTTCAGCGTTTTCCAGATAGTATCTCACCGCGTCGCCCCCAGTACTTGTGCATTTCAGCATAAAAGTGAGCAGGTCGTGACAAACAGTAAAGGTATATACATTCAGTATATCAGTTCAGTTTTACGGACTTCAATAACAGTACATATAAATTATCCATAATTTAATGTGTAACAACTGAATAAATTTATTTAACACTTTCGCTGCTCAACGTGAAAAGGAAACTCTCGCCAGGTGATGACCCGAACAACTAGCCTTAGAATCATACATTTTGTACTACACTAGAAACTAAATCCACACTCCTAACTCAAAATGGTTCAAGTACACGCTGAAAACACGATAAACACCCATGTTCAGTGCTGAATGAATACAGAGCTGCACAACACAACATTGCATAGGACGCTCATGTGCGCCGTGAGCACAGGACGAGGCACCGAAAAGACGCGTATGTGCGTCGTGAGCAGAAAGGCAGAAACTCTTTTGTTCAGAAAAGAAGTTTCAAACAGTGATATTCAAAATACATACTACAGAAGCTCTCAGAATCCATCTGGAGACTCAAACACCTCATCATTCTTAAGGCAAGCCCCTATAGCATGTGAATACATCACAGCCCCATCCATCGGAATAGAAAGGTATCTCCCTCTATGTAATTTAGAACAATTAAAATATTGCCTCCTCTCCTAACATGCGAACTAAATCTCTGCACCGCACATGCCGACTCTGGAATGGAAAATTGATTCTACTCTAATATATTATTGAGAAAATTAGGCGTTAATTGTTGGCTCTATAACGCCGGATTCAAACGGGCCACTTCGGCGTTTACGGCGTAAAAATCAACAAGTTTCCGACGATAAATCCGACGTCTTTACAACGCCCGAAACGGATATCGTCCGAATAAAGTCACACACTGGTGAACGGAATAGATTTTTTTCCCGATTCGGAAAAACAGCATCGCGGAATTAACGACCGTCGGTTCGCGAAAACTTTCGAACGGGCATAAAGAACGCGCGTTTCTGGGTAAAACGACGATTTAAGAGTTTCGAGACGGCCGATCGTTATTTCTCCGTCTGAGGAGATAAACGTTCCGGCTCGCTTTTTTCGCAGCGTTTTCTCGTCCGCGAAACGCGGCCGATAATTCAGCAGCCGTTCGAATTACGATTGAATTTATGCCCCTTTGCGGACCGTATATAAACGCGATAAATACCAGAAGGCTCGCATTAAATTTTGCACGTCCATGGTACGAGGAGAAATTTACGAGCGTCGCTCGAGGAAGGGATGACCAAATGACATTGCGACGGTGCAGTTTTCCGTGAAAAGTGCGCTTCTTTTTACAATGACTCTGAATCGAATGCGAAAAAATTATTGTAGTTGTACGTTTTTTCAATTGTTAAAAGTATGTTAGTCCAGTGTAAGAGGTTGAAGTTATGTGTATAAAGACTGAACAAATTATCAAATATTAGGTTGATTATTATTCATAGTATTAAATTGATGGTGGTGTCCAAATGACAGCACAGTTTTCTGTGAAAAGTGCGTCCCCATTATTTATTCAATGAGACTGAATCGTATGCGAAAAGATTATCGTAGTTGTGAGTTTTTTTAAATGTTGAAAGTTTCTTACTCAAGTATAAATTATTAGTATAGAGCAACTTAAGAAATTTTATCGAATAATATATTCAAAAAAAGAAAGTTTATTCACAGTATTAACAACAGTTTTTGTCAAGTCTCTTATTTCGTGACGAAACGTCATCTGTTCGATAAAGTCGATTTTCTAATTCAAATTAATGGCCTGTTATTTTTAGGTAAAGAAAAGTAAATAACAATACAATACAATCAGAAATAATTCAAAGGTATATATATATATTACTTTTCTTTTCCTAAAAATAATAATAAGAGAGAGAAAGAGATAACAATACCTTCAGAAATTCATTTGAAGAAGGATGGAACACGTTACAAAACTTCGTATCTAATAGTGTGTGAAATGACACACAGTTTTAACGTTTGGCGTTTCTGTTTTACCTACCTAAAGAGAGATACCTGATGGCTCTATGATTTGATTTTTTAAACCTTAAGGTGGTTATGTGGATTCGATGTAGTTGCTCATTCGGCCGATGGACGGGACACTACTGATGACCTCGTTGCAGAGCGAAACAGATTGTCTAGTGTTTCCATCGTGTTTGGCGCCGATATAGAATTTTCTCACATTCTTCGTTGAAGGATGAATGGGAATTGCATGTCGTCGGATCTCTTAAAAGTAGTTCCGTTGGAGGGTTGATTTCTTAACCATTTATCTTCAAAAGAATTTCCGAACGTATTATCATCTTTTTGACACGAGCTGCGCCTGTTTAGCGTAAAAAAATATTCATTTTAAATATATGAATATCGAAAGCGAACAGAGTACTAGTCGCTGAGTAACAATAGTTAGTGCGGTTAAGAGTATCTCGACTATTTCAGGGCCATGTTTAATAATTGACAATCTATACTGACAGCTCTATTATATTTCGATAAACATTGTAGACTTCTTGAGAAGTTAAACGAAAAATTGATTGCAGCAACGTCGAGAAGAAACTTGAGACTGTCTGAACTTCATAGTTGTTTTTTTTCATCGTACAGCAGCATCAAACCATCTAATATAAGTTATATACGTTATTGCTCGAAAGTTTGGGTGAAGTCATTTGCTAGTACAATTATTAAAGAAAGTGGAATTGGTATTTTGCCATCGGTATCAAAAGCAATGTCACATTAAGAAAAAATCAATCAAGAATAAATAAACAACTAAGATAACTGTTAGAGTTGTGAACCTTGTGAAAGAGATGACGAGATGACGTCCATTCTTTCTGCCGTAGGTATTTGCTATAATCGTAAAATTTCACATTTCGGGAATTTAATCTGCGAGCCGCACGAGAACGAACGTTTTCGACGTAACGTCGGCGACAGGTGACACTCGCTCACGACGAATTCCGAGACCAGACCAATTAGTCGCGACCAAAACGGGCGACGGTTAAAAAATCGCACGTTTCGTCATTTTCGATCGCCATCTTCGGCGAGGCGGAATACCGAACTGCGCGACACGCCGAACGTACGCGCGGTTCGATACTCGCACGCACACTTCCTCGCGCTAACGGCGTACGTGCGCGAATTCGCGGCATCCGACGGCCTGTCGTTTTGACGCCGAATTGCGATCGTTTCCTTTATTCGTCCGTTTTATTGCCGACTTTATGTGTCGCGCGAGAATTCGCGATACGGTCTCGTTTACGTAACGAGGTGGCGGTAAAACGGTCGTGAAGCTGCCAAGTTTCTCGCTTCGAAGATCGACATAATCAGCTTTCTAAAAGGATGTCGGTTTGTTTATGAGACTAACTACGGACAGTGTTGCCGTTCGATTTCTCATTCGAAATTTTCTGACTTTTCTCGTATTATAATAATATAATGAAATTATTTATTCTCAGCATCAATGATTTACATGCTTCGTCAAAGTACAATCTATAATATTCAATTCCCTATTAATTCTTCTATACTATATAATGTACTTTGAAACAGTATTTGTCTGACATGATTCTTGAATCTTTTCCCTTGAAGTGGTTTCGTGGCATTGGTGAGCTTGTTGTAGATTTTAGGTCCCCAGTAGTCTACTCCTTGTTGTGCATACTTTCGACCATGGTATGGGATGGTTAGTTGGTTTCGACTTCGTGTGTTAATATCATGGAATGAGCTATTGGTCGGAAAGATGTCCAAGTTTTTGTGGACATGTGTGGCACACTCTAATGCATAAACTGCTGGTATGGTGAGAATCTTGAGTTCACGAAACGCATCTCGACAGCAGCTATCCCTCTGTTTTAATTCCAGTATTGTTCTCACCGCCTTCTTTTGGAGAATCAGGATTTCAATTGCATGGACCGACGTGCCCCACAGGAGAATTCCATATGTAGCAATCGAATGGAAGTTGGCGAAGTATGCGATCACTGCTGCTTTCCTGGAGGAGATTCTACTCACTACCGAAATGCTGCAGATTGCTACTGTAAGTTTTCTCTTCTGAGAGCGCTCCATCCAGTCTTAACCTCAGCAGTTTCTTCTAATTCTCAGATGTTGCGTCTTGGTCTGATTGGTAGCAAGAGAGTTAAAGCTGAACCAGCAGTTTGATGTTAGATGAACATGCCGCTCAAGTATAAGATTGTCGACATCTAATGCCTTTAAGAAAAAGGAGATATCATTCGCAAATAAGAGGATCATCAAATATATGGTCAGCTCTCTTTTTGTCAAATTCAGGTCATTTATAAATATTAGGAAAAGTAAAGGCCCCCGTTTGAATCCTTGAGGAACTCCAGATTTTGTGTTCCTGCTTCCTGATAGTAAGTTGTTCCACAGGACTGATTGTTGTCTATCAGAAAGGAACGATAGAATTATAGCCATAGCAGCACCTCCTAATCCGTAATATCGAAGTTTACTCTCCAGGATATCATGGTCCACAGTATCGAAAGCCTTCGATAAGTCCAGTGAAATAATTTCAGATGTCCAGTTTTCATCCAAGGCTCTGATAATCTCACCGATGAATTTCTCTAAGTAAAACCGTTTCGTTGAATGAGTCTCTAACCCCTTATCGCCTGGTAACACTTCAGACAGTTGGCGCAGGAAACAATGATCTAAAACTGTGTCCGACACGATAGCGTTGCTGGGCGTGCGCATCAGATGTATTCGTAATCTTCGTTAAAAACTAAAAAATATAAGTAAATACTTCCGCATCAATAAGCTGTAGGAGTACCTTCAATCGCTTCCTATAATCGATATCCCGTATAAGACGCACGTATCCAGAATCACCTCCGGGAATAATAAAGAACAAGGGATCTAACAGCATTAACATCCAAACGCGATCTACTCATACGAATCGAATCACAGAACTCTCTTGTTTTATTCATGAGAAACCGTTTGAAATATTGAGAGCGGATAGATATAATAGGACAACGTTGCCAACAGTGAAATTTGTGTAGACTTAATGAAATTCCTTAATGTCTAGATGAATCGGAATGATTTCATACAAAAAGGTAGAGGCCTCCTTAATTCTCATATGGAAAATAATGTCATCAGGAGTGGGATTTCCGATTGTCATCATAATGAAAATTATGTTAATAGAATAATCTTATGTGAAAAGTGGAGGTCCCCTTTGTATCCATATTGAAAATAACGTTCACAGAAAAATTTTGTATGAAAAGTAGAGACACCCGTTATTTTTACATTCGAAATAACGTCATCAGAAGTGGGATTTCAAAGTGACATTATGAAAAGTGGAGGAATCAATTTCCTCATTTGTTTCAGAATTTCTAAGAAAATGGCTTGGAAAAATCGACGAAGCATTAATCATCGTCCACCAACTTCAAAGTAACAAATGCAAATTTTGGAGAAAATATATTACATTGAAGATTAAAACTGAATTGAGGGGCTCTATGAATAAATCCATATAAATTTCAAAATAGTATTGAACAAAGGTTTCATTTTCATCTACATTAGATAAGGAATCTATATATTATTACTCGAGATAATCATGAATTTGGCAGCCAAATTCGCAGATTGAAAATGACAAAATCGGAATGAAACGTACATATAACACGAAGAAGACCATATTCTATCGATAAACAAAAAGTAACTTCCAATTCACTGGGCAGGCCATAAAAATCGACAAATCTGGCGATAAATCACCAGAATTGGCAACACTGTCCGAGAATTATCTGCCTAGTTGGACTTTCCCGTCTTTTGTGCGGACGTCTTGGCCGAATTAAATGGATTACGAGACCCTCGCTTTGAATTTATAAGGGTCGTATTGCTAAAATTACGACCGATAAAACCTCCAGGAAAATATTGTTGGGGATATTGGATGCGGTGCTGGCGATGACACTCGTCAAATACAACGTCGACTATATACTTGTGACGCTGGATTTTATGGAAACGACATGTGCATACCGTTATGCCATGATAAAACGGAACGAATTAAATGTTTCATTTATACGCGAATACATTTGGCGTATTTATGTGAGAGCGAACGGCGACATCAACAAAATAGGGAGTGGGTGATTGAGTTCACGAGTAAATCGATACCTTAGTATGATCGTTTATTTCTGAAAGAGTTTTTCTTATCGGAAACACGCTACAAAAATTCGAATTATACATTACCAAAAAGCGCGTCAAACGTCGTTCCCGTAGTGTTAAAACGATGAGAGCTCAAGTCGTGGTTCTTGAAAGCATGAATGCTTTGATTGAGCCTTCTACTTCTGCTATCGTTTGTTTCTCCCTGATGGAGGTTTTTTCGGAGGGTAGACATGTCTTTCAGTAGATTTAGGGAAATTTTTGAAAAATGGCAACACCAAAATAATTTTTGAGTCTTGTTGTCAACAATTACATCAGGTACAAGATAGTCGACAAGATGATTATTGTCATTTAAAGGCACGTGTTTCCACAAACTGGAAGATTAGGAAAAAGGATTGCTATTATACAAAGTATTGACTTCGGATCCTTGAATTCAATCCATTGATATTCTGAATACGAATACTAATTGAAAGTCCCTTATTCGTAGATAATTTCATAAGTATCTACTTAAAATGAGAATGTTCAAATAATGGAAGATAAATCAAACCAGAGTTGTTGTAGTCGAAAACACGAAATTTCAATTCACACAATCGATAACGTAGTAATGAAAAATTATATACCAGTAATCACGGTCGCTGCGAACAATTTTCACACGTGTCAGCAAACCCAACCGAAAATAAATTCCACGAATTGTTTAAATGACACTTCAATCATACCGATCGACATTGTTGCCGTGTTTCTCATTTCGTGGTTTCGGGAATTTACGGCAACATCGAATATTATTCAACTCACTGCCAATACTCCAATTACGCTTTTTTCTCGAACTTTTCTTTCGGCACGAGTAGTCGAAATCGGCATTTCTACGTTCTCACAACTTTATAATTAGCGCCAGGTCTAACGGGTGGCATTGTCTCGCCGAAACGAAAGCGATAACTACCGAATTTTCGCAATGAAAATTTACTACTCGAGAAAGTTACCGAAGTAAGGCCCTACGGGTGCCTCTTATGCTTTTTTCCGCGTCGAAGACTTCGACAGATGAACGCCATTAGCGCCCGATTGATTCTTGAAAATGTCCAAATTGGATCTCCGTAAACGCTCTCTAGCTTTTGATTAAAGTGAAGTCCCACAAATCATTTATTTAAGATTGTGAAGCAAACAAAGTTAGTAATGATATATAAATATATATACATTATATATATATATATATATATATATATATATATATATATATATATATATATATATATATATATATATATATATATATATATTCCCAGCTTTCGACAAGAGTTTAAGAACACAATAAACATTGTCGAAACCTTTGAAATTTTCTAAAGAGTAAAATTCTTTTCTGTCCTCAATTGCAATCAACGTGAAAGATTTAATACAAAAATGAAATACTATGACAAGCATTCCAGAAATCCTGATGTATCCAAACCCAGTGTGGGGTTAGTTACATGAGTCTCGACGTCAAAGGCATTCCTATTCATCCATAAGCGGTAAATATTAGAAAAAAGATGGTCACCAAAAACGATAAAAATAATAGACAGCTGCTTCGGACTTATTGGGTTTTCCCCAATATTGCCCATCTACCGAATTTAGTAACCATGCAGAAAAAGTAAAAAAAACAGGAAACACACGTGTTTCATTCCTCCCTGAAGTATGTGTCAGGGAGGCGGGCAGCTTGAGTTTGGGATTAACTCCTTCAGCCAGATCAGAGGATACACTTGTATGTACAAGTGCATTAAGGAAAGGTGAGACGGGATATTTATGGAACATAGGAAGTGTGGGTAGGGTTCAGAGGATTAATACTGGCCCAGCATTCGCCTTACAAGTTTGCAAGCAGTGACTTACATTACCATGAGGAAACCTCTGAGAAAAACTCATGGCAGACCAGTCGGCCCCGGGGGTTGAACCCGAGACCTCCCAAATACTAGCCAGCATACCTAACATACCTACTCGACTAACTAGCTTGGTAACCTGGGTAACCATGCAGATCATCTCGCTCGTACCAGAATATTCTGAAGAAGAAAAGCAGTGACTTGCAGACATGCCACAGCGCCATCTGTCGGAAGACATCAAGCGAAAAACTTAAGTCAGATGGAAACATCTGACATCGAGAAACTCATAGGTGGCTCTATATAGACGGCTACGACCAGGGCGGCAAGAATTTTTTTTCTCGAATAATATCGACTTTTCGAATGAATGAACTCGTATTGAATTTTTGTATGTATAGATATATGATGCCATATTGGTTGAAGAATCCAAAAAATGGATTTAGTGGTATGAAACAGAAAGTTCTATTTTTACTACAAATCAGATTCGAATAATATACGTTTATAGAGTTGCCCCACAAAATGTGAAATGGGTGACATTTGATCGACTTACGTCATCTGGTCTTGTTCACTCGATGTATGATTATAATATATCCAATGCTTACCTGCAACAATAAAAAATATATATATTAATAACGTGATCGTAAAAACGTCACATCAAGAAATAAGGAGGAATAACGAATTTGCATCCGTAATTAATTTATGCCGTGAAATTATAAATGCGCCACGGTATTTATTGTATGCTTTTCGTCGATATAAATACGACCGTTTAATTCGATAATAAAATAATTTTATGGCCAGAAATTAATATCCGCATAATTTATTACCTCATTTTAAGAGATAATGCCCCGCAGCCTCGAATACATTAAAAAGCTGGTAATAATCACGAATTTGATAATTCCCATCGAAACGGAATCCATCGACATTTTCGAACAATCCTTTCTGTTCGCAAAACGAAAAGCCAATGGATACATTCAAAAATTGATGATGAACATTCTCTACGTCAACTCCTGATGATGTAAATTAGAACTCGAAACGAGTCCTCGGATCTCCAGAGAAGTTATCGGTATTTAGGCCAGTCAGTTTAGACATTGAAAATCGAAAATTTAACAATATTTCCAAAAGTTTTTAAAGTTTGGTCAAGTGAATGCTGCATAGAGAAAGAAACAAATCTCATTTTGCAACAGTTTCCGAAGTCCGGAACATTGTTAAAATTGCAATAACATTGAATTTTGCCTTATGCTTGTGAAAGAAATTACAAAATATCTGCAAACTTGGAGTAGTATTAAATCTATTATTTCATATCAGGCATCAAATTTGCAACCAACTTAAGGGCACGGAAAATTTTTTTAAATTCAAAATTAACGTTTGTCTTTGATAAACTGACCAAAAAAATTCCACAAACTTGATAGATACTTCGGAAAAATATACCGAACAGTTGTATGAATTTGCAACCTCTAACGTTGACCGGAACATGTTCATTTATATTTTTTTTTGATTCGTGATAATTTTTATTGAACGAGATGGTCTCGAAGTAATTACAAAAGTTTTGAAACTTGGTTGCAAATTTAGAAAACATCTATTCTGATGCATTTGCAAATTAACAACCTTATATGCGGTCCGGAACATTATGCAATTTGCAAAAATATAAAAATCCAAAAATCATATTTTTGCAAATTGCATAAAGTTCCGGACCGCGTACAAGGTGCCAAATTTGCAAATGCATCAGAATAGATATTTTCTGAATTTGCAACCAAGTTTCAAAACTTTTGTAATTGCTTCGAGACCATCTTGTCCAATAAAATGACCACGAATTAAAAAAATTATAAAAAAACATGTTCCGGTCAACGTAAGAGGTTGCAAATTTTCACCACTGTTCGGTATATTCTTCAAAGTGTCTGTCAAGTTTGCAGAATTTTTGGAATTTTTTTTGGTCAGTTTATCAAAGCAAAACTTAAATTTTGAATAAAAAAATGTTCCGTACCTTTGAATTGGTTGCAAATTTGATACGTGAAATGAAACAATATATTTAATACTACTCTAAGTTTGCAGCACTTTTGGAATTTTCATCACATGCATAAGGCAAAATTCAATGTTATGTGCAATTTTAACAATGTTCCGGACTTCGGAAAGGGTTGTAAAATTTCATAGTTTGTTCTTATCTCTTTCGCGACCCTACATTGAAGTTTTAAAACTTTTGGAATTGATTATCTCAATTGACTGGCCTAATTACGGTACGACAGACTTCGTCAAATTTGATATGTTGAGATAAGCTTGCCAGTAACGAATTGAAGTGTTGGATAAATATTTGTTAATTGAAAACAGTCAGAATAAAAATCCATAGAAGGTATGGGCAAATTTCGGGAAACGCGAAAGCTTCTAACGCTTCCCAAGCAACCTGAGATTATTTCAGCAAATGGTGGTTTTTACTGGATTTGAACTCAATTGAATTTACAGAGAGGATGATTAACATATTCAGATGGAAAGGAAGAAATGATTTTTATTATATCAACAATAAGGCAAACGAATGAAGATCGAGTATATCATGCGTATTTATGAAAGAAAAAAGTTAGTTAAATTGCAACTATCTCTTTTATCGATACCCTGATATGGGTGAAAAAAATTTTGAATAAAACAATTATCCTAGATCGTTATCTCATAATTTATCGAAATTAAATGTTGTTTAGATAAGAAATGAAAAACATAATTCCAGCAATCTCCTGGGAGATATCGATTATCCCACTCAACAATCATTCAAAACTGCTATTTTATAGAATGTTTGATTTTAAATCAGATGAAGTACCTACGTTCTACGCGTAAAATAATTTCTAACATTTCGATCGCATAAGATAAGATTCTCATCGTCAATTCAGTATGTAAGTATATTTGACACAAATAAAATGATCCAATTAAACAGCAGTGGAGATTAAAATACACACACATATACATATATATATATATATATATATATATATATATATATATATATATATATATATATATATATATATATATATATATATATATATATATATATATATATATATATATATATATATATATATATATATATATATATATATATATATATATCAAAAATAACACCAAAATTTTCTAGCATGTATAAAATTTCTATCAATAATAATAGTACTTTAATAGAAATTTTTTTCTTTATAACAACGATCCATGGTTTAACTTTATCAAAACATTTGCATAAGTAGAAAATGATAATATTTCCAATATTTGTCATAAATCTAAAACTTTGTTGATCACAACATTTCTTTCAGTACGAGCCCCTGTTATAGCTAAAAAAATTGAATCTATAAGCTTTTAACGACAAAACTCAAAATTACAATGAATAATCATTGAAGAGAGTATTGATAGGTATCATCATTGATACCCCAAATTTGAAATCCCAAAGCACTTTCCAATACGTCGAATATCAGTCAATATAAATGGGTACACCAAAACGGAAGTTGATACTGATCTGAGATTCAATTGCATTATCCATCGAACAGTAACATCGACATGATAATCCATCACAATCTACCCCACGTGAAAGAATAAAGTACAACTGAATTACCATTTACCATGATTATTTTTGGCTAAACTGGGGTGAGCACTTCGGGCGAAAACACGTAATAACGTCGATAAATCAAGTGTCAGTAGGGTGGTATAAATTTGTTTCTACCTACTCTAACAAATCTATACAGCATTCAACACTATCGTATATACCGGTATCGTATATATATATATATATATATATATATATATATATATATATATATATATATATATATATATATATATATATATATATATATAGATATATATATATATATATTTTTTTTTTTTCTTTTCTTGTAGAACGTACCATGGATTGAATATATACAGCAGGCATCAGGGATGCGGTATGCCCGTTATTTGAAACGTTTTATTAGAAACTCATTCATTTATGACATCTTCAGGAGAATGATAGGATTAAAATCAAGTACCTACATTAACCAATATGTTTGAAACAACAAACAAATATAAAATTAGTAGTTTTAGAATCCAGTAAGATTAAAATACATTAACACATAGTTTTTTGCTTGAATAATAATGAATAGTTTACTTGATTTTAATTGCAACACCCCTGAAGATGTTATAAACATACGAGGAAATATTAAGTTTATCAGAAAACAAGAGTTTTAAACTGAATTCTTACATTTTTTTCAATATTTTTCTAGGACGTGGCCGGTATAAGAAAACCCAGAACACAAGTGAATAAATATCATTCATTCCAATGATGAATTTCTGCGAATTTAACCTTTCACGAGTTTAAAATTAGCATTCGTAAAGAAAGCGGGATATCGAATGTAACCTTTCGAGTAACCAGATAGAAAAACGTCCTACCTAAATATTACTACAGGCAACGAACAGCAGGTGGAACTTAATAGGTACTTCATAATTATTTATTGATGTAACAGGTGCCTCATAAACATAATATAAGTTAATGAGCCCCTCTGGGGCAGTCTGGCAACTGAATGGAATCAGGATGTAATGTTGATGTTTTTCAGTTATAAATTTTCTAAGATTGGATTATATATCATATCGCTTTGAATAGACGATGAAGCTGAATATGGAAAATATTATAAATTTGGAATATTCGATTTCAATTGATAACTAGAATGAAAACTAAAAATAATATAAGTGATGATGAACAAAAACAAAACTTGCATTTAGTACGTTTATTATCACTAAAATACTTTGAAAAAAATAACACTAGACCATCATCGGGCAGATTGAGTTAAGAACTGAATACAGAATAATTATAGATTTGCGCTTACGGGTGGGAAAGAATTATTGCAGGTACCTAAATAGACAAAAGGAACATATTTCAAGAAGGGCTAAGACAAGAGGAACATATTTCAAGAAGGGCTAATCGAGTGAATTTCACAAGTTGGTACAATACAATGTTCTTAGAAAAGTCATTATTGTTTAAATACACTAAATATAGGAGAATATATCAAGTCAATCTGGTCGTTCAGCAAGATATCTTTTGCATTATTATTGAGTTTAAAAATTTCTAATGATTCTAAGTAAGTAAGTTAGGTTCCTTTCGGTATTTTGTGCATGATTTGAAAATTATCTATTTGTGGAAATGGGTGGTGGTTTTCACGGCAATGATTTGAAAACGTTGAATCCGTTTTATTTTTCAAAAAAGATTGTTATTGGTTTTTAAATCTTGTCTTGAACGATCGACCAGTCTGACCTAGGTATATACACTCCTTTACATATGTACAGGACAAATCAACCTATAATTTCCTGAACTTTCAAATTTTGAAGTGATATCTTTGGCATTGAATAAAAATCCTGAGAGTTTTGTCTTAGGTTTGAAAGCAATTTTAATATTACATTAAGGTATGACATTAGCAACTTGAGGACCAAAATATGTTAAAGATGTGAATTTTTCCGATTTATCTACTTTCGATAGAGGATATATGCTGTTGTACGCTAGTTAACTACGTTTCTTATTTAACATTTTATCTATCAAACTTGTATGAAAACCACTATTTGAATCAATTATTTTTATAGTAGAAATTTCTTTTGCTTCATTTGGTACGGATAATGGGATTGAAAACGCTCTGTAATTCATACGCCATTGAGTTAAAAGCTGAATGTTTATAGGAAAGAGGAAAAAAGTATTTTTGTGATAATAAACGTAGTAAATTCAAGTTTTGTTTTTGTTCATCATGTTAAATTATCACGTATTAACGACGGATGCCATCATTCAATATAAGTGATCACAAATAAAAACTTGATTTTACTATGTTTATTATCACAAAACAGTTGAAAAATATATTCAGCTTTTGCAATTTCAATCATACGGACAGATTGAGTTTAGAACTGAATAAAAATGTTTGTTTCTTATACAGGTATCCCTTTCAAAGAAATTATGGTAGGGTTATTAGAGATAATTGCCTTGGCAGAATATGCATTAAGAGAGGGTTATTAAAAATGGATCTTCAACTTGAAAATTTTAAAGTTTTTGGAATACATTATGGTTTAAATATATCAAATATAGGGTAATAAATCAAATCAATCTTGATGTTCAGCAAGACATGTTGAAGTGTCATTTGTGAAAGAGACAAAAATTTTCTATATTTAGTACTGAACTCAATCTGCTCGATGATGGTAGAATGACCGAAATGCAAATTGCAATAGCAGTATAATTTTCAATATTTTGTGAAAATAAACATAGTAAAATGAAGTTTTTGTTTGTTTTCATCATGACAAATTATTACGTAGTAACGACGTATTCCATCAACTATAGCATCTCTATTTACATAATTTTTTAATTATATATTGCATCAATCTCAGCATGGTTTTTCAAACATAATATTTTACTAATCAAAACATTCTCTTTCAGTAAAGTAATCGATGTATGGAATATTATAATAGACACAAATATATCGAATTTTCTCGAATAAATAATTTTTTACTCGTTTCGGTGCATATATATATATATATATATATATATATATATATATATATATATATATATATATATATATATAAATATAATATATATATATATATATATATATATATATATATATATATATATATATATATATATATATATATATATAATATGATATATATATATATATGCATATATATATATATATATATATATATATATATATATATATATATATATATATATATATAATATCATCGGATACAAGGCGGTATTCTATGTATCTAACGACGGTATATATCCTCAAACGCGTCATATAAATGAATGGTTGAATCAGAAAAAATTCAATATTTTAGATGTATTTGTAACTGTAATTTTCATCAAGTATCGAATTCCCCAATTCAAAGGTTGATTATTTTTATCACAACTTTCACTTTCGATTTTTATATTTTTTTACAAGAGAACATTGAGAACTAGTGTATTCAAAACTGAAAATCACTCGATTGAAATCTAGAATTAATAAGTAATCTTAGAATAAATATGTGTCCCTTTCGTTCGATGAATTTTTCACTTTCCCACAGAACATTGTTCTTTAAAGAACAAAAATTTCGCAAAAAATGAATCGAATCTTCCTTGACGATGAATTTTTTCAGTTCGCACTGCTCTAATTCAATCAAATAATTAAATAAAATTAATCAATGCAACCCTTTTTCTGAAGTCGAACACCATTGAACTACGAAAAAAATGCCAATATAAAAAAATAAGTGGAACGGACGTCGTTAGTTATCAGAATATAACGCAATCTGTCCAATTTCATTTTCCGTTACATAATACTTCGATGTAGGTAATTATAGTTTAATTTCGGAAAAGTTGAGGTTTACCATCAGCATATACGGTGGAAAATTAAACTGTAATAACGATCGTAAATGAAAATATAAGTACTAATCAGAAAATTATGATACAATTGAAAGGGGTAATTACATCACGCAGAGGTTTGATTACGTATTATTACATGTTATATATAATTGAATAATAGTAGGTGTGTAGTTCCTGTGAAATGAATAACTCAATATTAATGTATGTCGCTTTATAGGTTTTTTACGATAAAAAGACGATGACGTCACATTTAGTTACTTTCCTGCTTATCAGAATAAAAATTAATTTAGCAACCGTAAATACAATTTATCCTCAACAGCCAGGGCAATTTATAGCTAACGGGTTGGCAAAACTTCAAGGCGTTGTCAGATCAACTGGTAAAATTCCCCAGTCTGTTTTGACGTTTATTGACATTCGATCATCGTCTAATATTTACAAGTTTTTTTGGTGCTTTTGAATTCATTGTTTCTTTAAGATTAAAAAAACAGTTATTTTCATAACTAATTATTTACGCAAATCTGCAGTGTGTAGTTAATAAAATGCCGAAGCAGCTGAACAGTAAATGTCAAGAGATGGTAACATCTTTGTTAAGCTATTTCGAACGAGAATGCCGAAATGGGGGCCCGCTGCTCCCGCTAACTGCTGTAAGAGACGTAAGTAATAGTATTCGCTAGTTGTATTCATTATTATTAATATTATTGTTACATATTTAAATGTAAAGGTTGATTAAACTTGATATATTATTCTTTCATAAATTGAAATAATTATGTTTTAGAGAGTTGCAGAAGCATTACAACTTAGCCTTACTACTGTTAACCGTATTGCCGCCAAGCATAATAGAGGTGAACAGCCTAAAAGCCCACCTAAAAAGAGACAACGCATAAAACCTACTGTTGAAATTGATAACTTTGACCAAAATGCTTTCCGAAATGTTATATACGAAATGTATGGAAACAGTGAGTATATTGAATATATTGTTTAATTTTATTCACACTTAACTAACACAATATTTTTTCAGAGGAACACATAACCTTGAAAACTTTGAAAGACAAACTCCAAGAGCGTGAACTCTTTAATGGTTGTTTGACATCACTCTGGAAGATATTGAAAAATATTGGATTCAAGTACCAAAAAGATGATCCTCGTCGTGGTTTAATGGAGTTGCCACATATTGCATTAAAACGTGTACATTTTTTACATGAATATGTCAAGATAAAAAGGGAAGGTTTATATCAATTTGTGTTTTTGGATGAGACCTGGATATTTAAAGACGGTACTGTTGGACGTTCTTGGCAAGATTCTAATCCTAGAACGGTAAAAAAAACAGAACAAGCAATTGGTGTATGGAAAAAGGCTTTAGAAAAAGTGACTCCTGATATTTGGTCCAGGACAGTAGAGCACACTGAAAAAATTATACAAGATTGGTGGGATAGAGAAGTAGTATTCGATAGACAGGATGTGCCTCCACTTATTATTAATTTTGACAGTGATGATGAAGATAGTGATGATTTTGAGATGGATTAGTGGAAACCTTGTGTTCTATTTTTCTATATTTTTCTCCAATTTGCTTTATTTCCACCTTTTTGTATATTCACAATTTATTGTTTTCATTATCAACATAAGTAAAACTTTGAAATACAATATAAAATCAGGAAGGTAGTGACTTAACGTAATTGTCATACAGTCTTCAAATTATTATCAGAAGGAGCAGAGACTTTGAGCAGGTTATTCCAGTTGTTGATAAAGAAATGTTTACTCGATATTTCATTATTTCAATTTGCATTGGTGGATTATCACAGCTATATATAAAAAGTCTAATAGCACACCTATACGTAGCCAGCTACCTAAGTCGATATATTTTTGTGAATAACACCTCACACAAAATTAAAACTGCATAATATGAAACAGAGATACGAATGAAACCATGGAGCATCTTAATTCAACTTCCCAATGTATGATTGTGTAGGAAATAGACTCATTATATCACAAAATTATTCAGATGATCTATATTCACTTCTTGTTCCAAATAATGCAGCAGTGATGATACAAATGTATACCTTCGTAAGTGAAGCGATTTTATTTTATGTATCTATATTTATCTTTTTCATTCTATTTCCATTATAATAAATATAATAGATGTATAAAGAAACAATATTTAAATTTGCATGAAGATGATTACAGTTGTATTGATTCCTTTTACCATAAACATTTTTCATAAATAAATATTTTTTACTTAGGCTCTACGAGGCACGGACCAAAAAAAAAGAAGAATTGTCAATCTAACATCAAATTGACTTTTCTAGTTTTCGTAAAGTAAAGAAAAAAACTACAGCTTGGCAACATCAAAATATTTTGTTTTGCAACGTCATCGTCTTTTTATCGTAAAAAACCTATACATGCATGCTCCTATGGATTGGGTCACGGCAATCAATATAATTAAAAGAAAAATAACCAAGAATGCGAATTTTCGACATACGGTGTTCTCAAAGTATTGGTTATATAATACCATTCTCATGTGAACGCAATTTCGCGATTTAAGAATAGGCGAATATTTCGCCAATAAAATTAATCATTTTATTTCAAAAGAAAAATTAATGAACCGCATTTCCAACTCTTCACACCAAGATTAATACGATTTAAATCAAATGATTTAAATCGTGATTTATAACAAATTATAAATTGCTGTAAAAAAAGTCAACGAAGCAAATATTTCAATTCAATAAAAAAGGAGATAGTTCATTTGAAACTAAGTGTTTGCATACTTCATGTGAGTGTACAAAAGATTTTCCAATGGAATATTGCCATATAGAGGTTATTTTTTCTACCACCACTTCGGGACATCTCAGCTATTTTTTGATATCATACTACGATTTAAAAAAGTAAATATAAGAACACGCAGTTCACTTATGAACCTATGCAACTTATAGAGACGAACGAATTATATTCAAAAATTTTCATGTTAATACTAGTTATTTTGTATGTCTCCGAGGAAATTTTCAACCGTAAATTTAGACAACAAATATTTTCGGGCGAATAGAGACAAAATAATGAAAATAAGTGATTTCAATAGCATATTATTCAACGAGCACAAAATGATTGCTATTTTTCACGAGGGTGAAGTTTGCGACACGAGCTGCAAGCGAGTGTCGCAATTCACCCGAGTGAAAAATTGTAATTTTGTGCGAGTAGAATACTATACTTTGTCCACGACTTCCTCGAAAAAATTAGTAATAATCTGCATTTTCAACAATAAAAATAGTTATCAAAAGCGTTGACATAACATTTTCTTCACTGAAAACTGCATACCTACTCACGTAAACGTCAACTATTTCACTTGACATCGATTCCATTCCTTTCTTTCACTCTGATAAAAATGAAATAGATAATTTATTAGAGTAAATATTCAATAAGTTGGGCATTATATTAAATATTAGTTTAATAATTTGTCTAAAAGTTATCTTAGTTACATAAAACTTAAAAATCTAATAACAATACTATCCTAACAATGTGAATGATAGTCTCAAGTTTGGACATACGTTTTGAGTATGACGTCATGCAGTGTATAATAAACCATTATACACTATAGTGATTAATAGGTATAGTTGTACTTCAGGAAACACACGTATAATGAATGATTTATAGTACAGTCGTGGACAAAATTCATTATTGCAATATTTATGGAAAAAATCAGTATAAATTGATCGAAAAACTCAGATTTGTTTATTTTCTCATAAAAATCGTGATTTTTTGCAACCCAGCTTCAAACTATACACGTAAATTTTCACTTTATATAATTACAAATCATTCTGAATGTGGATTCTAAAGAGACTATACAACCGTCTCAAAGTTCATCCGCAAAAATGAGGATGAACACCACCATTCGCAGTTTCAAATATAACTGCGTCGTCTAATCCAGAGGCTCCCCCCGAATATGTTCATTATTTCTTACTTCGAAAATTCCTGAACAGTTGACGAACGGACGCAGACATGTTTGTTTTCTGGATAAATAATACTACTACTGTAAGGGTAATTCAGTAGAAGTTGATGCTAGCGATGATAAATTCAGGTATATAAGCACAGCGTTTACGAATTTTAGTGAGATGCTTGCTCTATATAAATCGAAAAACGAGTATAATATCATAGAGTATAATATCATAGATTACGTATGATTGTGAAGTGAATAATTAATTATAATTGTCACTAACAATGCACAATATATTCGTATAATGATAACCCAGGATTTGAAATTAATAATTGTAAGAAATAAATTTTTTATCGTAAAAAAAATTGAAATAAAAATAAAACAGTTCAAAACCCAGGTTAACGCTGTCAATTAATTTCGTGGTGCCTGTTATTCCACATTTGATATATAGTGAAAGAAACATCGTTCAAACCGGGTGTCTCATCTTTTTTAGTCGTCTCCGATGTTTAATAAGATATATGGATTTATTCCACTCGTTCAAGAAGTAATTGAAAGTTTAAACGGTTGAAAAAAACAAGTTATACCACATCAATAACTTCAATCATTAATTAACACCGTGATTCGCTCGCGATAATCCGCTTCACAAAAGCGCAAAAACTAATCGAATTAATTCGACGAAGGCTTCATCATCGCACAGTCGAAACGCCGAAACCCGTCCGATTCATTCAATCTCGGCCTCAAATCGTTCCCGATTTAATTACGCGAGAGATTCGAGAAACCGAACATGTTCGACGATCAATCGATTCGATGCGATGCTGCAGACCGAACACGTCGAATCAAACATTAATGTGATTAGCCATATCGATGTGACATATATACAGTTTCGAGTCGTTGCTTTCCGAGAAGGGGGATGAACCCCTTTTTCAAGCACGGAAGGCAACTGTTCCCAATACCGAAATCTCGTCGTTTCGAGCCCATTCTGAACGAATGGAATTTTTTATTTCCCTTTCTTCACATAACGAATTGGAATCTATATCGTTTGGGCATCGACCCGAGATTCTAGGGGATGCAAAGTAGGTATTGCATTTTGTATGTATAGGGTTGAAAGTTCAAAGCTTTCTGTCTACTTTGGAGTATATTTCTCATTCACGAAGAACAGAGCGATCGACACGCAAATCAAATGAAAATATACTTTGTCTTTAAAATTGTAAGGTAAACGCACCAGTTGTCGACACTGTACCTGTAGTCGACACCCATTGTAATTATTGGAAAAAATAACGTAACCATAGCAAACATCGGCTTCCCGAAATAACCAATGATAGCTCCGACTTTTCAGTGCACATTGCCATAATTATGCCATGGAAACTCACTAACATACAAGAATACAATTGAAGTTTTTCCAGCAACCTCGACTTTTCCCGCCAATAACCAGTGTTTGTTAAGATGTAGGTTAAGAAAAGCTAATTTTGTTGTAGTGTTTTTTAACGGTATTTTTTGACTAAACATGTTTTTCTTGTGTTCTATTATCTAAGAAACCTTCGAAGCTGCAGCCCAGGTAAGTATATTGTGGTTTTATAAGTTTTTGATATATTTTTTGGCATGTGTCGAGTACTGGTACACGAAAAGTGCTATGTTCCTATAGTAGACAGGGGTGTCGAGAAAAGGAACATTTTTATAAGCTAATAACTCAGTGTGGTTTGAACGTTCAGCTCATTTGATACAGATATGTATACGTAACTTTACTGTACGATAACTAGATCCAATATTCGTCACCCCATGTCGACTATTGGAACGGAGTGTGATCTTTGGTGTGGATCATACTCCGTTCCAATAGTCGACATGAGGTGACGAATATTGGATCTAGTTATCGTACAGGTGTGGTAATCTCCTATAGTCGACACGGTTTTCGAGGAAAAGAAAATATTTATGTGACTGTCAATGTAACTGTAATGGTTTATTCATTCAACACGGATCAGAACACATAACATTTGCCTTTTTTATTATCGCCTTTCGAACTAGCTTTGCTGTGTCCAGAACATTCTTCACAGCCAAAAAACGAAAGAGAGAAATTCTACCTGCTGTGGTAGAGTATTATAAAAGAAAAGAATGTAAGGAACAAGAAGAAGAAAGGCATAAAGAAGAAAGGAAAAAAGCAAGAGATGCCAAGAAGGAGTTAGCACACAACAGAATAAACTTAAGTTGATAAAGACAAAACAATCCACCAGAGTCGTCTTCTTAGGATTCAGACAGGATATCATACCGAGAATCAGAAGATTCTGACTGGGAAGAGGTGTATTCTGAATATACTAGCTTTGAAGACTTGATGAAGCAGGGAAGTTTTATATTATCACAGTTTGAGAGTGGCAAAAGGAATGCGTCTGTATTCATATACTTATGTATTATTCAAGCATTAGTTTCACGTGGAAACATATTAGTTATGGGTTGAAAAACTTTGACAGTCGAAGAAAGGAATTTGTAGCTGTTTCATATATTTCATTCGATCAGATAATCAGTAAAGTCGAGACTCCAGAACTGACTACACTTGGGGAAAGGGCCAGCTACCGATTTCTCAATGCCTTAGCAATTAATGAACTAAAAAAGTGACTAAAGAAAGTTTTTGTTCTTAAAATCTTTCTATTTCATTTTACCTATAAGATATTTAATTCACAAATGAATAATTTATTACTGTTTTCTGCTTTCACAACATACATTTTTCTTGTCTGGTAGTTTCCCATGATGAAAAGTGATATTATTTACATGTGTCGACTACTGGAGCATTTACAGTGTCAAGAACTGGAACATCCTTAATTTAGCGTGTCGAGCTTAGGGACATTTGCAGATATTTACAAAAAAATCTATTTTTTTCTTATTTGGTTAAAAATCATCCCAATTTCTGATTCGACGTGAAGCCTAAACTATGAACATCCGGTATGCATGGTAGTTTTGATATGAACTTCAATTCGCTGGAATCTGTGCCAGAATAACTGATTTTTTTTTCTTAACGTGTCGACAACTGGTGCTCTTACCTTACAATTTATGAACAAAACGAAAAACTAAACAATGTAAAATATAGAAACAAAAACACATCAAGCGGAAAAAATTAAAAACTAAACAATGTAAAACTTAGAAATAAAAACACATCAAACTACATTTTCATACAAAATATATACAAATTTTAAATTATTAACAATAGAACCGCGTCAATTTTTTTTAACGAAGCTGATATCTGTGCTATTCAATTTGGTCATATCCATCAATCAATGCCCTGAATAGTAGTCCTCTACCGTGTTATAAGGTCTATCAAGAAAATGAGATTTTGTTCGTTTCCCAAAATTGGCCAAGGAAGTTGAAGATTTTTGGTTCATCTGGAAGGTGATTGTAAATTTTTTTTGCATTGTAAATGATGGAGTTTTTGTTAATTCAGAGGAAGGAATAAGCAGGTGAACATGATGTCCCGCAGATCTAGTGGAATACCCTTGAAGTGGCACCAAGGGTACGGCATGAAAATACTTATGAATCAAGCACACAGAACCAAGTAAATATACGCCTCTTGTTGGTTTGATTTGAATATTTCTACACATTGTAATCTTACATATCGATACCTTTCTGCCAAAGTAACGTGACATATTTGCAGAAAATGAGTTTTCTAGTCTGTCGTGAGTAACTCTAGATTAGGGATATTACTGACAAATAAGAGTAAGCCTAGTCTTGGTTTTTACCGCCAATTAATTGTTTGTATCGAAACGTATCTGACATTATTTTATTCAAATAACCTCAAAATCTAACGTAACTCACAAACTATGCCACCTTAGTATCTCAATTACATGGATGTTACCACCAGAGTAACGTAAATTCTGGTGAACCTGTGCAACTTACGTTACTGCTTGGCGGTTTGTTTACATATTAAGTTCAAGACACGTGTGTGCTACTGTGACAGAAACTATATAATTTGGTAAGTAAAACAGTTGAAAATTTGTTTATTTTTATTAAAACAAGTAAATAAAGTGAGATTATTGTATGACCATTAATTGGCTTCCGTTAGTTTCGATGATTCCTATTAATTTTAAGATTCTAAGATTCTTGTTTCCAACCTCAATCTTGTTTTAAGTTTCAAGTCTGGATTATTATTTATTCTGTTATTTTATTTTGAATATATCAATAATAACATAGGGTCTTAGTTGAAATTGCATATTTCTAATACTACTTAATTGGAAATATCAGTTTCTTTACAACAGGTGTTACTATTTTTTCGAATAAAAGCTAAATGATGCATTTAGTTTACTTCTAGCCCCGGCTCCACACTTGCGTTGTTCGCCAACGAATAATCGATATTCGGGACAAATACTGCATGTGTGGATTTAATGTTCGTGTTCGTTGGCGAACATTCAGCATGTTCGCCCGAACACGAATGTTTTCCGTCTTGAGTCGGTAAATTTGTCCACATCAAAGCACCCAAATATTCAAATACAATTATTCGGTTTAAAAGTAATATGTGTGGATGGTGCAAAAAAGCGAACATTCGTACAGAATTATTCATTTCCAAATATTCGCAGAGTTTCCGATTATTTTCATACGCAAGTGTGGAGCCGGGGTAAATGAAATAATAATTATGAATTCTCGCACTATAAAGATTTTTGCGACTCTCGAAAGCAATAAGAATTAGGCGAGGAATTAATTTCCAGTAAAACCAATTTAAAAATAACTAAGATCAAGCAAGCCTATTTCCAAAAAGCAACATCAAGTTTCAAAATTAAATAAAACTACGGTAACAATGATGAGTACGATCTATGCGTCGAAATAAACAATCGAGGTGGTGAGATTTCTATTTTTTATTTATTCATGCTATTTCTTTTCAAGTTTTTTTTCAAACAATTAAAAGTAACAAGTACTTCATTTTATTCCGCAGCTTCTAATAATTTCACAATAACAACATTTTATTGAGAAAATAAGTTCTTTTAGGTAAAAGACGACAGCAGCACAGTATTTCAGAATCAGAAATAATTTATAAACAGATGCTTCCTATCTCTGAGCTCAAAAAGAAAAATTTGGAAGAGTTGTGCAAGAAAAAGTCATTCCTGTCAGATTTGACAACGAGTACTTAAAACTAAAATGCAAAAATTCTATAAGAGACGAGTTTGCCGAGACAGATGAAGATGATGGTCTGGACGAAAATAATGAACAAGATTAAATTCAAGATTGCATGAATGTTAATTTTATAATAAGAATCATTGCATTTAGTTGATTTTATATTCTTTCATTAATAAATATAAATAATATTCATATTATTATTAATTATTTTTTACATTTCTAAAATTTTTCATTGTACTTCCGAAATGCTGTAAGTTTGGACAACTTCCCAGCAAAGTGAAGTAAGTGTGTATTTACGTTACAATTTATAATTTTGTTGAAATTTTATTTGGCTGCGAAAAAAACGTAAGTACAAAATAAAATACTTGAAGTGAAAATATTCTTCAAACAACATTATTTTTATTCATGTTAACCCCCCAGTAATACATTACAGTTGATTTTCAGTCTGTATCAGTGTCTAGTTATTGCTTATCGAAAAAATACGTTTCCTCTAAAATGATGAAAATGTTACTTACGTTACTTTGGCAAAAAGTAGTTTGTACTGACGCAGTACATCACTTGCCTTCAGTAACCACGTATCAAATTTCAACCCTCCAACTCAATTTGCAGAAGTTGTGGAGGCATGCAAAAGCTCAGAGACCATAAAATTAAGAAATATAAACTTAATAAAAGCTGCGATTCGAGAAAGAAGTTCACACTGCCAAAAGATACTTCATTTACACAGCATAACTCACTTCAAACTCATTTCAACTCCAAATCAATTTGAATGGGGTTTGAGGATGCAAAATCCTCAAAAGATCGGATTTTTCGATCCGTATGCCTTCCGAAAAGCTCTGGAAGGCCGAATTCTGAATATGATGTTAATTACTTATTTGTCACTGGTTTGAAAAATTTTCTCTCATGCACCTCTCCACTCTTTCCTCATTTTATTTTTAGGGAAAATACAACTAATAATACAAATAAAATGAACGATTTCGTGAAGAAGTATTAACCAAATTGAATGGCCAATCTTCCGAATATGATCCGCTTAGAGAGCAATTGAATTATTAACAACCTCTTGTGCAGGATTGTTTCCTTTCTAAGTGCGGCCTACCAAAAAACCACCCCATAGCGATAGGACCTCGATTATCGGAGGATTAATGCCGAAGCCGCAGTTGTTTGAAACCCACTCGATAGGAGTTGTTGATTGTCTTGATTTAAGGTAACACGCAGAACTTGATAACGGATATAGAGGGTGCCCAATTAGGCGGGTTAGAATTTCACGATGTATCCATAACTTTTAGATGCCCCAGGTTCCAAATAAAAGTCGATAAGGTTAATTTCAGAAACAGAAGTGAAGGAAAAGACAAACTTCAAATTATGTATAATATACTTGATGACCATGGTCAATTTCATCACATACAGTGGTATATTCTTCAATAATTCAAAATAATCAAGCAATCGTCCAAGGGAGCTGCTTAAATGTATTCCGCGACGCGATTCACAATTCAACAGTAAATCATAGAATACGACACTGTAGTATAGTAGACATCTTCATGTCAGGAACTATTTGTTCTCGTCTGAACAGTAAATTGTTGGTTTCTAATGTCTTTGACGGAGGATGCAATGGGTTGTTATCGAAAACATATAACCAGCTCCCTTGGAAGATTGAATTATTGAAAAATTTTCCTTGTTCACTTTATGTAATTGAAGAGAAAAACTTCCAGAAAACAGTTCCAAAATAAAGCAATAGGTACTTCACTCCGGTCTGTATCAATATTTTCAGAGCAGCTTCTTTTATAAGACAAAACAAAAATGTATATACTGTTATAATATTCGAATATAAATCGTATATCTATGACAGAAGAAAGATATTGAAAAAGCCGATTCAGATATATTGAAAAATAACTTCATCAGTGTTAGCAATTTACGATCAATCTCGGTAGTGAATTTGAAATGCAAATAAGCGTTGAATGTTTATAATGTAAAGGCAGTACATTAATACTACTCGTAACTTTTCTCTTGTACAAATGTTTTTTAGTACTACAAAACGGTCCACTTCAGACTATAAATTATTCATGGGGAACTGATTATTATGAGAATATATTTGTAACTTACTTTCATGATGTTGATTATAGAGTTAAAAAACTTTCGATTGACATTATTGAGTTAAGTACGTGCAGATTTTCTATTGTAAACTCAGCCTTACAATGAAGCAATGTAGAGTTATAGTGTTACCTCAGATAGCACGCAATCAAATCAAATTGAAAATATTCTTTTAAATCATTGAAGTAGCTATTAACATAAATTTTTCGTAAATGTTGAAGATACGTTCTCGGATAAGCATTTTGTGCAGATATTTTTGTTCCACGTAGCTCATTCTGAATGGATTTAAAACAGGATTTGATCTTGCAGAATTCCAAAGGGCGATAACTCACCAATATTCTCCTGAATTATTCTAAACAAAATGAAGGTAGACATAAAACTATGTTCAAAACTGGTATTGAATTCTCGCACGTCACTTGGTGAAACATCATAAAGAATAAAGTATAAACTTTAAAATTAAACAACACTTGGCTTAAGTTTCACTATAGGTATAAAAAGAATTAGGTAATGTATTTAACAGGATTGTCTTGAGAATGAGTACATAACTCGAAACATGTCGACCTTCCTTTCCTGTTGAATATAGTAAGTACCTAATTATTTTTATATAGTGAAATTCAAGCCAAGTCATTGTTTTATTTTAAAGTTTAAAGTGTATTTTATGTTCAATACTTCCTTGAAACTTCGAACGTTCTTTTCATTGATTCGACACAGTTTTTTTACACAAAATATCATCAGTGAGTAGGATATTTCAAAAATCGTGCATACAAAATCTTCGTCTAGATCTTTTATTCGACATATTCATTTAAAGCCGAACGGCATCATGTTGCCAAATTCTCCGTTCCTGCGAAGTGCCTCCAAAACGAAACCTTTTGCTTTCGCTTACTCCTCTCAATCTCATTTTCATTGACCGAATCGGCCGATCACCGGATGTCTCCCGGGAGATAACCGACCCTCTTTCCGTAAACGCCAACATCCCTCCTGACAACAAGGAGGGTCATCAAATCCCTACTGAGCGATGTTCATCGAATGCCCCCGGTTGTCACGGATACTGAAAACATTTAATATTATTGAGAGTTTTGTCGAGCGAAATTGAGTCGATTCAATTTCCCCCCAGAATCGGCCAACTTAACAAACGGACGGGTCAGATGAAAAATTCGTTCTACCCGATTGGATATATCTACCTGCCTTATAAATGTACGAGGTGATTTTTCGTCTTTGGAAAAGAACAACGAGAACTTTATTTTCTCGGCTCGAATTGCGCAGTTTTCATTGCTCTCCCGAGTAAGTGCGAGGGAGAGGGGTTTTGAGTTTTCGGGATTAACTTCTTCAGCCAGATCGGAGGATACACTTGTATGTAGAAGTGCATCAAGAAATGGCGACACAGGATACTTATGGAACACGGAAAGTGTTGGTAGGGTTCAGAGGAAGAATGCTGGTCCAACGTTCGCCTTAAGCATGAACGCACCGAGACAAGGCCGTGCCTTGGTGATGAATTGTCACGTGCTTTCTTATGTCATAGTCTTCAATCACGCAGCGTGTCCGCTCCGCGCCACCGCGTCCGTCCCGTAGGAGATAGTTCTGGTTTAATTTTTGACGGGCACGGTACGTTGTCCGATGGATTCTCGGCATAATTATAGTAGAAATGGAGACATGGGAGTAGCTTGTGACAGGCAAATTTTCTCTTCCAGCTTAGTCAGTAGCTGATGGAAGGTGAATTGTGCCATCCTAAAGTATTCGTAAAATTTGGTCTTATCGTCCATTAAATGAGGAAGCAACGTGCAGAATTCGCCTTCAACATACCATGCTTTCCAAGCGTTGTGTACCCACATTTTTCGCCGTTTTGGTCTATTTTTCTCATTTTCATCATCGTCCAACGCAATAGCTATTGCCGCCAATTCGCTGTTGCTGCAGCTGGCGAACATTCTAGTTTTTTGTCACGCACAATTTCGAGAAGCCGAATGACAAACTACCCACCCCTCACGTAGTACGACCGTCATGCGGCCGTGTGTTGGAAATGTGTGGTTTTTAACTTATTGGGCAACACACGGCCGTATCTCGGTTCGTCATGTGTGTATGGACCTTTATAAGTTTGCAAGCAGTGACTTACACCATCAGGAAACTCATCACAGACCAATTCATCCCAAGGTTCGAACCCGGGAGCTCTCCGATACTGACCAGAGTACCTAAGTACTTGGTTAACTAGCTCGGTTTTCTCGGCTCTAGTGACGAACGTTATCCAAAGTTCGAAGGGTTAAACACCTCCAGCCGTTTGGAATCGAGTAGCGTTAACGAGGACCTTACGTGCCTTCGTCTAATTACGAAGACAATATACAGGAATCCCAAAGACATTAGATATATTCTCCCAAATCCTCTATTTCTATGGAAATGAATTAATTCTTGCTACGTGTAACAATTATTTAAATAACATCATTTACGATAACTCGAGTAAATTCGGACCGAGTCTGTTAATTGTCATTTTATTGGAAAAACAAAAAGGAAAATTACGATCGGTTCATAAGGATTATGTAGTAATGGATGAACTTCTTCGAAGATGATATTGTAACAATCAAGTTGATATGAACTATACATAATTTATATGACAGGCATGAATATTGACCTTTTAGATAACCTCTCGGGTAACAAACAAATACTCGTTTCATTTAATGTATGAATATTTTATTATCATCATTATTTAGGAGTACTGCTCCCTCAAACTTTCAATTTGGAATTCAACTGATTATATAGATTTGCTGTTTCTATGAAGCACTCTCTCAATTGAAGTTATTGACAGAGTTCTTTCAGTCGACATGCATCTATTCATTTTAACAAAACACTTTTCGAAGCAAAAAAAACGAGTTACGAACCGGACGACTGGTCTAAATCTTAAGGATTTTCATAGTCACTATAGCAGAATATAATATATATATATATACGGTCAATATTAATCCTCACTTACAAGTTTTTATAATAATCTACTACATTCTAATTAAATTATGAGGCTCTTGTTATATATATCTACCTCATAAATATATCAAATCAAACTCCATCAAATATTTATTGGTACAATGCATAAGATACAATGCGTATACAAGTCACATACGAAAAAGTAATAGGTTTCAGTAAATACTAAATACACAGTAAAGACATAGGTACACTTGACGAATTTTACAACAAAAGAAGTACAACAGTCAATACACACATACGAAACTTGAAAATGATTTCATGTCACAAAAATCATTGTGGAGATAGTCCTCAAATGAGTAAAAGGCTTTATTAATTAAATCATCTTTCATTCTGGAAATAAACTGCTTAAACTCTAGCACCCTTATGTGGTGTGGCAGGACATTGAAGAATCTAATGCAAAAGTAATCAGTGCCCCTCCGTGTTCTCGACAATATGTGAAAATCAGGGAGTATGTCCCTGCGATTGCGAGTTAAATGCTTATGAATATTTTCATGTGAGGAGAAATGGGAGAGGTTTTTTCTAATATAGGCAAGACAGTGGTAAATATACACAGATGGAAAAGTAAGCACATGAAGAGAGGCAAAGTATAACGAAAGAAGAAATTTTAAAATAACAGAAAAAATATAAGAAACAAGAAATTTCACAATTACAAAGTTAATTTCGTTACTTTCAATTATGTATTAAATTGCAGGCATAATGAAATAAATAAACATCCTTAGAGTAATTGAATACAAAAAAAATTATGAATTCATATTTCGCGTCGTGTAATTTTCTCGAGAAACGTCCGTTTTTCCACCTGCCCCATCATTAACAATCGTCGTATTCAAAATACCTCAATCCGACGTAATTAATTTCGCATGGAAATGACCGTGTCGTGCATCGATAATAAGTATCATTAGCCGAGAAAAGTACGGCCTGGTGCCGTCGAAACGAACGCTTCGAGGAAAACGCTGAAAACAGTACTCCCCCCTTAATGCAGGTAATTTCCCGCTAATGAATACCATTAAATGGGCGTAGGTTGTCTGCGCTGGTAATTTCCGCCGATGGATCGGGGAAAAGGATGTTAAATATTTTATGAAGTCGTTTCCAGATAAAGACGACAGTAAACTTTCTCTACGGAGTCGTTCGAGCGTAATTATACAGGCGATTAAGTTGACGGTAAAATTATTATAGGCGATCTAATGAAGAAGCGATACAATGGACTGGTTTGAATGCCGGGTTGATGAGATTGATAAGAGAAAAAGCCAAACTCTTTTAACTGAAAGACGAAATAGGAATACCTATTGGCGTCTGAAATTAAGATCGTAGCGCCGAAACGGCTTATATCGGTACTACTCTATGGGCCAATAACGGTTTGTTTACATTGCTTGGTAATGGTATTTACGTTCATTTCATTTTGAGTTTTCGAACGTTTATCTTCGTAATTTGTGTTTTTTTGGACTTCGTATTTTCCAGTGGTTCATTGTGTTTCGATTGAGAACAATATTATCTCTGTTCAACAGTAGATAATCTATCTACATCAAGTTGAAATTTACACTGAGTTTTTGTCATTGAACATGAAAATCAATAATAAAATAAAGGAGAGGAGGAATAAATTAATTGGTTAGAGGAACTACGTATACATCATGAAAAGGCTATATGATAGAACACCTATTTATTCGAGAATTAAAAAAACTTTCAAAAGTTTCAAGAAAACATCGCTTGACATGTCTACTTTCATTACCAACTGAAGAGGTTTTGAGTATAATGGACAAAACTAAGTACTTACTATCAGTAAAACTGAAATAAACAACATGAAATAAAAGGAGAATTAACATGAATATTCTTCTTGAATGGTTTGAACGTAATGAGTTATTATATTTTTTGAATTTTCCTGACGTATAACAGCTCTCCTAAAAGTATGGTGGACTTCTGAGAGTCTGCTTTTTTATAGAATCTCTGTTTTCCTGGTTATATAATTGAATATTTTGGTTTTTACCTAGCTATAAAGTGAAGTTTTATGTCATAATCTTGATGTTATGATAAACTGTTATTTTGGTTGTGCAAATAAACATTATTTATTATTATTATTCCAATAGAAATAGTTCTGGTTGTTACATGAAAGAAGATACAATTATCTAGAATCTCTGGATTATGGCTCAGGTTCAGATACCGATAAAAGTGGAAGATTTTTCGACGCACATATTTAATGATAATTATGCCAATCCAAAAATAATCGAAATTAAATAGCGCTTTCATAAATTCATTGAATTACCTTCGAACAAGTAAATTTCATTGTTGCCTAATATAAGCGTTGTGTAAATATAGGTGGAAAGGCTGAGCGTCGTCTCCGCAAAAAGCTCATTAATTCGCACACAAAAACTTGCATAAACACACGCAGAAAAAGCGAGGGGCAACAAGTTCCTCGAACAATCCAGTTAAGGAAAACAATGAGTTATTATGTGGTTCGAGCTCTCCGCCAGAGGGGGCCACCATCGAGTGTGTGGGTACGAGTGTGTGCGCGTCTTAAGCAATTCGCCCGGCTTCGCAGGCATTGTATGTTAATTGGATTATGTGGTAACAGAAGTGTAGTTGTGCATCAGGACCTACGTAGTCCGACCGGTTTCTATGCTTCTGCGAATGTTGAACGACTAGGGGAGGATTGTCGCGAATGGGACATTCTGCCAACGTAATTAGATAATATACAAAACCCCTAATAGAGAGATATCGGTAAAACGAATGGCGCCTGTGAACGTTATTAACGTCATGCGATATTGGTTTTACGTCAAGCGGTATTTTAGTTTTATTTAACAGTTATCGGCAGCGATGTTTTACCGTGCCCTAATTCACAGAACCCGCGCTATTCGAAAATGTGACTTAACCTTTTAACCTAGCTTTATGCTTTATCTTTTGTTTGTCTTGTCAGTTTTTATGTTTTTAATTGAATTTGTGCGTTTGCCTTAGCCATATCCGAGGTTTTTTTGAATTATTATTGTTCCAATAAAAGACGAAAATTATATTTGTTATTATTTTCAATCATTTTTCCTAACTTCCACTAGAATCTCTGCAATGGATGAAGATCTTGAAGTGATAATTATTGGTGGTGAAAATGATTAAGACATTGAAGCCGCTATTTTGATGAAATTTATAAGGGATCAACAAGATGTTGATCCCCGCGTTTTTCATTAGACGAAGTTCCAGGTGAAGACTGTAAATTTTTGTTTAGGTTTGAGAAAGATGATATTTACAGATTGTATCACGCTCTACAGATCCCAGAGTTCGTATTTTATTAATTTGCCATTACTTAAAAATCAAATGAAGGAATTAAAACAGTCGTACGTTTATATTAGTAGTAAGTACAAAAAAACAACAAAGTTACATAACCTTTAACTTAAAAAAAAGGCTGCGCATGCCTGGCATGTTAATTTGTTAGGCGCTATTTCAAATACCGTCTGTCGTTATGCTCCGTAAATTACGGCTGGCGGTAACGTTATTTAGGGACGTTGCGTTAAGAATCGAATCGCGCATAGGTTAAATGTCAAAATACGTATGCTCTAATACTGCCTGACGCTATTCGGGTTACCGATATCTCTCTTATAAGGAATTATTGAAGACCGTCCTTTAAGGTAATGCCTCAATAAAGTTAAGCCTTATTTAAATAAAGCAAAACCTTAAATATCAGGGTAGAAATTGAGTTATTGGACCTCATTCCTTAAATTGACAGTTCTTGTTTTATTTCTAACCTAAAAAAATTCTACTTTTACTTGTGTCTTGTCTTTTGTTGTTAAAAATCATCATTATAAGTAAACCTTAATATGTTTTTTTTGTGCTGCATTCTTGACCAAGATTTTGTATTGGCCCAATCATATTTCATAATTTAAACTTGAACATTTATTTAAAAAAAAACGCACAATTGCAGCACTAAACCGACCCAAAACAAAATTCAAACCGAAAATACAGTCGGATTACTTGATTTGAGAAACTTTTTTTGAGAGGTTAGGTTTGGTGAATTAGGGAAATAAGGAAACCTTAAATACTTACGGTATCTAGTCGTAAATAGGGGAAAGGAGTATTTTATTATGGTTCCCTTATTAAATTTTTTTCTAGTGCGCATGCGTACCTCTTATTTTCGGAACTACCATAATAAGGCATTTACCTTATAGCGTTTCCAATAATACCCTATTATCTCGGCATTGTTGTGTACAGCCGCGTTGATATGGGTTGTGAATCACGAACGTGAGCCACGCTCCGTAGTAGATTCCACGGATCGTGAAAAGATCAAACCTGTTGGATTATGATTATTGTATCGTGTAGACAGTCGTGAGCAGAGCAAGGAGTGTTTTTCATGGATACCTACCCATATTTTAAGGAAGTGCAAATGCTGTCAGAGAATTTGCCTTTACATATGAATTTATCAGTATTTATTATTATTTCAGGTGAAATACTTGACAATTTTTTTTCGCAATATAATACTGGATTAACATTTGTAGAGAGCAAATTTGAAAAAACTCGATTGCAGCGAGCTGCATCAAAAAAGCAGGTATTCCTCAATAATTATGATTTTTGTTCCAAATCCAAAAAACAAAAATTGCGCCTTCTATAGTGTAAACAATATTCATTTCGTATTCCGGGGGGTCAACCCCCCAACCAATTTATATCGAAATAAATACCATCCAAGATATCATACGAAACTACCTACCTACAAAGTTTCAACCCTATGATCTCAAAATTGCGTGCAAACAAGATTTATTTCCTCCCATGGGGGTCAAAAACCCCCAACCAATTCGAACCAAAACCAATACCATCCAAGATATCATACGAAACTACCTATTTACAAACTTTCAACCATATTTCTTCAAAATTGCCTTTTATCGTGTAATAAACGCTAAAATATATAAGCACATACATACATATGAACAGGATATTTCAGGAGAAAAAAAATTCCCTGAGATTTCCAGGACTTCCAGGTTTTTCAACGATTTAGACACCCTGTTTGCACTAAATTTACGTAGGTATTAATCAATTAAGTAAGAGAATTGAAGAAATGTGAGCAATATAAGTACTTAGGGAGCATCATATCGAGCGAGGGAACATCCAATAGTGATATAAAGTATCAACAAGGGCAAAAATGTGTACGAATTTTCAACTCGTGGCTTTGGTCGAATCATATTAAAATAAATATCAAAATGACAATCTACAGAGCTATAGTAGCACCTATATTGACATACGGGTCAGAGTGCTGGCAGTTATCGGACAGAAATAGAAGAAGAGTGGAGACAGTAGAAATGAATTATTTGAGGAGAGCAATTGGAGTGTCCAGGATAGAACGCATACTGAATCAAAAAATTAGAAGACGCGTTAAAAGAACATATACGACTATAGATAAGATTGAAACAAGACAACTTCTGTGGTATGGAAATGTAATGAGGATGGAGGAAAATAGATAGGCCAAAACAAGCTATGAAGTATGTTCCAACAAACAGGAGAGAGAGAGAGAAGAAGACCAGTAATGACATGGATAAATGGAATAATGAAAACAATTAGAGATAGAGCTGTAGACGAGGAAGAATGGAGAAATAGAGAAAGATGGTTATCGAAATGCGGGATGCGGCAAAGGCTGTTGGACCCCCGCTCATATATATAAATATATATATATATATATATATATATATATATATATATATATATATATATATATATATATATATATATATATATTTAACAATTACACATAAGCGATATTTGTCGCTCGCTATATATGATAATGATATCGCTCCGTGTGCAAACATCCTAAGGCTAGGTGCTCGAAAAACACTGGTTCAACTATTCAGTTTATCTCATTATAAGATACTCAATCTGACAATCTTCAAGATTCGTCTTACTCGGATTGTTCTGATTATACAAATCCGTCAAAACGAATCCAGCATTGAGTAACATAATTCCTAGATAAATAAATATATTCGTGACATTGCTATTGTTACAATATGGACCGGGATAAGCTACATCAATCCTTTTGAGCGTTGTTTGCGAAAGCGTAGGTATCAATCAATCAGAGAAGGTAAATATTTGATCAAACGATTTTTTTCAGATAAATACCGAAAATGATCTGATTTGGTAGAAAATTTTCACTATCTGAAAGTTCAAGGACAATGCGTAAGATAGTTATTTTTCAGGCGCTTTGGATGTTATACATAGTGTATATTTTAAGAGGATTCCGCTAAAATAACAAGAAAATTATGTATTTTCAAAAAAAAATGCGGGGAAACGTCAACTGTTACCTTCAGGGGGACACATTTTCACAGAAATAACACTGTTATGTCTGTAAAATGTGTCCCCCTCAAGATAAAAGTTGACGCGTCTCAGCATTTTTTCTATAGATACGTAATTTTCTTTTTTTTTTAGCGGAATCCTTTTAGATGGTATACCCTGTATACTCAAGAAGCTACTCCCGAGCTAAACTTTTATATTATATTTACACAGTTTATACCAAATATTATACCGTTTATAATAAAACTTCATATCTCCCAAACAGAAAAATGCACAGAGATAATCTATAACAAAGATCCACAATTATTTTGCGAACCATTCATATTAACATTTTGGTTCGTCAATTTATGTATATCTTATCTAATTTTCATTCAGTCTACTAACTCGAGTAATTACTACATCGAGCTATATAATTTGAATAAATTATTCACTATATTAATTCCGAACGAATTACTTGTTTTACTTGTTGTTTATTCAATTTATAGCCCTGTTTCATTTGCTGATCTATTATTTTCAGCGAGACAATGCCCGCTTCAAATACAACAAAAGAGTGGAATTTCGAAGTGTTTGATCGATTTACGAATTGAAAATTAAATTATAAATCTAAAACCAGAAAACAGGTTTCTATAATCCGACCAAAAAAATTAAAACTTCAAGTTAAATGAGGGCATATATTTGATTAGAATTTTTGGAAATTTTTGAGAAATTTGAATTATTCCGCAGAAAATGTTGCCCCTTCCATCTCACTGATTTGAAAGTATTTTTCAATTTTATCCCCATTTTTAGTTAACAATAACATTGCTGTATTTACTCGACGTATAGGTCTAGAGTTCGGAGTAATCGAACCAAGTCTTTTACTTCAGTTGATTTATCATTTTTAACACTATTATATTGCTGTTAGATTGAAATAATTTACAACACTTTCAGCTTATCGATTTTGAATATTCTCTTGAATAATATTTTATATACAAAATTTCTATTAAGCGTATAGGCTTTCATTAAAAAAAAAAATATATATATATATATATATATATATATATATACCGGGTGTAAATGAGTGGTGGGCCACCCCCATAACTTTTTAATGGATACTTCGATTTTATTGATATTTGGGTGGTTTATCTCAGACATAGTTTTGAGTTTTTTCACATACAAAATCAATATGGCTGACTTCCGGTTTCACAGAAAACGATATAAAAATTAAAAATTCAAATGGAACACCCTATATATTTTTACATATTTTAATTCTGAGGCTTCAAATACATACATTCCATCTGTCAAATTTTTTTTTTTCATATTTCGTAAACAGGGTCGGTCTCAGGAGCAAAGGGAACTAATAAGAATAAGATTTTCAATGATTACTTCGTTATTTAGGAATTGAGAAACCTGATGTGTGAATCATTTTGAAGGAATTTGAAGGAGATTTTATATATAAAGGGTGGCCCGTGTATGTTTCTATTTAAGAAACTGAGTTTTGGTTCGAAAAATAATTTAATCGTTAACAAACTTCACGAAATTGAATTTTTTGAAAAATTATTACTTTGGGCGATATTTTAAATCATTTATCTATGATTTAGACGACGTCGTAGCCATCTACGATAAAAAAACAAAATGAAGAACAAAATTGAAACGGCGCTAGAATTGACATTTGACAGATGGAATGTATGTATTAGAAGCCTCAGAATTGAAATATGTAAAAATATATAGGATGTTCCATTTAAATTTTTAATTTTTATATCGTTTTCTGTGAAACCGGAAGTCAGCCATATTAATTTTGTATGTGAAAAAATTCAAAATTATGTCTGAGATAAACCACTTAAATTTCAATAAAATCGAAGAATCCATTGAAAAGTTATAGGGGTGGCCCATCACTCATTTATACCCGGTATATATATATATATATATATATATATATATATATATATATATATATATAAATATATATATATATATATATATATATATATATATATATATATATCAATTGAATCAACAGCTGTAGAAGAAACAGCGCCGTTTAACGAACCTTCTCGAAAACAATCCCCCCGAGCGTTTAAGCCAATCAATTAGCATAAAAACATACATAGTAGGCATAATAAAACGGTGTTTCTTAAGGTAGCGCCATAAATGTAACGACCTGCCTATAATTTACGGTGAAGTTAATTAAACATTTCGAACGTTTTACAGTCGTGCTCGTAAAACAGTAAGGCCAGTTTATGCCAGTCAGCCATGTCCGTAGATTGCCATAGCAATCTTTCAAATGAAGTGCTATTATAGCTACATTCAATAATCCCAGACGGTTCATCATAATGTTTCGAGTACCACGGTCAAATAGAGGATGTTTACTAATAACAAATTATTTCCCACCCAGACGTCATTACCTTTAAGCAATTCTTTCAATATATTGGAAGGAAAATGTCATTTTCCATTAGGTAATCTTTTAGCAGAATTGATTTTAAAGTAATATTGTTCGAAGGGTTCCGTACCATTGACTATGCCCCCCTTAAATATTTAATTTATTTTAATTTTGTTACTCATTATCAGAGTAAAAATACCACTGAGTATTTTGTGAATATTTCAATGGCCCACCTGTTGCTATTACTGATATTGAGCAAAGAAGGTCAAAAAAATCGCGTTTGTTGTATGGGAGCCCCCCTTAAATATTTATTTTATTATGTTTTTAGTATTTGATGTTATAGTGGCAACAGGAATACATAGTTTGTGAAATTTTCAACTGTCTAGCTATCGAGGTTTTTGAGATACAGCCTGTTGACATACAGACGGACAGACAGACAAGTCTTAGTAATAGGGCCCCGTTTTTACCCGTTGGGTACGTGGTGAATTATAATTTGATATATATCCAAAGAAATTAGCTAAAAAACAGATATCCTTTTATTATTTCTCTGCGAGGTCTAAGCTTGATGATATTGAGTATACAGACTGTAGACTATGAACCGGCTCGGCATTTTGCGTTGTTTTCATCTCTGACTGAAGGTGTGGAAATTTAGCATTTCAGGAGGGGGCGCCGTAGCGCGATTTATAAATACGCATCATTTTATATTATCAAGCGTTAAACGAGGGGTTAACCGCGCTAGGAAATCATGTACGCCAAAATACTAAATTTGAAAAAAATTGCATAAAATTTGCAAAAAACTGCATGAAATTACAAAAAATTTTAGTTTGTTGATTAAGAACCTTTGAAAAATGTTTTACTAAAACTAATATCAGTTTCTAATGGTCCAGTAAAAATTTGAACTTTTCAGGGCGTACCCTATATAAAGGTCCATAAAATTTGGGATAATCGCTTTCAGAAATCAGTTTAGGTAAATTATCTCGAACAAATGTTTCGATTTGGATTATATCTTCCTCTTCCAATGCTCCCATAGCGAAACCATTGTCTATTCCTTATATTTTCGAAGAATTCCGTGATTCTATTACCAAAATGTTTCCCGACAATATCCCAAAAGTGTTTCGGATTAATTTCCGACATTTTCTATTTAACTTAAAAGCACGCACCTTCACCTCATCGTTTAGCGTTTTCGTATTCTTCAAAGAACACTTTTCTTCTCTTATACTAACTATCCGTTTCATAGTTAGGGTATTCCTTGAAAGGTTTGTCCTACAATTCCAATGTTCCTTCACATTTAGTTTGTAAGCGATAACAAACTATAGAGAATATAATATCATGAATAATATGAAAGTTTTCGAAATATTATGAAATAATTGCTAATAAAATCCAAAAAAATTTTCATAAAATTCCAAAAAATTCCAGAAAATTCCTGGATGTACAACAAAATTGCACCGCGGTCAACCCCTCGGCGTTAAATATATCAATGTAGTAATTGCAATCGAATGATATACTGACGAATGCCCGTATCACATATTAGGTAATAAGACCGAAACAGCCTGTCTATTCGATCTTTTGCAGTGGCCATATTGATATTTTTAACATCCCGCTCTTGAAGGTTATATGAAAATGATTAAAGATTGGTGATCGTTACTTCATCTTGCTCAGCCCATACAGAGGAAATATATAATTCAAAAGGCTGGATAAAATATTATCAATATATGCATATCATGATTTATCTCTATAGAGATAAATAGTACATGTTCATTGATTGTGAATGGATATTAACTACACACTCAACATTCCATTCGTGGAGTAGAAAGTGAAAAGAACATAGATCGCCTAAGTTACAGTGGCGAAAGTAGTTTTTTCCTAAATAATCGAATAAATGTTAATTATTTGTTTGATTGAAAAATCGCCATCTCAAACACCGAACATATAAAATTTGTGTAGTTGTCAGAGGACTTCAGGTAAATTTGTTTCATTTATCTAAACTATATCTTAAAATGATGTTGAAAAATAATTTTATTCAGGATGCTCATTCTGTGGAAGATGTGAATTGAAATTATTCTAAATTTTATTTTAACTGTAAAAGAAACTTTTATTGTTTTTTTTATATAGAAGCGATCGTCCAAACTGATTAATTTAATAGTGAGAATTGATAATAGGGGGACCTACCTATTTGTCTGAAATATGTTAGGAAAACTTTAAAAACAAATGTTTTTCTGCTGCCTTAAATTTCTCATAAACTCCAGAACTGCTAACCTCTAGGTACCTTGTAAGAAGGCATATCAAATTCTATGTATCCAGCTTTTTTACAGTATTACATCTAATGACATAATCGATTTATTGCGAGATCTAAATACCTCGCATAAAACATTTAGCTAATAAAATCATTCAAGTTATGAAAATATATACTATTAACTCACATTACGTTCCTTTCTATGGTCTCGATGGATTATCACAAATTCTCGACAATTTTTTCTGAAGATTAAGTACGGACACTCTTCGCTTTCAATGTCGTCCATAAGAAATTATTATTTTAATACGTAGCGTACAATTAAATCGAACCAACTGTGAGCATCGAGTACTTTTATCGAATACAATTTCATTACTTCTAAAAATATGAGCAGATGTCGTCGAACACATTAGATCAGATTTGTATCTTGATTTTCACTTCAATTTTTCAATGGCTTATCGCGTATTGAACGTCATATTAGATGACTTACGCAACTCCCCGTTACCTTCGAGTGCAAAATCATAATCTGATTTGATAAAACTATGATAGAACTGAAAACGACAGCAGTCTACACCAGCTAGTTCCATATTTATTTACCTTCCGCATCATAATCATTAGATTCATAAAACTGTGATATATGAGAAAATACTTTTCCGGGTAGAAGAGCCAAATTATCATTATTGCTCTTGCAGATGTGTTACATAGTTTTGGTGTTGATGCTGAGGCTTTTTCAAGAGAAGTTACAATAGCACGCTGTTTCAACTTTCGTACGTTTCTGCCAAGATAATTGCATGATAAGGGCAGGGGCAGCTATTCGAAGGCGGCTATGGAGGCTAAGCCGCATCCTCAATAATATTCCGTGTATCACTTTTGTTTATATTATATTGAATAGTCAGCATTCAGCATATTCATATTCCTTCCTTTCAACGTACCTTCCTTTCAACCTACATTATATAATATAATTTATTAATTACGATTGAAGTTATTTACATTTACTGCTTACTGCATTTCATTCATTTCAAGATTTCATATCAACAGTGGCAATGCTGCAGAGGCTTAATAAGGTATAGACGCGTTCATTATTCCATATGCCATGCCAGAGAGAAAAGGAAACGCTGCGAATGAATATACCTTATTCACTTCATTGAAATAGAAAACACCGGTAAAAGCAACACCGATTCAAGCTAGCTGCTCGGTTCAAAAAGGATACATAAATTCTCACACAATGTCGATCAACCCACAACTATAGGATTTCGGGTAAAATCGAGTGAATTCGTTGGAAAGCGTTAATCGTAGTCACTAGTGGACGGAAACAGTTTGTTTTGGTTTTAATTTATTTTGCTCGCGTATTGTTTTTAAAATGAGTTCGGTTACTTAAGTTAATTTTAAAAATTTCAATGGTGACTCAGTGGAATAATTGTTATCCCATAACTTTAGTGCACTAAGTTATGACGATAAAGTTTCGATCAAAACATTGCGATCTACCCCGGAATTAAACAATTTGGTTCAGCGTAACAAACAACAGAATCGCGGTTTTAATATCAGAAATTATGAGAGACATCCTTGGCTAACCGGATCACAGGTAAAAAATAAATCATTTTGTTGGCAGTGTTTGCTTTTTACTAGGGAAAATGTCTCTGTTTGTTTCATTTTAATCTATTTTTGGGAGGGTCCTATTTTATTTTTGGCAAGAAAAAACTCTCACCTCCCCGTTGGTTCTTGCTGGGCAATAATTGATTAATTCCTCGAATAGATAACAAATTCATTAAGTAGGTAGGTAGGTGCCTATTTTGTGAAAGAAAATTTTTTTTGAAGAATAGATGAATTGATTAATTGGCTGAGAAGAGTTTTTGTGAATATTATAAATAGGAGTTGTAGGTCTCAAGGTAGACACCAGAAAGTGAAAACAATTTTTTTCACAAAGAAATTAATATTTTAGGGTGCTTGTTTTACTTTGATTTTCTTTAAATTATAAGGCGGTTGACCTTGAGATCCTAAAAATTTTCGCCTATGGTGTATTTTTTAACACATCTTGTAGGCTTCTTAAACCAACACCTCGTGAGCCGCCACTTGATAAGGGTGTTGTGTACATGGAGAGATATATGTTACTCAACGCAGATAAATTTCAAATAAAACCGAAGAAAAACTCTGGAAATCTGCATAATACATTAAAAATTATTTCTATAGCATCTTAATATCAGGGAATAAAAAGTTAAATTACCTGTAAGCCTACTTCATCAGATGGCGAAGTCAAGGGGGTATCCACCGTATCTTGGTGCCCTTCTTTCTCCTTTGTTTCCGTTGTTTCTTGTACAACATCTCCGTCAGATTTATTATCGTTTACCCTCACTATGATAGCTATTTTGACTGTTTATATTTATCTTCTGGTATAAATGCGGCATGCAATTTCAATCCCACTCAGTTCACCTCCAATTTTCGTTCGAAGCGGTACAAATGACCAATTCCGTTTATTTCACATTAAACACCTGAACTAATCACTTCCTCATTAAACGCTCTTTTTTTATGTCTTTTTGACGATTCTCCGAAGAATTGCGTATAACTGCAAACAATTACAAAGTTATAGGTGGTACTGTTAAATCGATATCGGGCGGGGGCCATTCAAGTATTATTATGAACCAATTTAGTAGAGTTGCGCGATAACAGAATTGGACAGATACGGAGCTCTTATCTAAGATTAACGGTCAATTGGTGGCACTTCAACGAATTATCGTCGCACTTTAGATTGTGCATCAATATCGGGGAAAATGGAATATTTCGAGTGTTTGTCCGAACGGCTTTTAGCAAACAGACGTGACACTAGTCGGACTGAAAGCTTGTCTGTCAACAGCGAAAATGTGGCATGTGACAACGGGGCAAATATTATACGTCAACAGTGATGATTTCGAGCGCAAGATAAACCATCGGGAAGTCAAACAGTCGTCGAGCGGGATCATGGACGCATAGCAATTAGGTACACAATTCGCAACACAAGGAATAATTTGTGAAGTGAAGCAAGCATCATTTGATCAGAACTTGCAATTTAATATGGCGATGAGCAATTACCCGATTAGTGAATATGATTTTCATTAAAACGGAAGTGAGAAAATCATCGTTACGATCGCGCGTAAGGAAAGTTGTCATCTCTCGAGTTCCGAGGAAGCTTGATGATGGAATTTTGTCCGTATCCACCTGCTATCATATTCAAAAGCATTTTCGGATTCCATGATATATATATATATATATATATATATATATATATATATATATATATATATATATATATATATATATATATATGGGAGAGTGTGAGTTATGAAGATGTTTATGTTAAAAAATTTCGAACACGCCCAATTAATAATTATTGGTGGTATTCATCATTTAATCCTCTTTGATCATCTAATGCATTATAATATACTTTAATTCAATTGCGTTTCTCTTGCACCAAAATAATAATAAAATAATCTACAGAATATTTGAACTTATACTTATACATTTAGATTATCTAGATATGATAATAGTTATTTATGTACTCAGTGCGTTATATAGATCCTATAGGATCTAGTAGATACAAGATTTTATTTTTCACGAAAAAATTATTTTATTATGATGAAAAATCGATTTTAAAATCGGTTCATTGCTCCTATACTTTCCATTTTCCTGCTCATAGTGGGAATGTCATTTGTTGATATTTTGACGTTTGTGAATATTTTGTCATCATATTTAGTAAATGCCATTGCTGCTTTCTTTGTGTAGTCTTATAGGAATGAGGGAAATGAAAATGGATTTACCCAAGAATATCATAGAAAATGCAGCCAAAGCTGCGAATAACTCATTGCCGGAGAAATCCAGAGTCGTATACGAAAAGGATTATGAAGTATTTAATCATTCTCCTCGTACAATGAGCAGACGTTATGATCCATAATGCCCGCTCATAACGCCCTAGGGCATAATGAGTGTATTTATAGCAACCTTATCTAAGGTAAAATCAACAAATAATATATAAGTGAAAAATAAAATAATTTATTAGTTGAATATACGTTTTCCCCTAACAGTTGATAAAATGTACACAAATCAACAACAATCAATGAAATACAATAACAAAAATATTGAGCGAATCTTTAAGTACCGCCAATGATGTGCATCATTTTAACTCGGTAACGAGAAGAACAATAACTTAATCAACCAATGCAATCTGTGAAAAATTCTTTCCCACCTTCGCAGTGTCAATCTTTTATCATAGAACGGAATTCGATTCATTGAAACGTTCTGTGGTTGTGAATCCAACGAAGTTAATCAAATTAAAAATTCCGTCGCACTCAAGAAATTAGTCCCACCGAATGCCACATACCAGGAGCTACGATGTAACACGTCAAAAGTTAATTATCTCTCATAATTAAATACCTGATTCGGGATAAACATACATCATTAATGAAAAAAGTTTCACCTGTCAAAAATTTCTTAGTAATTAGATATAATTTTTCAAATTAACTAACGAGGTATCGAGACAGATAAACTACAATTCGCAATCACTATTTTTCGACATTGTATAGATATATTCGTAATTTACCCCCATTTTCATCTCGTGAATAAATTTCGCACTTTCTATCCCTTTCTATCTGCCCGGAATGAGTTGTCTCCGTCTCGCAATTGAAATATTGATAAAGGAAGAAGAATGCTTTTTTTCCGAAGCAATTATCGTCCGTTCTTTGTCTGCAACTAGGCATTTGCTCGCGAACAAAGCCCGCCAGGCATTCCGAAAGTGGTATGGAGATAAATCGCGCCCCCGGGGATGGATGTAAACAATAAACTTTAATAAAAGGGCCGAACGAATGATATATACGGCACGGAGAAGACAAACAAAAGACAATAAGAATACACCGAACAACTGAAGTTTATATCTTCTCGGTATCATTGTAAACATTTGCATCGTGACATTCCGACATGATGTTTTGAAATGAACTGGGGACGTGGATGTGTACATTTATCGTTCTGGCGTTTGTGAAAGGAAAAACCAACAGCGATTTCTCTCTCGATGCTATTCGCGCAAAAAATTGACTAACGAAAATTGTTTTGATTGCAGCGCATCGATCGATAATTATACCTTTAGTGAAAGGAAGGTTTGTTTGGACATTGTTAATCTGAAAGGAAAATATGCCAATTTTTCGTATGATGAATGAACAATAAAATAAATAATAGTTTAACCGAACTTTAAAAAAAAAATTCTTTTGTTGTAGTTCCCAAAGCGTGTGGTGCGTTTCAAGATATTTCCATATTGACTCTACTTTTACCAATATCTGTCATTAAAATATTATAATAATTGTCTCCAAGCATCCCACGCTTTTCTATCATCAAAGAAATTTTTATTTCCTACTTTTGAGTTCGGCTATCCATAAAAGCCAGTTTTTTATTTTTTTAAACTATGATTCATTTTCTACTTTTCAGTTCGATTTCGACAAAAGCGTGTTTTTTTAATTTTTCTGAAAAATATTATTTATTTTCTACTTTTTCGTTCGGTTTCGTACAAAAGCGTGTTTTTTAGTCTTTTCAAACTATTATTTATTTTAAAGCGTACTTGGCACAAAGACACTACCGTATATCGGATTTGGAAAATCGCTGAAGGTCCTGATCGTTACATAAATATATACCAAGCTAATAAAAGCGTGTTAATAATGTACCCTTCTTACTACCTACAGAAAAACCTTTGAATCGTTTCATATATAACTCATGAAAAAATATGAATTATATAATAAAGGCAAAAGAAGGTAGTGTAAAATATAAAGAACAAAGTTAAGTATAATACACATGAAAAATGTATGTAACTGTCTTGAAAGACGCTCCAATGACCTGCAAAGGGGTTGTACCTACATTAACAATGGTTTTAATAATGTGAAAACCAGCTTGTAACTTTCGATGTACAGTTTTAAATTGTTGAATGGCATACGTTAGTCAATTACAGGAATGTGCAAATTTGTCGCAATGATCAAAGTCAACAGGGCCACAAAGTTTGTTAATGTATAAGTATAATAAAATTCTAAACTACATAGGATTTATGAAAAGGTTATTTATACGTTTACACTTCAAGTGCAAGAGTAACGCCATATTCAAATTTTTATGGTTTTTCAGTAAGTACGCGATTTTTTTTTTTTGAATAAAACTTTTATTTCGGTTTGCTATTGACGCATGGTTTATCAAACCATAGTTTCATATAATATATATACATATATATATATATATATATATATATATATATATATATATATATATATATATATATATATATATATATATATATATATATAATTATTCATTCGATTTGTTGTTGCCTGTGAACTATTTCTAATCTTTTGATAATTATATAATATATAATTATTATTATATATTATTATCAAAAGTTTTGATAAAGCCACGAATGTCGTGGCGAAACGTCAACTTTTTAATAAAATCGAGTTTTTTGAGATTCAACAAGCCTGTTATTGCTTATAATTATCAAAAGATTATATATATATATATATATATATATATATATATATATATATATATATATATATATATATATATATGTATATATTTTTTTTATTATTAATCATAGAATCAGTCCTTTCGAATACAATTTCACTGTGTCTCTGCAATAAATTCAGTAATTTCAGATTTTTCTCTTACGTATAAATTGCACCCCTGTTCCTTCTTTCTTCCATTTTTATCCACAAGAATAAACGCATATAGGTTTTTCTCTTCTTTCCACTGTCACATTTACACTTTATTATTTAACAGTGGCAACAATTATATGTACAAAACTTTCAAAATCAAGTTTTCAACAAGGTATTTTTTAACTAAGGATTTCTCAGGTTGGTGAAAGTCGATTTAGGTAAGTATCGGATTTAGGTATTTCCTATCGTAGGAATTACTTAAACTTTCTTAAATCTCGTATATACCTTTCACAGGATTTCGCTAACTTCTTGACGACTATTTTAAAAGTGTCTTCTTGTCTCGAAACTTCGTGTCAATAAATTACTCACCATACTGGGAGTGACTCGTGCGGATGAGTGAATTGCAACGAAAATAAAATTGTGAGAAATAAGCGAAAGATGTACGTTCGCTCCAGACACGACGTCCAAAAATAAAATCCTATCATCGCATCCACACTCCTATTTACATCCGTTCTGTCAACAGTTTCTCGAACCGAGACACATTTCAATTTGTTGAATGTTGTCGATCCGAACGGAGATAAATAAATAAATATAGCGCGGCTACGCAAATACAAATGTTTTCGTGAAGTACCTCATATTAGTATAGTCTTTGTTCGCGGTGCTCAATATCATTCGATGTTTCCAGTGTTTGCCAATGCGCCCGGGATGTTTTCTTTCGTTTCTATCTAAACATCTCCGTTTCATCCGGAGAACAATCCAACACTCGAAAATTGTCTACTTTTCGTACGTTTACTTTGGCCATGTACCGTATATATTATATTGTCACAACGGACGTGGGATACCGTTCGAGTGCTCTTAGAATAAGGCAACATACCACTCGAATGTCGAAGCTCTAGGATATATCACCCGGTGTTCTAAAACGTCATCTACCTACCTTCGATTTAATATGATATTTTGTGATGACCAAGCAGGTAGCTTTTGAAGTGATGTAACACTTGATGCGTGAGATGTGAAGGAACAAGGAAAATATCTACCTCTAGGCGGTGAAGAATCCCTGATATAGATATCATACGTGAGTTTGTGGAAAAAATTGAGAAGTTATCGAAAAGCCTTCATGTATCGCCAATTTTTAGAATTTTTTTTCCTCTCCCTTAGCGATCCGTTTCGAAATTTTTATATAGGCACACAATAACAATTAATGATATTTTACAGGATAAACTACTCGACTTGTTCCAGACTTATCCACGGCTTCGTACTAGACGTTGATTCAGAGAACGTACTTCACCTTGGATAGTTTTTTTTTTAACTCGAGCGGCCAATGGGCTTGTAAACGATGTACATTACTCAACAATTAATCTTTATAATTAGAACCACTAAATTCCGGACATACACAACACCCAAGAGCAAGGTGGGACTCGAACCCCCATCCTTGGCTTACAAGCGGTACGCCTTACCGCTGGTCTACCGAGGCCTCCCTTGGATAGTTGAAACACGAACTCGACGTCGATATAAACGTACCTCTGGGAAAAAACTCTCCAAAGAAACGTACGTATCTGGCGTCTAACAGTTTGCGCGTATATTGTCAAAATACTTGGGATAGTTGATTTCGTTTTTCTGACGGACTAAACGTTCTTTACAAAACGATGAATCTGGACTAGATGGAATAAAATTCTACCCAACAAACTGCTCGCCTTATTCCAGATTAATCAACCGCTTCATCCGGAACCTATTCCCTGGATAGCGAGAATCAATCCAATTCTTCTCTCGAAGTTAATATGAACGTATCTCTGAGATGAACTCACTGTAGATACGTGCTATAGCGTATCCCTGGCAGCTAACAGTTGCGCGTATATTATTGGAATACTTGCGGAAGTTCACTTCGTTTTGAAAAGTATGAGATGTTTATCCATCATTCTCATTTTATGTCTGAACGTTTTTTATATAACGATGGCCCTGGACCAGATGAAATAATTCTACCCGAAAAACTGTTCTCCTCATACCAGATTTATCAACGGCTTAATACTAGACGTTGATCCAGAACATATTCAATGGATAGCGAGAATCAATCCAAAGTATTTTTCTTTCGAAGTTAATATAAACTTATCTCTGAGATAAACTCACTAAAGTTACGTGCTAGAGCTTATCCCTGGCAGCTAACAGTTGCGGGTATATTGTTGGAATACTTGGGAAAGTTCACTTCGTTTTGAAAAGTGTGAGAAGTTTATCTATCATTCTCATTTTATGCCTGAACGTTTTTTATATAACGATGGCCCTGGACCAGATGAAATGATTCTACCCGAAAAACTGTTCTCCTTATACCAGATTTATCAACGGCTTAATACTAGACCTTGATCCAGAACATATTCACTGGATAGCGAGAATCAATCCTAAGGTATTCATGCCAGTTACGTTCTTTTTTCGACATTGATATAAACGTACCTCTGGGATAACTGGAAAAAACTCTCTAAAGATACGTACTCGTACTAGAACATATCCCTGGCAGCTAATAGCTTGCGCGGATATTGTCGGAATACTTGGAAAAGTTCTCTTCGTTTTGAGAAGTATGAGCGGTTTATATATCATTCTCATCTTACTTCTGCCAGACTAAACGTTTTTTATACAAAGATGGCCCTGGAATAGATTAAATGAAATTCTACCCGACAAACTATTCGCTTTATTCCAGATTTATCAAGAGCTTTTTACTAGACGTTGAAATAGAACCTATTCCCTGGATAGCGAGAATCAATCCTAAGGTATTCATGCCAGTTACGTTATTTTTTCGACATTGATATAAACGTATCTCTGGGATATCTAGAAAAAACTCTCTAAAGAAACGTACTGGAGCGTATCCCTGGCAGCTAACAGTTTGTCCGTATATTGTCGGAATACTTGGAAAAGTTCTCTTCGTTTTGAAAAGTATGAGCGGTTTATATATCATTCTCATCTTACTTCTGCCAGACTAAACGTTCTTTATACAACGATGGCCCTCGACTAGATCAAATGGAATTCTACAAACTATTATCTTTATTCCATATTTATCAAAAGCTTTATACTAGACTTTGAAACAGAATCTATTTCCTGGATAGCGATAATCAATCCGAAGCATTCTTCTTTCGAGGTTGATAGAAACGTACCTCTGGGATAACTAGAAAAAACTTATCCGAAGATACGTACGAGAACGTATCCCTGGCAGCAGTATAATGTCGAAATACTCGTGGTCGATCGCCTCGCTTTGAGTAGTATAAGCGGTTTATCTATCGATTACCGATAAGAAGATTTCGTTGGTAACACGTACTCGACGAAATAGACGACGTTGTTTCAACAACCCCGTGCTCAGATAAGGGTAAGCCGTGCACGAACCCCGAACTCGTAAAATTGAATGTTTACGTTAAGCACTCAAATCTGGCAGTGATTATTGCAACGCGAAATGAAACTTTACGTCCCGTGTTATGATGGCGTGCAGATACGGTTAATGAGCTCGTAAAGCGGCGCGACCGCGGCGGCCGGGGGAGTCGAGGGGGGCTAGGTACGCTGTTACGTCTGCACATAAAACAGTGGTAAAGGGGCATTAGCCAGTCGAATTCTCGTTTACGGCGCGATCGGGGGGACGCGTTCCCCCCGCCCGGCCAGGGAACACGGGAAGAGATCTCATCGCCGGGCGATAAACTCTCGAGTTTCCGGTGCTTGAAAACTTGACGAGCGATTTTCGAGTAATGGAATCTCGTACGACGTCGGCTTTCGGATCGTGGGAACACAGAGTATTAAATGAGATAACACGAGGCGAGGATTTCGTCGGGGGTCGGGTAAAAGAATCACGGAAAAATCGTCCCCGTGAAAATATTACGCTCCATTAAGCAACACTGAAGTTTGATGTTTATCGTAAAGCACTTTTATTATATAGCATGCTCTCGAGTAATTCACGTAGACGCAGTGTATGTGTATTATTGTAAACGTCACGTTCACTCACATTTAAGCTTTAGATTGTATCTAACCAAAAAATATACATAAATAACTAATTAATTCGACCAATTATTAATAATAGTGGTCGCGCAGTGGTCACATAACAAACCTAATTAATTAAATTTTTTGAATTAATTAATTAAATTTTTTGAATTTATTGCAATTTTGGCAGTACGAAGGTAAACATTTTTTCCCGAATTTTTATTTTGTGAAATTGTAACACATATTATGGGTATATGAATTCCAGCTTTCTGCACTTGAACTATGCCAAATCTCACATTTCTAAGTGCTCAAAATATGCATAAAAAGGGGTACAAGGGGGTGTTCTCTAAACGTAAAGATATATAGATTATTGATAACTCAGAAATAATATCTTACTTCATATTATTCAAATGGAAGAAAACTTTCGGCTTCTTAAAATTACTATTCCCATTGTGAAAAATAATGACATATCTCATTTGATGTTTAACTTTTAGTTTCATCGAAACGATGTACGGACGATGTTTTTCAAATGTAAAAACAACTGAACGACGTGAACGATTTTGAAAATAAAAATAATATCTAAACAATTGCGATGTTTCTAACGAACCGACCATGTCATTTTTGCTCGTTTTAATAATGCAAAGTAGACGGTTGATTAGGTTTTCCCGCGCACTGAATCAAAACTTTGAATTTGTATATAGCGACGTGCATAGCTATGTTAACAAGCCTATGTCAGTACAGCATGGCGTTGATGACAGTGTTTACATTGAACAGTGCGATAGTGGTGGCAGCGATATAGACCGGAAGTGTCCTGACAAACAAGCATTACATAATCTCGACAAATCCGATTGGAAACAACGCAGGTGAAAGTAACTACAGCGCGGCACGGCTATAACAGCAACTAATTCGTCAGAATAGGCATGTGCAGTGCAACCTACTGCCCGCCGCGTATGTTCTTCCGGCCAACGCGATCCCAATAAAATTAATTTGAAAAAACATCACATCATACCCGTTATTATCGAAAACCCCCTATTATTTAATAAGTACTCCTTCCTTGAAAGATATATCTACAAATATATCATCTAGATAGAATAATCCCAGCTTTATTCGTTTAGATAGTTTTGTATCAAAAGAAATATTTCTATTATTTGAGCTGATAACTAGGGAATATTTTCCAGAGATTTTCTTCCTATTCATTCTATATTCATATAATAGATACATCCAGGAAAAAACCCACACGGTCAACATTTTTCCGATAAATTTTGTTTCCTTACTTGAACTTAGATAATGATAGCTCAGTAAGAACAAGTAACTGCTGTCATCTCTGAAGGATATTTTTTGTAGCAGGAAGGTATTTTGATACGTTTTCTTGTAGTAAAGATCAATTTCACAAGTCGTGATGGATACCAACGAAACCGAAATCTTCCTTTCCAGATCCGGTACAATTTAGTGAAATGTTTTCTATATTTCAGTCAATTATAACAGACGGAACGTGGGGGAACAGCTCGCTGATGCGGAAATAATTGCTTGAACAACAGTAACAACCATGCGTGCCACACATAATCACCGTCATTAAATTCCATTAGCAATATAAAATAATCAATTATAATTGAATATAAACGTGCATTTCCACAATAACGCGTCGCGAAGCTAGAAATGCGCATTGTGGCCACACACAAACGGCATAAATTCATATTAAGCGTGCATTGTTCGGCATATGGTTGAATTGTGAGCAATTGTTCTAGGTACGTGCAAATGAACGTCTGAAAATAATTCGAACTTTGTTTTGTCAAATAAAATTACTGGCTATTTCTAGAGATGCAGGACGAGGGCAAGGAAGAGGTACCTTCCCCCCATCCTGAATTCTACGCCACTGAAGGAATTATTATTTTCGTATAAATTTTCATTAATTATTATTAAATATTTATCATTTTTTGAGATATTCAAGGTTAACTAAAAAGGCTGCACAATTATTTTGATTGTAATGTCTAGGTATTAACCATGTCAGTGTTATTTTACAAAATTGCATTTATAACGTACATTAAACTAGTTGATTTTTTCAATTTTATTAATCCGATGAACAAAAAATTCATCTTATACTTGAATATCAAAAAGCTTTCTTCAGATTTTTTTCAGAACACCCTTCAACTTGTCTTTATCTGATTGGAGTTGAATTTTCATAATTTTAGCCCTAGATTTCTCAGTTAAAATATTTTCTATTAATAAGGCAACACCCTGTATATACTCATATATATATATATATATATATATATATATATATATATATATATATATATATATATATATATATATATATATATAAATATATATATATATATATATATATATATATATATATATATATATATATATATATATATTTAAAACATTTTCGCGCTCAATATCTGATTTATATTTCATAAAAAAAATCAAATTGATATCTTCGATATAAATTATAGAGAAAGTTTATATCCACTGTATGACGGCAAAACGTTGCTTAAATAACACAGATTAAAGCTTTTATTTACACGTCTAAGCCACTAGTTCAAAATTTCGAGCAATTACTGTCAATGAAATAACCTGAATACAAAACAAACTAAACTAAGAAATATGTTTAGTTTGTTCTTAATAGCGAAGCTAGTTGACACTTGACAAGTTACTTATTGGCTTGCGGAAACTTGAGTATACGCGCACTACAAACTTCCGGGACTGTGTCGATCCCACAATTTATAACACGAAGTTTAACCGGTTTATATAGCCCGAAACTTTTTCAATTTCGACGAGATTTTAACCAACACTCGGATTTCATGAATGTCTACGACGCGACGACAGGCGTTTCATAAACGTGTTAATTTAACTTTTAATCAAAACAAACTACGCGCTTTCCGGAACGCCCAGTGATCTTCATCAGTGATTCGTGCATTATTCAGCATTTCCTGTGCTACCCGCTCGCCAGGCAACAATACGGGCGTGCGCTAGTTTCGAATCGGGATTTAAAAACACGCTCCATTGTGCGAACATTTCTATTTGAATATATAATTGGAAGCTTTGTGTGGATTTAATGACTTTATTAGTATACCGCCTTCGAGGTCTGAACAATATTTCAGAATAATGGGCAAACATCAAAAATGTTTCGACAATTGACCAGTTGAGTTTGCGATATAAGGTTTGGAAGATTAAAGTTTTGACGTGATTTATAGATGGCCCCCTTATCGAATTCTTCCACCGTAATTTAAACGAACTGTCACGAAACTGAAGAGTCCATCTCGCTTGTTCCCCCATTGAAATTCTATATCACACTTTGTTGACCAACTCCCGCCCCCTTAAGTTATTACATAATTTATTGATGGCCCCCTAATAGAATTATTCCACCATAATTTAAATGAACTGTCACTAAGCTTATGATTCGTCCTCCCATTGTCACTCTAGGCCACACTTTGTTGACCCCCTCCCGCCCCCTTAAGTTGTGAGTAATTTATAGATGGTCCCCTATTCGAATTATTCCACCGTAATTTAAATGAATTGTCACGAAGTTCATGACTCGTCCCCCCATTGTCACTCCAGGTCACACTTTGTTGACCCCCTCCGGCCCCCATACGTTATGACGTAATTTATAGATGGCTTCCTAATCGAATTATTCCACCGTAATTTAAATGAACTATCACTAAGATTATAACTCGTCCCCCATTGTCACTCTAGGTCACTTTTTGTTGACCCCCTTCGGCCTCCTTAAGTTATGATATCATTTATAGATGGCCCCCGAGTCGAAATATTGCACCGTAATTTAAATCAACTGTCACTATGCTTATGACTCGTCCCCCCATTGTCACACTTTGTTGGCCCCCACCCGCCCCCTCCAGTTGTGAAGTAATTCATAAATGGCCCCCACCTTAATTCAAACGAACAGAGTCGACCACTCTATGAATCAGGTAAACAACGGAGTTTCCGAATCATGAATTATCAAATTATTATAAATAACATGCTAGTATAATCACCTTGTAAACGACCGTCGTTCTTCCCCGTCATATCAACCGTAGGTACCTATCGGACGCTCCCGCTTCGTACACGACACGGTTATCAAACGCTTTGATCGGGCTAATGAATTAATGGACGGTTCGCAAACTGCCTCCTTTCTTGTCTTCATCATAGTCCTTTGATAGTAGGATAATTGGCACCGAGTCTTCTTCGACTTCCTGCGCGCTATCGCGCCGCGTTTTTGCGAGGCAGCGCTCACGTTTTATTACCTCATTTAATAATGGTTATAATAACGACAGCGCGGTAATTAGACCTATATAAAGTGTTATTATTTCGGATCGACTATTCGCGACATGATCGCGACCGCGTAAAAACGGCAATAAGATTAATTGCCGGCAATTTTACTGTTGCTCGACTGTTTTTCTTTTCAACGCCGCTGCGACTTCGTCGTTTTCAGCCGTTCCGCCGTCTATGGGTGCCACTGTGGAGTATTCTCGGAAGTAAATATTATATGAAGAGGAGGAAGAAATTAGATTTGCTAAACGGAAATGGCATAGCTGCACTTCGTCTAGTGCTTCCTATTATTAGAAAAAAAAACCGAAAACTTCATAAATATTCATAAATTTACCATAATTGATGGCTACAGAATAAAATATTTTAAAAACAACGTAGGCCTCAGAGCTTCACTGAGGTTATATTTTCCCTTAATTTTTTTTTTTTGATATGAATTCTTAACTTCTTAAGTCAATTTGGAGGGGCGCAAAGGTGAGCAGAACCTTAAAACTCAGGAAGAAACATGAAATGTCTACCATTAAATGGCGACGGTTACAGAAAAACCGTCAAAAATTGATTTCCTAATATACTTAATCCACAAATTTTAAACCGTTTAGCAAAATTTGGCTACATGGTCTATGTTTTTTTTTAGCTTCACACAACTTCTAAAAAGACCTAGAGGGTCGAAAAAATGCCACGGGAATAGCTGAACGTTCCGTTAAACTCAGCGGTCGTCAACCCTCAAAATATATTTTCACTAATTGAAACCCCCAGGATAGACTGATTAAAGGTCCTAGTTCCTACTGCCATGAAAAAATGAATTTAAAAAAGACTTATTTGGAGTGAAAATAAAATGCACATAAATAAGTGTTCTATCTACTTTATTAAATTGTTTTAAAACAAACACAATAGAAATCACCTTTCGAAAATACATATCCTTTATAGGTCGCTTGTTCATTAATGTATTTTGATTTTGTTCATAATCAAAGCAAAGAGTTCTTTTCTGAAACAAATGGAAGCTCCGTCCTTGATATTCCTAACTCAACTTTTAGAAGTCTGGTTCAAACGATGATGAGTACATCATCTAGTTTGTTTCTGTAGGTACTTGCTTTTTATGAATGCGTTAAGGAAAACGCTAAGACTGTCTATGGAAATGGAATGGAAAACTTGATTGCTAGGTGAGACAGACTTTGGTATTCAGTGGTAATATCTTACCAAAACTTGATGAGAGTCTATCGGATTTCAACGTACTGTCAGTAGAAAGGTCAATGAGTGTTTCTTTTTCTGTATTACTCAATTTTCGCTCATTTAATAAGGCTTTCTATTGTTGATGTTGCTATATCGAAAGAAATATTATATTCATAAAGTGCTGCCATTGCACTCTTAAGTTTCCGCGAACCCCCTGGCAACACTTGATGAACCCCCAGGGGTTCGCGTACCCCAGGTTGAGAACCACTGCGTTGAACAAATGCAACGTTTTATAATCCAATTACGCGAACGTTCATTCGATGCGCACGCAATTTGGGCTAATGGCTTTCGTAACTTATAATTTTCGACGGCCGTAATAAAATTCGGTGACTGCATGTTTTATGCGACATGAATACTCTCCGTCATTTTTATTATTATAGCGTTCCGGGGACCGTGTGGCGGCGGCGTTACTTTCATTTATGCGACGTTAATAAAGCGCTCTACAATCCGGACGAGGTTTTATTATATTTCGAGAGTATGATGTACGACTTTATACGTTTTAGTGGGCGAAGAAATAGACTACGATATCGATGACGCGATGTTTTGCCAACGCATGGCAGCGACGGGCTGTTAAAATGATTCGGGGAACACGCGATGCGACAAAAAGGAGCTCACTTAACTCATTTACAGTGAATTGCTATTCGGATAAATTTATAGAGAAGTAGCGACAATACTGCTTCTCACAGCAATTAGATAAAATAATTTGATCGGATGTGTACGTTCACATAATGAAAACAGTAACAACCAATAATTTTCTTGTACTGTTTCATATACATATGTTCAAGGCGAGGGGGGAGCTCTCTCGGTGAAAATGTGCTTACAACCTGTTTAATATGTTAGGATAATATCAGTTATTTATGTACCAAGTGCGTTATATAGATCCTAACGCCCGGAGGGTAACATTCGGCCCGAGGGCCTATGGCCCGTGGGATGAATGTTGCACGATAGGCGTTAGGATCTAGTAACGCACGTGGTGCATACAAGATTTTATTTTTCACGAAAAAATTATTTTATTATAATGAAAAATCGATTTTAAAATCGGTTCATTGCTCCTATACTTTCCATTTTCCTTCTCATAGTAGGCATGTCATTTGTTGATATTTTGACGTTTGTGAATATTTTTGTCATCATATTTAGTGAATGTCATTGTTTTCTTTGTGTAGTCTTATAGAAATAATGGAAATGAAAATGAATTTTCCAAAGAATATCAAAGAAAATGCAGCCAAAGCTGCGATTAATTCATTGCCGGAGAAATCCAGAGTCGTATACGTCAAGGATTATGAATTATTTAATCAATGGAAGTTGCTTCAGTTGTCCTCGTACAATGAGCGGGCGTTATGATCCATAATGCCCGCTCATTACACCCTAGAGCATAATGAGTGTATTTATAACAACCGTATCTACGGTAAAATCAACAAATAATATACAAGTGAAAAATAAAGATTTTGTGGATATATGAGCATGTCTTAGGAAATGTGGGGATATTTTCGTAAATATTTAGATATTGAATTTGTAGCTTTATTTCAACTTAATTTCCAGCTGTAGCGATAAGCCCCATATCGCTCCTAGGAGCTGCCAATTCTAATCGTATCCTCAACGTTAGACAGGTCTTGGCAAAACAATGCAACACCGCATTTAGTGGACCTAGCGTCCTCTGAGAATGGAGGGCCTTCCAAAATGTCATATTTCTGTCTCTTGGACGAGATGAACCAGAAAAATGTCACTTTATCATGGAGTTTCTGGTTTCATTGTACCGAGCACAGCCTCTAGATGAACTTAAATTGGAGCTCTTGGCCGGTAGTTATAGTGTCGTGGCACCTTCTGATCTATAGGCTAGCCTATAATTATAATTCCCCGCATCCGAGTCTGTCTTATACATTTCATTCAAACTTTCACGTGAGGTTCACAAATGGATAATGTGATAAACATAACCTCAAATTTATGGCGAATGAGTGAACAATGATATTTTCGAAGAGAAGCTCCACTCTCCCCCTATTTTGGGTTTTCGGTTGTGACACTTCCCCGACTAGACCTCTGAACCAATCTGCACCAAACTTGAATGAAAATCGGACATGGCATTGAGGAAAATCCATAGAGATATTACAGATAGAGGCGACAAGCCAGCCTGAAACTTGTCAGTTCGGGCGAGGGAGAGAGAGAATCTGAAGGTTAGGTTAGACTCTGACAGTTACGTCTGTTTATGTTTACATCTGATAAGGACAGAAAAACCCTGCGATCGTCTCTCTCTTTCGCTCCCACTGAGTTTCGAGACTGACGTTGCCACTTACAGAGCGGCCTATGGCTTGTCGCCTCTATCTGTAATATCTCTATGGGAAAATCACCGAAACTAGGCTAATACTCAACCGCTATGCCCCATTTTGAACATGCAGTGCAATGATTACCTAGTTTCGTTTAAGATGCGTACAATTTGTGAACACTTCCAATCTGAAAAATGAAGTCTTCGAAGAAAACTGAAAAAAAATTGTGCGATTCAGCTCCGAAGCACGATTGGAGTTTACTCTATTTGTGCGTCAGTTTTTTTTTCATATATTTCAATATTTTATTAACTTCCATCCCTCAACAATTGTGTTTATTGTGAACAAATATAAGTATCACTACATATAAATACCTATATATGCATCAACTGTTGCCGGTATACCCTAATATATGCGCCGGTATACTTATAATCTCGAAGTGACAGGTGCGATTTAACTCTGAGGAGTATGAGTAAAATTTTCATACCGCGGGCTAAATATGAAAGGAGCACTCCAATTCTCCAATAAAAAAATTGATTTCAAGATCCTTCAGAACCATTATCGAAACGATGGAAACATCCATTATAAACAAAACAGTAAATCTACGCTCTCTCGAGTAGAACACATACATCGAAATACTGTCTCCAGCTTCCTGAAAAGTGTTTTCGTTCAAGCCGGTTCGTCATTGGACCCAGTGGTGGATTTATACTAGGGGCAGTCGGGGCTAGTGCCCAGGGCGGCAAATTTTCTAGGGCGGCAAAATTTGGAAAGTGAGAAAAAATTTTCTATACAATATATAATTAACTAATTCTTTTAAATAAACATTTTATCTTTCAAGAAATATAATTCAAGTATTATGTATCACATTAAAATTTTGTATATTATAATATAGGAAATTTAAGTAAAAACTATTCAAATAGTTTAATCAATTTATTTCCATAAAGGTTTGAAAAAATTAAAGTTGATATTTTTATTTTCTGGAATTGATGAATTTATGTAGTTTTTTTGAAGAATTAAAAATATTTTCAAATTATGTATGTCTTTTTGATAACAGAAACTTTTATTGATTAATGAATTTTTCTAAAATTGGAGAATTATCCAATAACACTAATTAATTTTAATTAAAAAGAACAATTTTATATTTTTGAATCAAATCAACTGTCGACTACACATGCTGCCACCTACAGTCAGTATACAATATACAAATGGAACTAGGTAGGCGTAAAAGATGTACAGCATATGAAAAGATTCAAGAAAAATTCTCGGTTATCATTGAATTTGGTGATTTAGATAATAGGGAAATTCGTAAACGAGCTAAACGTTTAAGAGAAATATATTGTTCAGATCTTGAGTCCTCACTAGAAGACGAATTTGTGCACTTCCATGCTCATTGCACCGAAAAAAAGATGGAAAAAATTCACCTTCTGATCTTCTGAAACTTCTGCATTCAAACGACCTTTACACTGAGTTTCCAAACGTAGAAATCGCTTATCGAATATTTATAACTTTAGCCGTAACAAATTGTAGCGCAGAACGATCGTTTTCTTGTTTAAAACGAGTTAAAAATTACTTACGTTCTACAATGGGTGCAAATAGACTCAATAGCTTAGCTATCCTATGCATTGAATCAGATGTGCTGCAACGTTTAGATCGTGAAGATTTAATCGACCAGTTTGCAATTCAAAAAGTTAGGCGAGTTTGCCTGTGAAAAAAATTATGCAATACTAATATAAGTCGTTCTTAGTGCAAAACTTATAATTCTAAGAAAAATGCAAATATTTTTTTATATTACTATAGTATATAATAAATAATATATAATATATGAGTAAATAAAGAATAAATATAAATAAAACATAATGTATAGTAAATGCTATATAATACATAATAAATTTCCTGCAATCAATTAGTTATTCTAATTCTTGAAAAATAAGATATCAAAACTATTAAAATAAAATTTAAGTCATAGGGCGGCATTTTCTTCAGTGCCCCAGGGCGGCCCAAATTTAAATCCGGCCCTGATTGGACCATAACTCCGATCTTCTTTCGCCCAATAACTAACGAGAAAAACTGATTTCTTCGAACGACGAAAAACCGTTTCGTTTCACCGAAGAAGGAAAAAGAACATATCACATATCTATCATCCACACGTAACGGATAAATTTAACGTGAGGCATGAGTGGTGTCTTAGTTGGCACTCGGATAAGTTGTTTGATCAATAAGCTGTCACGACGATCTCGAGTAGATTGTTTTCCATTGGAAAATATTTGACGATAAGGATTACTTTCGAGTACTTGAACTGATTTCAAAATAAATATATTTACCTAGTCAATAAAATCATGCGAGTGAATTTCAAATATTGTGCGTTAGGTTTTTACGTTTACTTTTCTCAGAAAATTATCTTATCCTCGTTTTATCTGAAGAAATATAAGGAAATATCGGCCTAGAGGCTACTGAATAGTATTATTCAATCGATGGGAGTAAACGTCTGCTAACAGATAGAAGTCGTCATAGGCAGACGTTGATGTGGGAACTTACGTCTATGCATTTAGATCGGTACTTCTTATCCAAAGGAAAACTTGAAATAATTTTTCATATTTAAAATATTTACTACATAAAGTGAACAAGGTAAATTCATCAATAATTTATAAAATTATCAAACAACTTTCGGCAGGCTCTCCTACCCCATAGAAGGACGAGACCACCAACCTCGTCCCACCAAGAGTGGAACATCATTACAGAGCCCTTGCCAATATCTTTCCTATGGTGTATCTATGAACCATTAAGCAGTTCCACTTTTCAGATTAGTGGTTGTCGTGTTTCTTAGAAAACAAAGAACTTTTCGCTTAAGCTACAAATAAAACATTATTCTATATGAAACATCAAACTAAAATGTTTTCCAATCAAATATGCTTTAATTCGAATAAAAAACGACCCCTTTGTATACTAACGGTTTCAACTAATCATCCCTTTGTACGAACACAAAGCAAAATGAATACTTTCGAGGGCTCTCCTGTCCCATGGAAGGGTGAGAACACCAAGAGTGGCACACCATTAGAAATGTCTTGCCAAGATCTATCCAATGGTCTATAGATCTCCGTGTCAGATTAGTGATTTTTGTGATTCTTCGAAAATTAAACATTGTTCAAAAAAATCCAAAATCTCTCATCCCATACAGTCAAATAGGAACATAGGAAGTGTGGGTAGGGTTCAGAGGATTAATACTGGCCCAGTTTGCAAGCAGTGACTTACATTACCATGAGGAAACCTCTGAAAAAAACTCATGGCAGACCAGTCGGCCCCGGGGTTAGAACCCGAGACCTCCCAAATACTAGCCAGCGTACATAACGTACTCGACTTACTAGCTTGGTGCCTCTCTGGAGTGATCACGTCGTCTCGAGACTCACAGTTATAGGAACCTCTGGTATACACCATTAGGCAGCTCAGTGATATTTGAGGTTTTCCGAAAACAACGCTCAACCTGCGATTTCAATATTATTCCATATTGAAAATCAGCTAAAAACCTAAACACTCGAATACTTTAATTCGAATACGCTTCCATACGAACGCTTTCGACTAATCAGCCCCTTGTACGAACCACCACTGCCAGCGCGTATTTATTATTATATAGCTGTTCACGATGAAGTTCCACGTACCTAATATAAATCGTCAATAATTCTCGAGTTGTTATTGCCCCATCATACATACTGGGCATTTCGTTCGCGTTCGTGATTGTTATTTATTACCGGTCGTAACATTCCGTGAATGATTGCCCGTAGCACGGAAAATCGGAATTCAATTAACTCGCTTCGAAATAACATAATTTCATTATATTTCGAACGATGCGCTGCTGTTATGATTATAATTATTTAAATGGTATTTCGCACGAGATACTTGAGCATCATACTTCGTGTAGAATAGCTATTTATACTGAATTTGTGAGTGAACAAAATAAAGTCCCTTTTAACACAAATATCATACACTATTATATTATTCACTTGTATATTATTTGTTGATTTCACCTTAGATACGGTTACTATAAATACACTCATTATGCCCTAGGGGGTAATGAGCGGGCGTTATAGACCATAACGCCCGCTCATTGTACGAGGAGAAATGAAGCAACTTCTATTGATTAAATACTTCATAATCTTGTCGTATACGACTCTGGATTTCTTCGGCAATGAATTATTCGCAGCTTTGGCTGCATTTTCTATGACATTCATGGGAAAATTAATTTTCATTTCCATTATTTCTATAAGACTACACAAAGAAACCAGCAATGACATTCACTAAATATGATGGCACAAATATTCACAAACGTCAAAATATCAACAAATACATGCCTACTATGAGAAGGAAAACGGAAAGTATAGGAGCGATGAACCACGTGCGTTACTAGATCCTATCGTCCATCGGGCTATATAACGTACTTGGTACATAAATAACTATCATATATTTATCATTGTATAAACAGTGGCTTTGAGAATGGCGAATGCCGAAAAAATAACTAAATTTTCATAAAGCGAATTAAGATCAAAATTTTTACTTTCTACACTCCTTCTCTACAAAAACTTGGACTGTCCTACATTTCATACTCCTCCTTGCGCACAATATGCATGAAAAGGGGTAACTACATAGTTCTCACTGCACTTATTAATATATACCTAGATTACGGGATAAGTTCTCATAATACGTCATGAGAGAAATATTGAAGTCAATTATAGGATCTATCGTTTATAACTCGATACGGGTGGTAAAGGAATTATACGATGTAATATCTGTTGAAATTCGCAATTTTCAGCTGTGTCGTAAATTTTTACGATCGTTCGGTCTGTAATTCGATGGGATTTAATAATAAATAATACTTTTTTACGACCGCTCTCGATTGAGTTCGTATTTGCTACTTTCGCGAGGTCTTCGTTACAGTAGATTAAGGCTACTAAGTGGCAGTAAAAACGGAAGTCGATAGCAAATTAAGGACACGGATGACGAACTTATTTGTCCTTTTTTTCTTTCAATTAACAAATAGAAAAAAAAAATTGGATTGAATATCTAAAATTACATATATGTTAAAATATATGTGAATTTGAGTAGAGAAATTCACCTTAGCCGACAAAACGAACTCATCGATTAATAAGATGTTTCAAATAATATTTTTGCTCGAATAGGTATATATATATATATATATATATATATATATATATATATATATATATATATATATATATATATATATATATATATATATATATATATAATTATATGTACTTACATATATAGAGTATTCACCTGTCAGGTGTGCCAAATAAGCAACAATAAAAACAAGACAAAAAACTGTGAAACTATAAAACTATATACTACTGAAACTATATATAAAAATATAATATTGAATAAAGAATTTTATATACGAAGCCTTGCAAGATAAAGAGGATCAAGATTACGGAGGATTCCATCAAATTCACGAAAATCTTCTAGAATTTAGAGGTTGCAATTGAGAACAGAATAGTCACAAAAAGTTGAGAAGGCGTTAATGATAGATATGCAGGGCATAAATAATTGAATTAACAAACAAAACCAAAATAATAATGTTACAAAGAGATCTTTTAGAGATCGCACGAGAATGAAATGGATACGACAAAAAACCAAATGATAGACGTAATCTACAGAAATCATAACATCGGACATGATAGATAGCAAGAAGAACAAACAACAGATGGACCACCAGAGTCACACTTATCCCAGAGGCTTAAAGGGACGCAGAAGTCAGCCAAATCTGAGATTGAACCATTATGACAGAAGGATCGCGCAGGCGCTGCTTGGCCCCGAGTAGCCAACAATTGACAAGTGACGCATAAATGGAGAATAATTATGTGTGGGAGATTGGATAAAAGAGTACCACGTTGATAATTTCAACACCAGATAAATAGTGTTCATTCAGTGGTCAAAATTCGACCCAAATTTATTAAATTTCTAAGTTGTGTTTGATATTGGCAATATGAGCGTGAACAATGATTATATAAAATGGCGAAGGCGCTGTCGTATAATATCTACGAAACTATTTTTTCCATAATTCAATTTTATCTTTTCGCACATTTTAACTATGCCAAGTTTCACACTCCTCCGTGTGTGTTGTGCAATTAGCTTAGAAAAAGTGACGTTTTCTCTCCTCGGATTGATATTACATTACTTGTCCACCTGTCGTCCAAGGCTAAGGCCACGTACGACTGACAGATCAGACGGCGACCAAAACGAATTTCACGAATATTTCAAACTCGTCCCGTCAAAAGGATCATTAACGACAAATTTACAATGTGCCGAGGAATATGTTAATGCGTTTCGTCGGAAAGATGTATAATCGAAACTTAACGACACATTTACAAATATAAATAACGGACGAGTTGGCTGGCTTGGCGGGATTGTTTAAAATTTCGCGAGCACTCCGAAAATTCTCTGATCTCGTGCCAGGACTCCGTTGACGGGGAAATAAAAATAACAGACGGGGATAACGTTACGACCTGGCGAGTTTATTTACGTACACCAACAGGCCGATTTACTGGATTCGTCATCGCAATTCGGAACGGATAAACTCTTTATGTTTGTTTGCGAAAGAACGAATTAATATCAACATCGAATATACTTCGTGGACGAATGTTTATTCGGATTCTTCAAACGACCGGGAAAATTGCGAAAATTCGAACAGGAAGATGTTTACTGCCAAGATTAGGGATTTGATTTGCGAACAGGAATTTCGCGATTTTTAACATTCGACAGTAATCTTTACTACCGAATGTTGCAGAATTAAAATGCACTGACGATCCTTTTATTGTTGGTGCATGCAACTTGTTTGTTTGTCCTAAATGAAGTTTCATTTTATGCTAATTAGATTTTTGTAAACTATCTATAAAGAACAATTTTGGTAGCTCTATGAAAATATTTTCATAACTACAAAATGAAAAAAAATATTTTTCAAAAAAAAATAACAGACCAATAAATCGAGTGATATATTATTTTATTAATAGATTTACAGCACTACTTTCGAGGTGACAGGCACTTTTTATAATTCGGTGACGAAAAGCAAGGGATCTATATCAAGTAGAATATTTATGAATAGCAAGTAGAATAGTTATAATTTCTGTACTATAGAAAGAATAGTTGAAGTAAATGATTTACTTTCAAAAGTTTCTTCCTGGCGAATCCACCATTTTACACATACAAAAGTTACTATTTGATTTCTCAATCCTTTTCACATTTGGGAATAACACATAAAAACACTTAATGGTTGTTCAATTCCAGATACCTGGGCAATAACTCGAGAAAACAAAGAGTATAAATTACGAGATTATAACAAATCAAAAGTTGAAATATCCCTTTCAGCCACAGATGACATATACTAAAACAGATATTTCCGATTTTTTCCACACTTATAAGAAATGGAACTGAAAAGTTAACTTAAGAATGAAGGAAGTATAAAATAGTTATGGAAAACACATACCAAAAAGTTTCAGATTCTAAATCAACTATCAAGCTTATTAATTTTCTCTGATACAAACTGGATATTGAACCAATTATCAATGAAATCCATCTTATGAAATCAAACTATTCAACAGAATGAAATAAAGTGAAAATAACAATAGTCATGTCAATTCTTCGAAAATCTTGAATATGAATTGAAAATTAAACATCCCAAGATAATTGAAAATGGAAGAGAAAATTACGCTAAAGATCCAGCCAAGTGAGAGAATAGTTTATACCAAATAAAATATTAAAAGGATATATAATGATTTCAGAATAGCTCCTTGTTTTCTATTGTTTCATAATTTTCGAAAAAAATATACTTAATTCGTTATAACGAAATTTCCACTGCTGGAAGTGGGGAACACTCTTTCGTCAGTTTATCCAGTTTCAGAGCCGCATTTTTTTACCACAATTTTACGAGCGACTATATTACAGCCGCGTCAAGAAAGCTATTAATTTTATTTATCGTTCGTTAATGGAAGACGATTTTACGAGCAATAATTGCCTGTAAAATAGCAGTTCTTTATCCCTGATTGAAAACTCACTAGTTAAACAAACTGGGCTCCGTGTAAATTAGATGTTTTCGACCTTTTACGACCGTATATTTAATGTCCTTCGTATTGTTCATGCTCGGCTGGGGATAAGGAAGATGTGGCGTGTTTGCTTGAAATGAAAGAATATCTCCCGGTTATTGGAGGTTGTTGAGAATAACAAGAGGTACCCATATATTAGAAGCAAAAATCAATGTTTCAGCGGTAGGCAATAAATCGAATTATGGGTACCTTGAAATAAGAATGTACTTTACATTGTTTTTTTGATTCGATGAATTTTTATCAATTTAAATAGACGTGACAATTCAAAATGTTTGTGTCTTGTAGCGGTTTAACGTTAAAAACGTAGAAAGTCAGATATAACAGTTTTATTCACAAAATAAAAAAAGTTTTTCCAGAAATGTATCAAAAAGAGTATTGGCCTTTCTCCAAATTATTTTAAGTGGAACATTAGTGCTAAATTGCATGGTTAGGAGACTTAGAGAATTCATGCGAATAGAAAACGTTCTGAGTATAAAGGTTGCTGTTCAATTGAATTTTGTGGACAACCGCAAACATATGAAATGAATGGACTCGATATACTTATAATATATGATGGAAAACAGCCATTATCTTGAAGTATGTAGGTACCTATAATAAAATATTATATAAGGATGCAAATACTGCAAGCTCGTCAAGGTTAACTGCACTTTCCCATTGGAAAACAGATTATACAAATAGATTAACATAGGATGAACTGGTTTTAGTAATCAATCTATGGATTATCTAGACTCAGAGATAGCATGTGTAAACAAAATATTATACACATAAATATAACGATTAAAGGCGTAGGTACCTAACCTACCGGAGATGAACTTGAAATATCTATTTACATAGATCAATGACAAGAGATAATTGACATCCGTTTGGAAATTACCTATATATATTATATTCATATCTACGCCGTTGCACTGAATTAGTTATTTATGTACCAAGTGCGTTATATAGATCCTAACGCCCGGTGGGTAACATTCGGCCCGATGGCCTTTAGCCCGAGGGATAAATGTTGCCCGATGGGCGTTAGGATCTAGTCACGCACGTGGTGCATACAAGATTTTATTTTTCACGAAAAAATTATTTTATTTCAATGAAAAATCGATTTTAATATCGGTTCGTTGCTCCTATACTTTCCATTTTCCTTCTCACAGTAGGCATGTCATTTGTTGATATTTTGACGTTTGTGAATATTTTTGTCATCATATTTAGTGAATGTCATTGTTGCTTTCTTTGTGTAGTCTTATAGAAATAATGGGAATGAAAATGTATTTTTACCCAAGAATATCATAGAAAATGCAACCAAAGCTGCGAATAATTCATTGCCGGAGAAATCCAGAGTCGTATACGACAAGGATTATGGAGTATTTAATCAATGGAAGTTGCTTCAGTTGTCCTCGTAGAATGAGCGGGCGTTATGATCCATAATGCCCGCTTATAACGCTCTAGGGCATAAGGAGTGTATTTAAGGTAAAATGAATAAATAATATACAAGTGAAAAATAAAATATATAACGATAGTTACATCCACTATTTCGAATAAAGCCCAAGAAATGCCTTTCTTTAACATACTACTACGGTAAAGTAAGCAATCATATATCGAAATTAATTTCTAATTTGAATTTACGAATAATTTTCAGACCATAACCTACATTATCAAATATTCTATTCATTATGCAAAGATAAGAAAAATAAATTTAATCAGGCAGGACTTTATAAATCCTTTCGTTCGATGTGAAAAGCATCTTATGTAGCTTGAGGTCGTTCCTCCGCTTACAAATATAAATATCCGTTGAAGTCCTATACTAATCGGAAAACCGATTCTAGAAGGTATAGCAACCGAGTGCATAAATAGAAACCACCAATAGTCTGAAATTTCAGGAATGCGAGTTTTTCATATCAGCAACCAATAGGACCATAATCTACTAGGTATTAGTTCTCCGTTTTCTATTTCACACATAACCTGGATGGATAGTGGTAAAGAAATTTTCAGTTAACACTACTTATTATTCTTACAACAACAATTTCAAATTGTTCGAGAGAACATGAATATTCTATTACAAATTCACAGAGATACATTCTCGTTGCATTCACTGTTTCTTGTGAAATCGAATAGGTATATACATACATTACATTATAATATAAATTTCCCACGAACGCATTTATTATTTCAATTTATGAATTATTAGAAGAATGGAATACTTGAGTGGTGAAAATTTCTGAGCAAGTCTTTCGCGAAAAAAGAAGAAGACATTCTAATTCTCTTTTGGGAAAAAATTAGAAATTTATAGGACCATTCGCGAAAGAATCTTCTGAACGTTCAGAATTCAAAAAAAAAATGTCAAAACTATGGAATTCCCATATTACTAGAAAATATTGTACTTTCAACTAATATGTGACTATAATCAAATAAAATTTTCTGTTTCTCGTCGAAAAAGGATTTGGACGAAACGAAATATCAACAAAACAAAGTAATCCGACACGTTTTCCATTCGAAAAAAAATCACAAATACGTAAATAGGCCAAGCTACAGAGATCTGGAGTGAGCATTTTGTGCAAAAAGTATTAGAAGAAAACCAGCTCCACCATTGTTTGTCAGATAGTTCCACATGATATAGTGATATTTTTTTCACTCGACTTTATTATTTATGTCTTTGTTATTAACAATTTTATGCAAAAAATCGTTTTTTGCTTATAAAATTGAAACTATAAGAGTAATCGTAATGGTGTCAATAGACTTATTGTAGAAAATGAAAAGACGAAAAAAATGAGAGGTCGGACGACTCGATCAGACCCTCAGTCTAAGGGAAAATTGGAAAAAACCGGCCAAAATGCAGTTTTTCATAACTCGGTTATTTTTTGAGTTGTAGCGTAGATCCTCCGGCCAGTATTAGCTATTGATATGAACTTAATTTTTGCGAAGATCAGGAACTGTCCGATGCATAGTTTTTGATCTGTGGCCATTTGATTATGTTACTATGCAATTTTCCAGCAGACCTGAATGCGACAGGTATGGTCCGATTTCAATTTACTAAAAAGATTTTGAAAGTAGAATTCTCATAGTTTAAAACGTTCATCTTGGTTTTTTATAAAAACGCTGAGAAATTTGTTGAAAATAAAACTGAACATGACAAAAAACCGCCGAGCGCGTGAGAGTAGTTGAACAGTGGGGGTTTACAATTATTATCTGACAACGTTTTGAAATTACTGTCACATTCAAAATGCCGACGCTTTCGAATGTCATACTTCTCCTTGCCTGCTGCTCTGCCCCCACTCTTCAACTACTCTTACGCGCTCGGCCGTTTTTCGTCATGTTCAGCTTTATTTTTAACATATTTCTCAGCGTTTTTATGGAAAACCAAGATGAACGTTTCGAACTATGAGAATTCTACTAAATTGAAATCAGACCATATCTGTCGCATTCAGGACTGCTGGAAAATTGCATAGTAACATAATCAAATGGCCACAGATCAAAAACTATGGATCGGACTGTTCCTGCTCTTCGCACAAATAAAGTTTATATTGATAAATAATACTTACCGGAGGATCTACGATACTGCATTTTGGCCGATTTTTTCCAATTTTCCCTTAGACTAATGGTCTGATCGAGTCATCCGACATCTCATTCTTTTCGTCTTTTCATTTTCTACAATAAGTCTATTGACATCATCACGATTACTCTGATAGTTTCAATTTTATAAGCAAAAAACTAAAAAACACGCGATTTTTTGCATAAAATTGTTAATAACAAAGACATAAATAATAAAGTCGAGTGAAAAACATATCACTATATCATGTGGAACTATTTTACACACAATGGCGGAGCTGGTTTTCTTCTAACACTTTTTAGATGAAAAAATCTCTGTAGCTTGGCCTAAAATGGATTCCACAAAGGAGACGAATTATTCCCTTCTTTCAGCATAATTCGCAAAGCCAAAAGATCCCTCTCCGCGGGGATACAAATACCCCCGAGTTACGGAAAACCTCATCGCTCCCCGATTTGCATTCCGTAATAAGTTTCCCGACAAACATCAAACATCGAATTTTCCAATTTCCCGGCGGCGGAAGTACCCCGACGTTGGCCGGGCGCGAACAAGAGCGGGAAAAAAAAGGACGAGGAAAATCGTCATAATCAGTTTACGAATGTTTTGAAGTTATTTCGCGCAATCAAAAGGCTCGTTCGATCCCCCCGGGGGGGCTCGGTGGAAATTCAAATTAAATAGGATTCGGCTACAAAGAGAGGAAAGATTTTAATAGAGTTTGCCGGGCGAAAAAAATTTCGTCGGGAGTTGCGATTAATTGCATTTTTCTCATTTATTAAACGTCGGACGAACAGGAGGACTGCGAACTGAAACGAAAACGTAATATTCTCGTGATTATTATTACTCTTTTCAACGATTTGATGCAGAATAAATACGAGAGAAATAAATATGAGAGGGCAACAATTGTGAAGGATATTTTGCATGGGCAATTCGCGCACGAATGGGTCCGTACCATTGACTATGATGCCCCCCTTGAATATTTATTTTATTTTAATTTTATTATTTATTAGTTATGTAGATATACAATTCAGTATTTTGTGAATATGAGCAGAACACGCAAAAAATGTTTTTTTTTTGGTAGCCCCCTTAAATATTTATTTTATTTTAATTTTATTATTTATTATTGAAGTGAAAATACAACTGGGTATTTTGTGAATATGTCAAGTGCCTACCTACCTGTTGCCATTGTTGATATCGAGCAAAAGGGGGCAAAAAAACGCGTTTGTTGTATGGGAGTCCCATTTAAATATTTATTTTATTTTTGTTTTCAGTATTTGTTGTTATAGCAGCAACAGAAATACATAATTTGTGAAAATTTCAACTATCTAGCTATCGCAGTTCTTGAGATACAGCCTACTGACAGACAGACGGACAGTCTTAGAGCCCTTTCAGACTTGGATACTGTATCCGAGATACGCGTATCCCAGATACAGAAAATACATGCGTTTATATGTACGTTTTCACACTGCATTCAGCACAGCATACCGTATCGCGATACTAAATTTCTGAATCTCGCTCATTCAGCCGCCGGCGACAGTATCCGAATACGGGATACCGAATTATCATTGTGGCTTATGGACCTGTTCAGACTTGCATACTTTTGCGATTCAAAAAGCACAATAGCATAGGGCAGTGTTGCCAACTCTACCTACTTTTAGGTAGATCTACCAACTTTTAGTATGTAACTCCTACCTACCACCTTGGACAAAAAATCTACCAACTTTTCAAATTTTTGAAAAATGATACTAATGCCTTTTTTTCTATCTAACTTTCTATTTACCTTATCCCTTAACGGGTTCATTAAATATAATAAATAAATAGAGAGAGGACATTACTTCATGCTCTGACATTTTATTTACCTTTTATGCCTATTCGAAATTTGAATTGCGCGCTGCACGCATGAATTTGATAATTTCTTGGACTCGGAGTCTAGGTTAGTGAGATTAAAATAGGTTATTAGGCTTTGAATGATAAACCGAGTTTAATTTGACATTTACGCTTGCACCACAATATAAACGGCGTTCAAGCCGTCTTAAACCTCGCATAATCCAAGTTTAGTTAAACGACGTTTTACAATAAAACGGTGCAAGAGCCTATTTGTTAGCTCAATTTTTTTGGAATAAAAATGTGATGAAGCGACAAAATCTGAGTTTATATTCGGCCTTCTCAGCCCAAAATAAGCAAGAATCCAAAATTTTATCAAAATCGGTTACTCTGGACATAACTCCATATTACCTAAGAGGTGAAATATTTGTTGCCCAATAGAAACATTAATTATGTGTATCATATTATTATTGTGAGGTCTCTAGAAAACTTTTTAAAAAATGGGTGGTAGATCTACCTACTTTTCAAAGTAGGATTGGTAGGAAACTACCAACTTCTGAAATCATATCTACCTCCAAGACAAATTTCGAGTTGGCAACACTGGCATAGGGGTACAATATTTTTATTATTTATTAGTAGAAGTGAAATGGCATAGAACGGTTTTTCGATTGTACCATGGAGAATAAAGTTTTTGATAACGAGAAATTTATAAGTTTGGTAGAACCGAATTCTTGTATATGGGATACAAGTAATGAAAATTATTTCGACAGAAATATGAAACAAAAATGTTGGGTGGAAATTGCCAAACAGATGTGTGAAAATTTTGAAGAAATGACAATTGTTCAACAAAATGAATATGGTAGGTATATTTATAAAAGTGATTATACAGTGCATTCAAAAAGAAATGCATAAATTCATTAGCTTAATAAATAAAATTATTATATTATTAAAAATTCTCGAAACAAGACGATTATTTGTCGAAAGCTTACTGAAAACTTTGTTCGATCTTGTAGTAATTCTTGGTGAAGAAGGTTATAAATTCCTTTAGTTTCCCTTAATTCTATTATAAGATGAACCCACATAGTTCGTCTCCTCTTAATTTTTTTCTTTTTGTTTATAATATACCACAGCATAGCGCACTCTTCAATGTCCATTTCATAAAAAGCACCGTACAGCACTGATATTGTACTGATAAAATTTATTTACAAAACTATATTCTAACAAAAGTATCTTGACTGTAGCTGGCCTAAATTCTGTATGTCGCATACAGTATCTCGGATACGGTATCCTAGTCTGAAAGGGCTCTTAGGGTTCCGTTTTTACCCTTTGGGTACAAAACCCTAAAAAACACGTCGGTTAGTATTTCATTCGAATTCACAGAGTCGAATAATTTCACCGATTTCGACATATCTACAACTAGACGTTATTCTGTTGCTCATTGAATATGAAGAGATGAAAATTGTTTCTTTATATACAGACTTACAAACTGTTCTGTTTGCTTCATATGCAAGCATCGAAGCAACAAGTTATTCGAGAAAAATATTTCAATTAGTATGAAGTTAACGGAGTTTTTTGTCACATAAAACTACACCTGAACTATCATTGAAGCAGATGCTTCGCTTATCTACTTCGTATGAAGATGGCGGAAAAAAAAGAGAACCATACATATTTTTTAAAATCACAATAATTTCACCAAAAACTCAGTATAGTGGTGAGAAAAGATTCGCAACATAACTTAGGATTACAATCCTAAGTGATTTTGCGAAATTAATTTACATATAAAGTAAACGTTTTCAAACACTGACCATAGAAGCGCAATATACTGTCTTGGATGAACTCATACAGAGAATTGACTCTGTATGAGTTCCGAATGATCGACGACTGTAATATAAATGTGAAATGGAGCCGAACATAACACAAATAATCGTTGGTTTTATAGCGTCGCTAAAATAAACCATAATACACAATGAAGATTCAATAAAGCCTCGGCCAAATAGGTTCGCAGATCGATTTAATAAATGAATTGTTGATTCTCGAAAGCCACTACTCGAAAATTGGATTTTACGGTTGAAGGAGCTTCACGAAACGACCAAAAATACAAACAACATAAATATATTGCAAACTGTCGAGGAAAGGGTCATTTAAAAAGAATTATAAAATGACGACTCGAAAATAAATTACTCCGAGAGATATGTCGAAGCTTATTGAAAAGGTTCATAATCAAACTGGATCAGATGTGGGTATGTTCCACGTGTTGAATTATTATCAACTTATATTATGAATAATTCAGCTGAACCACGCGAATTAGGTTTCTGTGATGAATCATCTTGCACTATGTTCGAAAATGACGGTACAATCATACATGAAATAACAACACGAGGAAGTCAAGTGGTCATCTTGTTTCTGTCTTAGCTGACACTCGAACAGTAAAGTGAAGAGTGCAAACCGTGAAGTGAAGAGTGCAGTGTTATTCAATATACATGTGGAAAATTGGAAAGTTTCTTTATAAAGAATGCTACAAAGGTATGGACGAATCACAATTTTCTCTTCACTGCACATTGAACCCCCAAAATTGGATTCAAGAATCGAGAGACAAAAAATAAAAATACCATTGCAAGAAATTGTTTAGATACTTTCCCAAAAACAAGCGGGAAGCAATATAACTTCTGATATCACTCCATTTCTCGATAGTTCATGACCATATCATGAATTCATCACCGACTTGTGTGGATTTTGACTCATATGCAATCGAATGATAGCGGTTAGAATTTCACCTCGAATACTGACCCAACACGTAGGATCGTCGATGATCCTTTCACTTATTCGCAAAAAAAAATTGGTGGTTTACTTATCTATGTTCGTAGCATTCTCACAATTTTATTGAATATCGATAATGTCACCAATCGACGATTTTGCGGAAATTACAAATCATTTGGGTAAATAATCTAATAAGAGCGCCGTAACTGGAGCAAGAACTAGGTAAAAATCCCACCGTTTATCGATTTAAAAAACCACCTATATGAACTCCTTTATTCCTAGCACAAGAGCGCCGCTAATCCCTAGGCGACTGAGTAAATCCGGGGGTATTCTGGAACTCACTCACTTCCCGCATACGCAACACCACTCGATGTAGCACTCGAACGGGGTAGGATGAACGCCGCGAATGGAACGAACAAACGAACGAACCACTGACACGCACACACGTTCAGAAACGTCACTCTCTCTCTGCGTTTACTCGATGAGCGTCTCGTCTGTGTCTCGAACACAGACTGACTCCGAAAGGTGCGGAGCTTGGTCGCTCTGCCGCGGTGGCGCGGCTGGTGCCGACGTCACGTGCGCATGTCCGCGGTCTTCCGTCGACCCAGACAGAGCGGTAAGTTGCTTCTCGCGAGCAGCAAGACGCTGAGGATGGCTGACTTGGTGCTGCATAAAGGATGCACCTTAACACTTTCACTGCTCACCGTTAGGGGACATCATTAGCCGGATGCTCACCATGTTATTTTCTGAAAATGTATCTCGGAAATGTCATTTCTGATTGAGTGAAGTAATTGGAAGAGATATTTGCACATTTCATATTTTTTTTTTTAATCGCGGATCCGCGTCATGAGCACTGTGGTAGTAATTTCATCCCTGCATGCGGAATCACGCAGATCCGCGTTTTTCGATTTTGCTGAGTTTCACAAGAAAAAAAAAGATATATAAACGCAAACTCTTTTATTGATAAAATACCATAAACAAGAATCAAACTATAAATGAAATGAACACAAAATATCAAAAAATGTAAAGGTCATTAAAACTAGAAACTATGAATGATATGCTGCAAAACATTCACCTGGGCACAAAACAGGTTTATCCGAACAGGTAGGGCATTCAAATATAGTATCTTTTCTTAGATTTTTTCCTGAACATATTCGGCATCTTTTCCTTTTAGTTTCACCCTTCGTATTTTTGGAAGTTATCTTAGTGGGAAAGTGTTGTCTATTTATTATTTGAGGTTGAAGTACCTTTTTTTTCAAGAGCTTTCCAATTACGTTTAGCCGAAAATCATATAGGGACATCTTTCTACCAGAAAATCTTTGAAACAAATAATACGAGTTCAGTAGCATAACCTGAAAAATGTGTATCGCTACCTTTCTTGTACCATCGGATTGTTTTCCGTTCGCAGGGGTAATATGAGAGCATTTGATTCTTATGATCAACACCGCACATTTTTTTATTATACTCTAAAATTGGTAATGGTTTGTTCAGTTTTTGCCCTCTTCTGTTCTCAATTTCTGTCATGTTATTTTCAAACTCTGAGGATAAATATAACACCTCTCTTTTGTCTTTCCACTTTCCCACTAAGATGCCCTCGCGATACTTTGATACAATCTCACCTTTTTTTAAATTTGATCCTTTCACTTCCACAGGAATACCTTTTCGCTTTAAATTTAATGTTCCCGTGCAATAAGTATTATATCCTAATAGTTCCTCAGCTAGTTCAATACTTGTATAGAAGTTGTCAATATAAAGTGATCGGCCACATCCAAAGTGGTTCTTCATCAGGCTCATAACAACCTTTTTCGAGTGACCTTTTCCGCCTAAAGAGTCGAGAGCACCAGTATAAACCATCATATCTAATATATTCCAGTTCTGCCTCCGTAAGCCTTTCTGGATTTTTTACAATCAATTTTTGCCGTTTAGGGCGTGAACAACTTGGCTGATTATCCTCCATCCAACTTCAAAATCAACAAAAAAATGCGAACTAAAAACTGCACTCGTATTTATATTCTACTAAGGTTTACCAAAGTGCTCCTCGTAGTTCAAACGCTTCGCTCCAGTGCTGAATGAATACTAAACTAAAACTAAACCATCAAAGCGAACGATGTTCAAAACGCGGAGCCGCGGCGCGCGCACTCGGCAAAACCGTACAGTAAACGCGGATCCGCGTCATGAGCACTGAAAGTGTTAACTAATTGTTGGTGTGAAGTACATTTCAGAAGAATAAAACTGCAAAACCCGAAGGTTTACAAGCTTTTATTAGCCGTCCAAATCTTTTATTTCAGCTTCGACTGTCTAGATTTGGTGAAAGTAGGTAGTAGGTATACACTCCTCAACCTCGGAAGCATACAAATAGCTCAAGGTTTTCATTAATTCGCTGAAAATAACCGTGGGATGCTGAGAAATTTTTTTTTGAAAGCTAAACGACATCCTAAAACGTAATAAAAAATGACAAAGCGCTATGTCGTCACTTTGAGGAAACAATCAAGAGTTTCTGATCTGAAAATGGATCTATTCAAACTTTTAATTCTCAGTTGTGAAATGGACGTGTGATGTTTGCCAGGAAAACAAGCCATTTAAATATGCTAACTCAATAACTACCAGCATGAATATAAATGACTCCTTCTAAATTTAATTTATGAACAATTCAACGAATGCAACAATCAATCGACAAATAATTCATGATGTTCTTTTCTCGCCTTCAAGATTGTATCAGGAAACTTGATGTTAATATGGCTACTTGTTTGTATAAACAAAAATTCAGAAAGTTGAAAAATTTGTGGCAATTATTCATTTCGATTCCTGTATGATTATACGAATAGATATAATACATAAGTTATCTATAGAGGCCTCGGTAGACCAGCGGTAAGGTGAACCGCCTTATACCGTTTGTAAACCGAGGATTGTGGGTTCGAGTCCCACCTCGCTCTTGGGTGTTGTGTATGTCCGAAATTTAGTGGTTATTTATGATTAAAAAATGTTGGGTAATGTACATAGTTTACAAGCCCATTCGGAACCGGCGTTAAACTGTAGGTCCCTCGAGTTAAAAAAAAAAAAAAAGTTATTTAAAAGTATTATACCTCTTCATATTCTTATTTTTTAATGGAGTATCTTTAGACTTACTTGACTTGATCTAAATGACTTTCACAATTAATACGTATAATCTACGAATACTTCTGACGTCAAGCCTAGTAACTCTGACATATCAGTCGTATCGGACACAGTCTTAGGCCTAATCTATTCGCCAAGTTTCTAAAGCCGGCTCTTCACGTTGGCCAACATTGTGGTGAATTTCGCGGCCAATACCTCTATGGCCATAATGCAGAGCAGTTATTTGTGCTTACTTCGTATTGGAATGATGGCCCACAAGTTAAAGGGAGATCCGTGTGGTGTCGGTTTTAAACAAAGCCGCCGCCTCCACGCGTTGGGCGCACTTTTAGTTTACATCTTCTTTTCTTCGATTTCTTTTTGATCAACCTTTTCTTATACACATAGCTGCGGTATGCCGTGAATAAATAAACCGCAGTAGCAGTTGGCTTCTATATCAATTTTAATAAATTCGTGCACACATTGGCCTGAACCGAAGCAATCTGAACGACCTTCCAACGTATGGATGCCATCACGAACTCTTGGCTAATATCTTTGCCACAGTATTCGCCACAATGTTGGCTAACGTGGAGAGCCGGCATAAGGCGTGAAGTGCGCCAAGGAATTGATTCAGCTGTAGGATATTTATAAAAGTTCGGTTGTCGAACGGGTTGGCCACTTCTACTTTATAACGACGTCAAACCCGCAAATTTGAAGTCGAATGAATCATTTCTCGATAGAATATTCTGTAGCAAACGCTCGAGAGCGAAGACGGTTGCATAGTTTGGCGACAGTCTTACTAGCGGAATGCATTGAACGCGCTCAATAGCCTATTCAATCACAGAAGAGCTTCTTCGCGCTATAATCTCCGACTCGCAGATTTATCAGCTAGTTTGTACATAGATCAAGGGGTTGGTTCGTTGTCGCTGATTACTCCTTTGTGGAAGGCCCCCGTCTTCGGATTCGTTCCATCGGGCGGTTTCAGTTCGAATGCAAGTTGAGATCATCTAGATCGATTTTAGATGATGTGGAAATATTCAACTTTTCATCCTTTTTCGAATTATTATGGAAATTAGAAATATTCGCCCTGATGACATTGTTTCGATACACGATAACTTAGATATTTCGAATTTTCTTCCAACGTGGGTGTTATGTTGTGATATTTCTCTGAATGGCGAAATTGTAATAAACGAATCCAATCTTGATAATACGCCTGAAGAAGATTGTAACAGAAATTTCGGAGTGGAAGACTAAAGTGACATAAGAGACGCGAATTTATTTTTGAGAATAAATGAAGGTTAACTTCTGAATGTATTCATAAAGGCAAATTACCTCGAAAATCACTTACATAAATTCACACACAAACACACACACACACACACATGAATGTTTTTCTAAAGTTACTATTACGAAAGTCCAGTAAGGTATTTTCATTTAATCAAAAATGCCTGCTTTGCAGAAAATTCAAGAAAAACATCTGCAAATATGACAGAGACAATATAATCTACAAAATATACAAATATATATATATATATATATATATATATATATATATATATATATATATATATATATATATATATATATATATATATATTTCCACGGTCCAGGATCTCGCGGATGGCATTAATCGCCTCCGTGGTCATAGTTTGACCAAATCTCCCAAACCGGAGAGTTCGAACAATGTACCACAAATGTGTGATTGTCTTCCGAAGCAAGGGATTCTGCTTGTTGTTGCTGTTTCATTTCCAGGTTTTCCATCGCATACTTGGCTGCGCCGTTCTGATGAGGACCAATGAGTCCGAAACACGTGTCAACGGCTGCTTCGACATATGCGGGCTAGACCGATAATTTTGCTTTTGTTTTATATATATATATATATATATATATATATATATATATATATATATATATATATATATATATATATATATATATATGTATGTATACACACGTAAGATTAGCAATTGTTTTTCCATCACAAATTGGACATTTTCTTTTTACTTCTGCTAACTTGCCAAGAGTCAATTCAATAAGGTTATATTCTACTTAAAAGTACGAAATATAGAGGAGAAACATTGGATTACACTAAAGTAATCAGAGCAATAATTATTATCGCTTTGAGATAATTTCGTCGTCGTCATTTCACAATAATATCAATGGAACATTAAGACACTTTTATTGAACAATAAATTAATAAATATAAAATATAAATGAGAATATTTGTAGGTCAATAAAACTTTTATTATTTGTCATAAACAATGATGACACACTGTCTATAAGGACTCATTTAGTTCCAAGCTGCTAAAAATCTATAAGATAATACAATCAACCAATTTCACAATTTCAGTTTGAATATTATAGGTATTTCAACACATGGGAAATCTTCTTTTTTTTTCACTCGGTGGAGCCACAGTTTAGCGCTGGCTTCGATAGGCCATTAGAATTGTAAACTAGTGCATTATCCACCATACAAATATTTGTAACCCCTAAAACTCATAAACGCAAAAAATACACAAGGGTACGGTGGGAATCGAACCCATCAACTCCGCACCGAAGTCGGAATAGTAAACCGCTCCGACACAGAGGGTACACCTGATCTACTTGAAGAATATACATTTTCAAACTATATTTTCTCGTCTTGTCCTCTATTAGGGAGTCGAAAAAATAGCCAATAAGAAAAATTTAATAAGTTTTGTAGGGGCTAGGCTTCATTCACTCGTTCAACGTCATTAATAAAATATGGAAAATTAATTATTCATGCTTCCTTCAAATGTGAAAATTGATTATTCAAAAAGATTTAAGACAATGTATTCTGGAAGAATGTGAGTCATTAACTCCAGAGGTATTTACAAGTTTTATTCGGGACACTTTATTTATTTATTTACATTACATACACACTGTTTTACAGGATCAATCGCAATACCAAAACAGGAAAAAAAAGAACAAAAAGAAAAACAAAAAACAACCATCAAAAAATAAAATAAATTCAATCCTATTAAGACTACAAAATTACACTATTATATCAAAATATGGAATATAAGATTAATTATATAAGTCGACTAATGTGAGGAACCTCTTCTTTGATTTTACAAAAGCAATATTTAGGTATTTAAGTTCGGGCAAAATCTGCACAGTTAAATTAGTATTAATCACATAGAAAATTTGATATCAGTATTTGGACGCCCATTATTATAAAGTATTATAAGGAACGGATATTTAAAGATTGAACTTGCAAAATAACGCGAAGTGTTAGTATATAAATAGTAGGCCAAAATTATCATTAAATAAAAGCATCACTTAAATCCTGTATAATACTATATTAAATCCTTACGGCAAATGGACAATTCCTCCATTTTGGACCAATTTATGTAAATCAGATTATAATGTCGAGAGGACAAAAAATCGAAAAAAGGAATGATCCCAGTTCTTTGCTTTTCCGCAGTTTCATCGCCCGGCTACACTCTGCGAGAAGGGGACGACGACATTAATTCAAATGGGAATAATTTTATGGATTTTCTTTTCTTCAGGAGACAAATTATCATAACGGCCCTGTTTCGGGAGCCCGACAAAAAGTAGGAAATCCATGAAACGAATTTAATATTCATGACAATGGTAAGAAAAGAGGAGTGCTTTCGCCAACAAATGAATTTCTTTCCACCGCCCACTGAAGAGGAAAACTGTCAGGGGTGTAACTGAAATGAAATCATCGGAAGAAAAATCACCTTACCGATTCCAATTATAAGTACTTATATGTCCGTAATTCAACAAATTACCGTGCAGTGTGCGTTTTTAAAGTAGTAGCGGCGGTGAAGTTTATGAAATTTGTTACGGCAGTAGGTATTTAAAATAATGAGTTGAATATTTCATGAATTTTTATAATATTTACTAAAAATGTTTGCAGATAGTTTCATCATTATGTCTGACTGCAGAACAATGTCCCGAGAATTTCTCAAGAATTATGTGGAGTTGCACAGGGACCTACCCTGCTTGAGGCAGACAGAATCAAAGCACTATTTAGACCGAAATAAAAAAAATTGAGCATACAAAATATTAATAGAGAAGCTGCAAATCATTCAACTAAATGCTACAGAAAGTACAGTTGTCGCTAAAATGAATAATCTCCGTGGTGGGTTTCGGAGATAAAATAAAAAAGTTTTCATCTCGAAGAGAAGTGGTACGTACGGTGAGGCTTTCGGAGATATTGAAATAGTGAATTTAAATCTTGGTAATTTCTTGCAGTAATTTCTGCAGTTATTGCCAATCTCATCATTGTGTCTTGACGTTTTATTAATGGAATAACCATGTCCAATAATTACGAATAGGTTTCTCCGTCCATCCTTACGTAATTACGAGAGTCCTCTAGTTCTCAACTCCATTTTTCTAACAGGTGAACGTGTGAAAAATTTTATCGTTTAAGAAACCAACCTTTAGACGATTTTCATTTTCCTTTTTCTTTGTACGCGCCACTGCCACCAGAGCTAAATATTCCTCCTGCTCAGACATCTAGCCAAACATTTTAGCAGACTGGACAAAACTATGGTTTTGTACGTACGTGTGTACGCAATCAGGTTGCGCGTTTTTGGATGCACGTCGCACCTCACAGATTCCAATTATAAGTATATGTCAGTAATTCATTTCATAGAAATAAATGATGAAATGATCATTGAACATATTTCGAATTTAATTTGGTCTGATGAAATAAGACATGAAATATAATTTTAACGTCTCTCGCTTTATATTTATTTGAGTCTATGTGCTTAATTCGTAAGTATTTTCAGGCCGTAATTCAGTGCCACAGTTTACTAGATCCTCAGGACATCATGTTCACCTCCCTACTCCTTCCTCTGAATTAATAGAAAAGTCTATCATTTATAATGCTAAGAAAACTCACGATCACTTTCCAGAGGAATTAAAATCTATAACTTTCTTGGCCAATTTTCGGAAACAAACTGAAACTTATTTTCTTGATAGACTCTGTAGAGCAGGACTTCCCAACCAGAGGGGCACGCCCCCCTAGGGAGGCGTAGAAAAATATTAGGGGGGGCGTTAGGGGAGAAGTTCAAGAAGAATTTCTAGAAATGAATGCTGATTCGACCATGAACGATGACTTTCATCTCTTGACATTAGAAAAATTTTGGATCAAACGATTCGTTGTTAATCCGAAAGTTGTTTCTTTTGCTTTAAAAATACTTATTCCATTTTCGTCCACTTATTTATGCGAGGCAGGTTTTTCAGCTCTAGTTTTAATAAAAACTAAGCAGCGTAATCGCCTTGCCGTCGATAGCGATTTAACCATAACTTTAGCAACGACTGAACCCAGAATCGACCAACTGGTACAGAGCATGCAAGCTCAAGTATCTCATTAGCTAGTACTTTAAAAGATTTTATTTATTTGTTTTGAAATTACTTTAAATTAAAAATCATCTTATTATAAAAATATAATTTAAAATATAAAAGAAAGTGAAAGATAAAAAAAACTATTCTAGCAAGTAATGATGCATGGTAGGCCAGTACAGATTATTTTTAAAAAAAAGTTACAGGATGAAACCCATCTTAAAAAGAAGAAAATATAGTAAAAATAACAGGAAAAATAAATTACGGGTGATTTGACGTCGGGAAGTGGGAAGATGTGGGCTTTGTAGGTTTAAAACGGGTTTATCACGATTCTGCAAAAAATCCAATGTGCCAATTACAGTGCAATTGTGACATAAAAACGAACATTTTCACCAAGATTCATAAAAACTCGATTTGTTTTGTGTGAGAGAAAAATAAAAACCCAAAATGTCGGTTATTTAGATTTTCGTAAAAGCACTTAATGATTCAAATGTATTCTTTCATTCATTATCCTTAATTGATATACTGTATCTGTATTTAACCTATTTAAAATACCTAAAAATAAATAATTTAATTAATAAATAAAATGTGCGTTCCTTATTTTTGTTGAAACTTACCTAAGGGGGGCATGACAATATTATTTTTAGTTCGGGGAGGCTTGCCGAAATAAAGGTTGGGAAAGCCTGCTGTAGAGGACTAACATTCTGAGCATTGATTGATCTATATGACCATATTGAATAAGCACAGACATTGCTTCGAACCAAAAATTTGACACACATCTCCCCAAGAGGGGAGGGGGCCAAAATTCTTTCACGTAAGTAATTAATGAGATTTCAAAATAATTTTTAAAAAATAAACGAGATAGTTACGTAACAACCCAACTCTAGTCCACCATGTCCTATCGATTTCACCTAATCCGACGTTTTCGTCAAACTCCCATGTCGATTGCCCACGACACGAAACGCGTACGATGGCTGGCATTAACAAGGTAATTACGCCGCCGAAACTTTGATGGATATCTGCCTAATGAGCCGCGACTTCGCGAAATCTCGAATTGCATCATTAATAACCTTTATTGGCTAATTGAAATACTTGAATGAATGATTAGCTGTGTTTAACGGCCTAGACGAGCAGACAGTGTGGAAAAGGGAAGCCACCACGTGAATTTCCATCGGTGAATGATAAATCAATTCGACGTAAATATGACAACATATAATTAACACACGATTCGAGTTAGCGCGCTAATAAACACGACAAAAAAATATTAAAATTTAATGAGGAACGTAAATATATTCGTGAATATTCAATTAGATATGAATACGGAATGACATTCTGAAAAAGCATTGTTTGATTCGACAGGTACCTACTCGTAGGAATTTATTTTAATTCTCATTGTACCAAATACTGGATAAATTTAGTATATATATATATATATATATATATATATATATATATTATATATAATATATATATATATATATATATATATATATATATATATATATATATATATATTATATATATATATATATATATATATATATATATATATATATATTTAATTTATTTATATATATATATATATATATATATATATTATTTATATATATATATATATATATATATATATATATATATATATATATATATATATATATATAGTGGCGTAACCAAGGAAGGCCTCAGCCCCGGGCGCCACGAGATTGAGGGGGCAACAGAAGCGTTCGCATTTTTTTTTGTGTTATGTTTTTTCATTCTATTTATTAGATGAAATTTATTACTCGATTTGAATTGATGATATTTCAAATTTAATCAATTGAACCTTGATAATGAGTTCATGATAATGAGTTCATAACTCGAAACATGTCGACTTTTCATTACTGCTAAATACAGTAACTAAATATTTTTTATATTGTGAAACATAAGCCAAGTGTTTTTATTTTAAAGTTTATACTTTATTCCTAATTGAACCCTTTTGTTGAATCCCACGAATCCAAGACCATGCAGTCGAGGGGGTAACCACTGAGGAGATTTTCTGCTCCTAGTGGAGGAGATCCGGGGAGATCCAAGAAAATTCGGAGGAGATCCGGGGAGATCCAAGGAAATCAGGAGGAGATCCGGGGAGATCCTAAGAAAACCAGAGGAGATCCGGGGAGATCCAAGGTAATCCAGTGGAGCACCGGGGAGATCCAAGGAGATCCGCGGAGATCCAAGGAAATCCGGGGAGATCCAAGGAAATCCAGAGGAGATCCGAGGAGATCCACGAGGGAGGAAATCTTTTGTCGCAAAAAATTTCCAGTGGTTACCCCCTCGCATGCAGCCCTGCACATCGCGCAACATTTTTGAAATGGAAGCAATTAGAACGGGGATTGAGAAAAGGCGGTCTCATTTATGACCACATACAACAGCAAATTGATAAAACTGCACTGCTGGATTTTTTTTTTACATAAATCCCATCAAAATATTTTCTTTACTGAGTAAGCATTATTTTCATTTAATCAGGTTCTTTATGTTTAGTACGTGTAATGTATATTCAAGGATATTTTAAAGCAATATAGAACAATCATATGCAACTTTTTGATATATAAATTTAAAAAATGTCATTAAACTCTTTGTGTTGAGATGCTTTAGTGACAGTGACAACCAGATTGTATAGCAATAAATCTTGAAAGTTTTTAATTTTTCGTATTATTTTTGAAGACTCGCTACATCGTCAAAGGTAACTTTTTTTGCTTTTGTTTAGCACCAAAATCAAACGGAAATTAAAAAAAAAATTATGTTGTTTTAGATATACGGTAGGGGGGGCGTAACTAAGACATCTTCCCTGGGCGGCAACTTCCCTAGTTACGCTTCTCTCTCTCTCTCTCTCTCTCTCTCTATATATATATATATATATATATATATATATATATATATATATATATATATATATATATATATATATATATATATATATATATATATATATATATATATATATATATATATATAAACTTTGTTCTCGGGATGAATTGGTTAAAAGATTAGAAAATCTCGAAGTTTCGGCTACTTTTGTGAAGCCATATTCGGGAGAATGTGCAGGGAATTAATTCAGATGACTCTGAAGAGAATAGTAGGCAAGTTGAGAATTCAGAGCTGACAGGAAGCAGTACGGTTCGTGGAGTAGGTACGTTGAGACCACGCAATCGCATTGTTTCAGATTCCTCTTAATTCGATTCTTGGAGTAGGCAGATTGAGGCCACGTATCTGAATTATTAAATGAGAATACATATATCTCCTGACATGAAATGTCTACTCTGCAACTGTAGCGTATGTGGTTCCAAAGCACGCTCACCTATCGTTTTTAAAAATTCTGGACATACTCACGAGAGTGCGCTCCATAAATAGTTGTCGCGATATTCAAAATCAACGGTCAATTAAATATACTTACCTACTACATAGAGTGAAAAAAATTCTTCAATAATTTTGAAAATTATCAAACAACTTTCCAAGGTAGCTGGTTATATGTGTTCTAGGAAAAGAATAAATTTAAAAAATTTTTCCTTGTTCACTTTAAGCAGTATATTAAATTGACCATGGTCAACTTGTATATTCTTCATGATTTGATTTTTCATACTGAAGATGTTCATCTACATACTGAAGATATTCACAGACATACTGAAGATGTTTCAAGGGAGTCTCGAGCCCTCGAACACTGGAAAAAGCACCTGTACATACAAGTGTATGAATTCTAGAAGGCAGTATTCCAGAGAAAACTTCGATGACAGACATACCAGATTAGAATTGAAACAAAACACTCATGTTTTCGATAAAAACTTACCACGGACGAAAAACGAATGCTTAGCGTTTGGAGATCTTCGAGGCAATATTATACCCGGCCCGCGCGATATAGAAATACAAAATACAGGCTCGATTCGAATGTCCCGGACGTTTCACTATACCGACGTGACACGACCACTTAGAAATGTAAATGTTTGCGTAAAAGATACTCGTAATTTACCTTATGCTAATTTAATGGCAAATATGCGTTTATCATAAACTTAATATTAAAATTCCACTGGCAGCGCTGGTTCACGATTGTATAATTAGCACTCACCAGCGAGATGTATCTATGATAATTACTATTATTCCGTGGTATAGAAAGGGCGTTTTGAAGTGTTTGCAAATGAATTTGTCTTGTAGCAAACGCTCTTGAAATATTCATGAAGTTTATTTATGGAGTACTCGCAGTCAAGAAGGTGGCGTTATTTTAAATTCATGGAAACGGTCAAACTATGAATATTTGATCGGTATATTTATAACTATAGTGAGCTTTCATTCCCTTGAATATCGACTTTTTTCATTCCGTTTTGGAGCTATGCTCCTAATCGCACGTGCCATCCACATACTGGACGAAAGAAAGATAGGCCTAAAACTGTTTCGAATACGCTAGGTATTCGCTAGGTATAATACTGTATTCGTATTATATAAGTATTGTTGTTATTTTATTAATCAAGAATTGATTCAGTAGAAGCCAAGTATAGCGATGATGAAGTCAGTACAGTGTTTGTAAATATTAGAGAGATACGCTATATAATTACTTAGATATGAGTCCTACAGACTCCATCGCCTCTTAAATAGATCTATGAAAAATATAGAACTCTGAAAATATAGATCCATCATTAAATAGAACCATGAAAAAATGGAACTTAGAAAATATAAGTAGATCCACCAATGAATTCTGATTCGTGAAGAAATAGATCTACTTATGCCCCGATTCATGCTACGCCTATGATTTTTCTGAGCAGTATATCTTTTTTGAAATATGAATAAATTCATTTCATTCTGTAATTTCTTTTAGGTCTATGGTTAGGTTTTGGTGACACCTCTATGCTTTATTTGTGACTTAAGATTTATGTTTATTTCACCTCTATGAATTACAAAATTGACACCTCATAGGTGTAATACACACTAAATTCAATTTAATTCTATGTTAGCAATTAAATCGATGGTTATTCTTGAGTGACTATATTCTGAAATAATTTCTATGGTTTTTTTCCCAGTAGGTATACTTTTTTCAATATATTATATATTCGTAAAAAGATCAAGTTCGAAATTAATTAATATTTTCATAACTTTTTTAAACAAACTATCGATTACTATTTCATCACCATCCAATAGTTTTTTTCCATTTAATTAGGTAGGTACTCTAAAGTTGTTAATTTATTCAATTGTGGCTGCTATTTGATACATATTATATAGCGAAAAAAACTTCGTTCTAACCGGGCGTCCTACGATACCGCTTTTTATTATTGCGGTAAGACAAACGGACGAAAAAATAAAATAATTCAAAATTTCAAAATAGGGAAATCCGACGCATGCCGTAACAGCAATTCAAGCAACGCGAAAAATTGCTCCATCTCAAGTACAACAGCAACCGTTTCAATCCTATTAGATATCATCAGTTATCAATTAGAGTCGACAATGGTAATTAAGATGCGGTCACAGTGGCGACAAAACGGCAGACCAATCGAACGTCATGTTAGGTACCGATGACATAAGAACTTACCGGACGTTCGAGTTGAGCAAAGAAGGCTGATTATGGTCACCGCCGTAACGATTCGGCTGAATCACGTTACGGGTTTACACTTTCAATTGATTTCCTCCGATGGTAAAACGACGAAGACGGAACGCCCGCTGATTTTACGCATCGTTTCTCGGGGAATACAGATTTCTATTGTTGATCTTTTTCATCGCCCATTTCTTCCAACCTCGCCAAATCAATTTGATATCTCTTCCGCGGAAATGCGAACGAAAAAAGCCTAAAAAGTTTCGAGTTAGATTCTATTGCTTTGTGTCTGATATAATGCTCTTCGATTGAGGTTATATTCTGTCCTTGTTTCATTACGTACTCGGAGGAAAAGGAACTAGTCCGAGAATATGCAAAAATCATTAATAATCCTCAGCTCCCTATACACCAGGACATCGGATCCCTTGAGAAAATCAGACTCCGATCAAGGAACCCATCCATCTTGTCAGCCAAGGTCATTCGACAGTCAAATTTCAACCTCTCTCATTCTTGGGTACAATATTCCCAGGAAAATTGCCTTCCACATTGCCGAAATGTGCCATGCATGAGAGAAAGTACACCTGACTTAAACCAGCCTCGTAAGGTATGGTCTGCTATCAAAGGAACCCATCCATCTTGTCAGCCAAGTTCATTCGACAGTCAAATTTCAGCCTCTTTCATTCTTGGGTACCATATTGGTAGGAAAATTGCCCTCCACATTGCCGAAATATGCCATGTATAAGAGAAAGACCTCCTGACTTCAACCAGCCTCGTAAGGTATGGTCTGCCATCAGAGGAACCCATCCATCTTGTTAGCCAAGGTAATTCGACAGTCAAATTTCAGCCTCCCTCATTCTTGGGTACAATATTGGAAAGAAAATTGCCCTTCACATTGTCGAAATATGCCATGCATAGGAGAAATACCACCTGACTTCAACCAGCCTCGTAAGGTATGGTCTGCCATCAAAGGAACCCATCCATCTTGTCAGCCAAGGTCATTCGACAGTCAAATTTCAGCCTCCCTCATTCTTGGGTACAATATTGGAAAGAAAATTGCCCTTCACATTGTCGAAATATGCCACGCATAGGAGAAAGACCACCTGGCTTCAACCAGCCTCGTAAGGTATGGTCTGCCATCAACATAGTCCGCACAAACCATGGTAGATGTGCTGACTCTTTTCACAAATGGGGCTTAACTCCATCTTCTCGATGTGACCGCGAAACCGACAGTCAGACCATCAAGCATATAGTGGAGGAATGCGACCAACGAGCCTAAGAAGGGAACTTCACTGATTTCCTGACAGCAACCACTACAGCAGTGGACTACATCCGAAATCTAGATATGTGTCTGTGACCATAGCTAAGTTCAGCGATTGTTCAAATCTTTGTGTTTTTCTTTATTTGTTTTTATCTTACTTTAATCTTTGCAGTATGCTGATTAAGTGTCGTCATACGATGAATACATTAATATGTCCTCGCATATTCTATTTTCCAGGAAAGCAAACGCAGGCTTCAGCTCTGCCGCATAAACCTCAAAGGAGACTAATATCAATAACGATTCCGAACGCTAATAAAGATAATCCCACAATATCCATACACGCGTATATGTCACTACGAGAACCGTTCGGCCAGCTTAACGTCGACTTCCCCCATGTCGGTACAAACCCTCCTATGCGAATCTCGTCGCCCCATCTATCGGTATTTATGCAAATCGAATGGCGGGATATCGTGAGTACGACGAAATTAAGAGAACGTTTCTCTCGCGTGTTTTAGAATTTCGCAACAACGAAACGACAAACACAAAATTTGCAAATACACAACCGACGATCTTTGTGGGCTGATTTGGCGTTCGCACATGCCACATCGAGGATGAAGATATCCGGATTTATCCATAGTGACATATATACCAGCACGAATTCAATAGATGTGGGGATTCGAGGGATAGAGAGTATATATATATATACGACGGTATTTGATTCGGAACGATTCTTCTATGACGGATAAGGGACTTCCTATTCCCCATCCAATTAATCGAAATGGGGGAGAGGTGGATAGCTTTGTTTGTTAATCAATTCGTGTAAAATATACTTGTTGACCAATTTCATATATCACGTGAAATGAACGAGGAAAATTGATGAATAATATAAAATTATCCCCGACTCAAGATCTGCATACAGCTGTTTCGATCTTATTAGATCTCTTCAGTCCAGCATACTTGACTCGCAGAAAATTGACATAATTTTTATTGCTCCTCAACAACAATCGCGGCCGAACTGCTATATGGATAATAACCCATAGCTACCTCCGCCAAAATATTAGGAACTAACAATTCACTGTTTAGTTTGACCGAAAATGCAGAATCCCGTCGGAACCACAAATACTTCCCGACATGAAGATGTCAACTCTACAACATTGGCGTAAGCGATACTAGAATCTACACTAACTTGGTGTTTTAAACTCTGTAGATAGTCACGGGAGCGCGGTCTGTAAATACTTGTAGCGATTTGCGCAATATTTTTTTTAACGATATCTTCCCACGATGTGGTCGGCGATATACAGTGTCTTCATCCGATTTAGTTACAAACTAATTCTTGAAACATATCACAGTGCTTATACCTTATCTGAGATGTTCTACTAATGGGTGTTAATAACAGGAGGGTTGTATTTATGATTCCCCAGAAAAGGTATTTACTCATTTGGAGTGGTTAACTATTATGAGGTTTCAAATGCCTGGTTTAATAAAGGTGAATTACTAAGTGCAGTTTGCTCATTGAGCTAAAGTTACCTATTTGGAGTGGTTAACTATTATGATGTTTCGAATACCAGGTTTAATAAAGTTGAATTTTTAAGTGCAGTTTGCTCATTGAGTAAAAGTTACTTATCTGAAGTGGTTAACTATTATGAGGTTTCAAATACCAGGTTTAATAAACTTGAATTTCTAAGTGCAGTTTGCTCATTGAGTAAAAGTTACTTATCTGGAGTGGTTAACTATTATGAGGTTTTAAATACCAGGTTTAATAAAGTTGAATTTCTAAGTGCAGTTTGATCATTAAGTAAAAGTTACTTATTTGGAGTAGTTAACTATTATGAGGTTTCAAATACCAGAATAAAGTATAAACTTTAAAATAAAAAACACTTGGCTTATGTTTCACAATATAAAAAAAAATATTTTTTTTTATATTGTGAAACATAAGCCAAGTGTTTTTTATTTTAAAGTTTATACTTTATTCTTTATGATGTTTCACCAAGTGATGTGCGAGAATTCAATCTCAGTTATTCAAATACCAGGTTCGATTAAGGTGAATTACTAAGTGCAGTTTCGCATTGAATAAAAGTTACCTATTTGGAATATTTAATGATTATGAGGTTTCAAATACCAGGTTTAATAAAGGTGAATTACTAATAGTCGTTTGCTCACTGAGCGAAAGTTACTTATTTGGAGTGGTTAACTATTACAAGGTTTCGAATACCAAATTCAATAAAGGTAAATTTTACTCAATGAGTAAAGTGCACTCAGTAATTCACCTTTATTAAACCTCGTAGATATTTGAAATCTCATAATAGTTAACCACATCAAATAAGTAAATACCTTTTATATCGTTCTAGGAATCATAAAAACAACCCCCTGTTATCAACACCCATTAGTAAAACATTTCAGATACGATATAAGCACTGCGATATGTTTTAAGAATTAATTGAAGACAATTGTCGAAACAATTGTAATTTAATGTAAATATAGTGGAAATTAAGTTTTGATAAACGTGTTCTCATTCCCACTAGAATTTACATAGCCGCCAAACACATCGTGGGAAGATATCGTAAGAAATTTTCCTAGCCACCACCTCCGGATAGCGTTCGATCTTCTTCCATCGATAACGGAGTTTTTGTCCTCATATTGTTTTCGATTTCTCGCATTATTTAATCTTTAAGCGGTAAGGTGCACCGCTTGTAAGCCGAGGATGTGGGTTCGAGTCCCACCTTGCTCTTGGGTGTTGTGTATGTCCTGAATTTAGTGGTTCTAATTATGAGAGTAATTGTTGGGTAATGTACATTGTTTACAAGCCCATTGGCCGTTCGGAACCGGCGTTAAACTGTAGGTCCCTCGAGTTAAAAAAAAAATAATCTTTAGTTGTTCCACTCGTCGTCTCTGATACGACATCCGTTCTTATCTCACTCGTTACAACCGCTATATAGGATCGGATCGTTAACGGCGTCATTAAAACTAGATTTATCGATTAAAATTGCTAAATTTTACGACGAACCCTTAATTGCAATTATTCCGTTTTATTCGTACGCGATACGCGCACACACACGGGCAAAACTATACACTTATATGCGCGAAAACGGGACGGTCGAAGAAAATAACATACTTTGTTGCCGCGTTTATATGGTTAATGGTCGTTAAAAATGGAAATAGTAGCGTAATTCATTACCGAGCCAGTTATTACTCTCCTCGGACGTTGACGGCCATCAGATGCTGGTTCTATTATGACGGAATGTGTACAGTGATCGATTAATCACTTCGATACTTGGTTACAAATGGATATCGGGAATAATACGGTGTCGTCTGTACGGCGTTGCCACATAAAACACTTTGGAAGGATGGATGGGTCCAGATGGTAATTCGTTGTGAATAAATGGAGAATTGAATCATTATTCACCGGGTTAGAATAACATTACGCTGTGAACATAACGGATTGTTGAATTTCAATGAACGACGAAAGAAAAATTCGTTATTGAAAAGATGGAAATAGTACCACGAACGAAAATCTAATCATCAGCAATAAGTTCTCTCAATACATTTAAAATAACGAAAACTTCGCTAACAATCTTTGAAATACACATCCCTCAAAAAATATATATATACATGCCTGCAAAACGGGGGGTGCAGTGGGACACCCCGTTCCTTCCTTTGAATTTTATGTACTGAATAACAGGCACAAATAAATAAATCAACAAATTAGAGTATTTGAATGAAAAAAATTATAATGAAATGGTAAGTAATAAAATTTAATTAATCCTTAAAAAGTTACGAAATTCATTCATCATAAGATATGAATCATAGGTAGGACACCTATGATCCAATTTTATCTAAGTGTTTCCAAAAAGTTCATCGATAGTGGTTATTGTATCTTGTAACAACACAATAGGACCTTTGCAGCCAGATCATCGGTATAACTTAGACCTTTCGAGCGTATTTTACTAAGGAGGATTTTGATGAATAAATATTTTTTTTCTTTATGCGTTGACCGCTCATTCCACCCACGGAACAGTAGCTGACGTTCACTAAGCTTTATGATGCAACTCTATGATGCATTCCACTAATTAGCGCTTGAGAAGAAATAGACGAATCAAAATAAGCGCTACGCGGCCTGGTGACAATCAGAATAACTAAAAATCTTGACATAGTTCTTATGTTCTCCTTTGTTTTGTGTTTGTTTTTGTGTGATTTTTTACAAATATTTATTATTTGCAATCATTTTGAAAGCTATGAGTCGTTCGAATCGTTATTGTTCAGTTCCTCAGTGTTCTTCCTGGGAAAAGAAATGTTCAAATGTGAATTTCCATGCTTTTCCTCCAGCTGGTGATAAATATCGTGTTTGTGTAGAAGGGAAAAAGGAATACTCCTAAAGTCTCTACTTTGTGTGATCTGATAACTACAGATAGTGCTCTAAACAGTTTCACTGGTCTCAATAATATAAAACTATTAGATACAATAGTAAAAGCAGTACAATCTGTTTACAGTGATCAACGGTCACATAGATTAACAATCAAACAGCGTATTGTTTTAGTATTGACAAAATTGAAATGTGACCTTACATATGTGACATTATCTCTTTTATTTGGCATTTCACAAGAATTATGCCAAAAATATATTTATGAAATGCTACCCATTATGAGTAGAGTTCTTAGTTGTGTCATAAGATTCCCAGAATATTCTGAAATACAGAAAAACATGCCAAAATGTTTTGAAAGTTTTCAAAATACTCGAATCATCTTAGACTGTACAGAAATTTTTATACAGAAACCAAAGTGCCTTTGCTGCAGGATCAGGTTTTACTCTCAGTATAAATCTAATAACACAGTGAAATTCATGACAGGTGTTTCTCCTGGAGGTTTAATTACTTATATTAGGGAACCATATGGGAGAAGAGCATCTGATAAAACGATTTTCCAACAAAGTGACTTAATTTTAAAGTTAGAAAGCTCACAGGATGCTATTATGGTGGACAAAGGTTTCTTGATAGATGATATTTGTCAACAGTTTAAAATAAAGTTGATCAGGCCACAATTTTTGAAAGACAAAAAACAGTTGACTACAGAAGAAGCATTGTTGAATGCCAAAATAGCAGCTGCTACAGTACATATTGAACGAGTCAATCAGAGAATTAAGATACTTATTCATCTCATGATCTAACCTAATATTACTCTCAATTTGGCTACAAAACAAATGACGATAATCACCTACCGCCTCAATAGCAATGAGAATACATACACAGTAACACACTTGTTCACTAAAGAAGCCTGAAAAGTCTTTATATTTATGGTAAAATTATATTTCAAAAACACAAATAAACACACAACAAATACAACATAAATATTCCAATGTCAATATTTATAGTTCTACGACTGGCCACATTGGCGCTGCATTCTTATTTTCAGATGCCTATTGGCATTGTAAATCTGTTACTAGCTCCCGGACTATCTGGAGTGTAATCGTACGATATGAAACTTCGTTTCTAAAAACTTTAACAGATATCTACAAAGATCAACAGGTGGTAAAATAACGAGAGCGTTTGTCTAATTTTGCCGTTTTACGATCACTCCTAGGACGTAGTTATCCTGCGTCCCCTTCCCTTCTAAACCGCTTCAACATACAGACGACATATCGGAGCGGAAATTGTCGCTTATCGATGTCACGTAACGACGCTATCTCCCCGATAAAATATTCAATTAACATCCAATGAATTCGTAATGGCCCGTCCGACGGACGGACGCACGCAGGCCGCTACTTTTCGAATACGCCCGAGGCGTCAGGGCATGGCCGCCTAAACGTCCGGACTCGATCCCACGGTCGTTTTCCCGGACGTTTTCCGGCCGCCGCGCTTCCGACGGAGCTATGAGAAAGGTGTTGCTCGCATAACGATAAATGCGACAGATCGACAGTACGATCTGATAATTTTTAGGGTTCCGTACCCAAAGGGTAGAAACCGCTGTCTGTCCGTCCGTCTGTCTGTCACCACCCAAGTAACAATTTGAAGACAGTTTCTATTTATTTAGGTTTTAAAAATGCTTCAATACGTTCAATAAATCGACATAGGATTTAAAGTAACCTTGAGATAAACTAAAAGTTCTTAAAGACCACTTTTTCTTTAACAAAGAATTTAATGCACTCTTTAAATCAAAATAAAAAGGCTATTTGCTCTTAATGTCCTATTGATCTTATACTGGTTTTATGTTACTCTTAACATTGGCTATTTTAAAACTAATTTGCTATTATTAAGAATTAAATAGCAAATTGGTTTTAAAACAATCCGTTCTGGGAAAAATAGTTTTAATGCAGTTTTATGGAGAACCCTTGTTGTATTCTTTAAAACCCATTATTTTATCCTAAGACAATACATTCAATATAATACCACATTAAATCCAAAAACATAATTTTTACCTTTTAATGAGTACATTAAGAGTATTATTAAGTTTAAAGGTTTTAATTTAGTCAATTTGGTTAAAAGAAATACCTTTTGGTCTTTGGACGACTTCATTAAAACTAATTAAATATCCCCTCCACATTCAGATGAAAGTGGAGGGGATATAACGGAGAGAAGCTCTTTTCACGAATACCATAGTGCAATTGAAACTAGCGTTACTTATAAAGAAAGAGTGTCCTTTCATTTCATCTTTCAATCCGTTTGATTATGAAAGCAATGCCAGGGAATTACAGGAAGAAATCTATATGAAACCGACGATCAAATTCAAAATAAATTTCAAAACGACAATGAACTCATAAAAAATCTGCTTTTCTGCGGAAGAGCTTAGAGAATTGGCAATCCTTTCAAACATGAGTCAAGCCACTGTTAAACAATAATACAACTCATTAATAAACGATTTCCAAAGACTATTCTTGAGCAAGATCCGCAAAAAAAAAATTTTTTAGGTTAGGATTCCATTTGAGCGCCTGACCACTTTAAATCAATAAGGTCACAATTTGAACATATTAAAGCATATTGGTTTTGAAAGGAAACGTAAACAGACTCCTGTGATTGGATTTATAGTGGTAAATAAAAGGCTGTTTTAAATATTGTGAGATTTGAAACATTTAATAAATAAACAATTAGTTTTAATCAAGATCACGCCATATTTAACTGCAATAAAGACTCCGCCATTTTGGGCTTTTTCAATAGTAAACGAAAATAATATTATTATTCAAATAATTGCGTCTTGTATCTTCTTAAAAAAATGAAGAACGGTATGTCGAAATATGCCATTTGATTAAAAAATGCATTTATATCCTTATATGCAAAATAAAATTTGATGATATTTTTTCAGTATTTTTCAAATATGGGAAAAATACATTAAATGAGTGGCGCTCGAGTTATGTTGAAGTATTTTATTACTTTTTATCAGAAAAGTGCCATTCGTTGGTGAATTTTTCACCATAATAGGTAGCTTTCGAATATTATTTGATGATATGCTTAGCATACGTATGCGGTTTAAAATATTACCACTCTGCCGGCCATCATACAAACTCAAAAGTTGTCGAGTGTTAGTAAACAAAATAAAACTCTTTTAGGATTCATTAATTATTTTTAAGTTAATTTAGTCCGCGTTGAATACATTTTGAGAGCAAAATGTCAGATAATAAGTTTTAATTTATGTATTTCAGGTTGCCTTGAAGAACCCTTTAAGAATATAGAATGAAAACTTAATGGTTCTAATACAGTTTTGAAATTTAGTCTTGAAGGCCTTTTTAGGATGGGCCCTTTTTGGCTAGAAGCTGCTTCATGATGCTCTCAGGGATGTCTTGAAGATCACTTGATTTTATTCGAAATTTTATTGTATAGTTTTAAAGCGATCTTGAAGATCGAAATAAGAGCATTGATGTTACTTGGGCAGGCTGTATCTCGAAAACCGCGATAGCTAGACAGTTGAAATTTTCACAAATTATGTATTTCTGTTGCCGCTATGACAACAAATACTAAAAATAAAATAAAATAAATATTTAAGGGGGCTCCCATACATAAAACGCGTTTTCTTTCCCTTTTTTGCTCGATATCAATAATGGCAACAGGTAGGCACTTGAAATATTCGCATAATATATTTTTATTTCAATAATAAATAATAAAACAGAAATAAAATGAATACGTAAGAGGGGCTCCAATACAAAAAACGTCAAAGGACACATGATATGTGTCACTATCTATATATTTATATGTATCTCTTAACTTTTGAAAATTTTTTTGAATTTTTCTGAAAAAAGAACTGAAAACAAAAGATTGTCTCAGAATACGAAGCTTTTATAAAAAGGAAACGCACCTCTTTTTGTTATATGTTTCGAAATCACTTAACAAGACTAAAAATTTAATCGAATTTTGGTAAAGGTAATTTTAAAAAATGAGGAAGTTTCAAGGTTTATTACATAACTTGAATTTAATCAAATGCTAAAAAGTTTGAATGTTTAAAAACTTAATAAACAGTTTCTTTCATTACACGCTGCAACAGTCTGTTTATGTTAATGAAATATGCAATTGTTTTATTGGTAGTCTAAGCCACCTCTGATGTTCTCATTTTTTTAAAAAAACACAATACAACTTAAATTTTGTGTTTTTATCATAACACAAACAAACATGAACATGTGATACATCGTTGAAATCAGAAAAAAAAGTTTTTTTAAGAAATGGAATAAGAAATACAGGTCCGTATTTAAAAAAAGTAGGTCGATGGTAATATCCCGAAAACTGGACGAACCAAATTTCCTTGAAAAATACCAAATTGAAGAACGTCTAAAATGCATAAATTTTTTCCTTAATTAATTTTTTGTTAAAGTTGTACTTTTTGAGATATTCGATCAAATATTTTTGAACAATTTTTCGAAAAACCCCCGGAAGCTCGAGATAGAATTGTTATGAAGCTAGATATTCAATGTCCTCCAAAAACTGCACATTTTGCCTAATTTAACCAACCTTGTAGTTCTTATAATTACCGAGATAGCAATAGTGGCCTATGGCAATTAGGACACCCTGTGTATATATATATATATATATATATATATATATATATATATATATATATATATATATATATATATATATATATATATATATATATATATATATATATATATATATATATATATATATATATATGAATCAGAGAAAAATTCCGGGGTTCAATCCGATTTCGAAAGATTTGTTGGCTGTACGTCTGGTAGTTGCCGTCGAGTCACCAGACGTACAGCAACACTTGAAAATACCAAATGTGATTTTGGCGAAACGTCGTGAAACAAACGGTGCTTCTCAGCGCCAACAAAACTTTCGAAATCGGATTGAACCCCGGAATCTTTCTCTGATTCATTCCACCATCCGAGAAAACATACGATATAACATATATATATATATATATATATATATATATATATATATATATATATATATATATATATATATATATATATATGTTATGAGAAGACTAAACCCTATCGCATGAATTACATTTGTTACAGTTACGTAACCTGACCAACTCCGAACTAAATTAGTTATAACACGCAACGTGGACAAAACGTATTTAGTTTGCCCGAATTAATATTTATCTCCAGCAACGATAGTTATAGTTGAAACGGCACAATTACTCGCATCAGGTGGCGGTTTAATTAAATATCAATTTGGACGAGGTTCGACTAATTGAATCACGGGGCAGATAGACTGCGAAAACACGCGTTATTCGAAACCTATTTTACATTGTTTTCTATTCGTGTGCACAATCCGCGGCCCGATGTGAATTCAAATTAAATACAAATACGAGCGAGTCGAATTAATTTCGTGCTATTCGATGCACGTAAAAAATTAACAACGAAAGAGAGATAGTATGAACACGGATAGATAACAAGTACTTATATTATTGGTTGAAGCTTTCATTGAACAGCTGTACAGAGACAAATTCTGCTGAACAATGAAAAATTGAATTGGATGCGCATAAAAATTTCTGAATAATTCCAGTCCGTTATTAATTATTATTCTTTTTTCTACACGTCGAATAGAGAACAGTTTCGATGAATCTATTTGATTGGGACCGATATATCCAATCTCAGAATGAAGATAATGAAAATAACGTCTCGCAAAATTCCTACAATGGAAATTTAAAAAAAAAGCTTTTTAGAAGCTGGCAACATTGGTATGTAACGGACTACGCTTTATGAACAATAATTATGAAAATATATAAATCGTTCATCTCCAGAAAGGTGGAAAAACCGACACGGTACCATATTCTCAAACGCGAAGTTTGTTCATAAAAAGTAAAGCTTTACCATTTTTCTCCTCCATTAAATGAACCATCAAGAAAGTGAACCTTACCTGCAACAGAAAAAAATCATTAAAACTGTGATCAATAAACAAACAACATGAATAATGAGCTTGCGTAAATTTCAAATACGAAAACTATACAAGCTGTAGTGAGCATATATATATATATATATATATATATATATATATATATATATATATATATATATATATATATATATATATATATATATAGATATATATATATATATAACGACATATACAATATTGAGATGGTTATTTACTGGACTTTTCTAACAATATTTTTTCCTTTGACGATTTTCGAAGAACTGCCTTGTTTGAAAGATATACGACAAACAAAATCATGGACAACTACATATTAGTACTAAAAATAATATGTAAATATTGTACTATAGAAACTGTTGAAAATTAATCTCCATAAAGAATTTTTTCGCACTTTATCTCCCAAAGAAAGCGGCTTTTCCAAAATGATCGAAAAACAAAATAATCTTAAAATAGTACTGTGAAAGTGTTTGGCAGTAAATTAAGCCATGGAATTTCGCATCCTAGGAGCTCTTTTTCAATTATTTTATTGCCTATGCAACTTTTGGCAAAAAAATGTTACTGCCCATAATTATTTCTGCCCAGGAAGCATATTTTCGAAACTAATGAAAATATACTAACAACAGTCGAGGGAATACCCCCTTAATATTTGGCGTATTTCTGATAAACATGTATATATATATATATATATATATATATATATATATATATATATATATATATATATATATATATATATATATATATATTTATTCTTTTGTATTATGAGTATTAAATGAAAAATGTTTTAACGCTCGGTCTAGAGTCCCCCCATTCTCACCAATTTCCGCATTCTAAATCAAGTTGTACTGAAAAAAGTGCGGACCTTCGAAGTTCGAAATTCACATCGACTCCGATTCGAGAACCCCTTAATCTTATCCAAGATCCGTTGAATAATTCAAGAGATATTCGCATGAAATAGACATCTAATACAACAGGATTTGCCCGAGCTCACAACAAAAAAGTTCGCCTTTGTTTTCCAATTTTCTCGCAACAATTCCCGACGACATATTTCATTCGACCCCTCTCTCCGAATCGATCCCACTCCTGATAACCCACACTACCCGTTCCGTTCGGAAAATGCGGTAAGAACAAGAAAACGGAGCAGCCAGCAGCGGGGCCCATCGGAAGTTGTTATTGATGGCAGATCGGCGGTGCGGCGCAGATAAAAAAGATGTAAAACGCATTCTGCCCGTCCATAATCTAATAGATCACTTCCAAAACCTGTTCGGACGAGACGGGAACGAGGGGAAAAACATCTGTTGTGGTTATTTCGAACGAGAATTTCCGTTATCGGATGATATATCAATAATGGTACGGTGATACCTTGAACCAGTTTTATCGATTCGAAAAAAAGTTACGTTCCCATAACTCTTGATCTGGCGTCATGTGCTCTTTGTGATCGATTTATTTCGCTGGTTCAATTTACGACCGAGCGGTTTATATATCAAATGAATAGGTGCAAGATTTTTATCAATAAATTCGTAAAACACATATTGAATGACTTTTCTTTTGTGTCGAGCGCTCTGTATCACCCTCCAGGCAATTAAATCTATATTCATTGATTTCTTGCTGAATAACTGAATCCATATTATTACTGCTCGTAAAATCTTCACTTGAACCAGAATTACAATGACATGTCAATTCTATTGCACTGTTGAAGTTATTTAAGTTATAAATTTATCTGGCTTCCAAAATTGAAAATAATATACCAGAGATTCACATTTTTACGTAATAATCAATAAATGCTGTAATACGACAAATATTTCTCTTTAATCGGAAAATCATTGAGTCATCAAGGAAGAAACTTACTGTGCTCAATCTTTTAGATAGATAGTAACAAACTTTTGATACTTTTCAATTTCGATTCTTCTACTGATGGTTTGCTTCGAATGGAAAGAACATTGTACTGCAATTTTTTCCCACTTCTGAGATAGTGACAAAAAATATAATACAATGCAAACGAAAAGCAAATTTTCTGTGAAGGATTTTAATACTGATTAAGAAGAGTTGAAAAACTGAAAATTGAAGACCACCAAGACTAGCCAGTCTTTGTCTTCGTCTTGGTATCAAGACCAGGACAAGACCAAGACGAAGACTATCAAGACTAGCCATTCTTGATATTCGTCTTGGTATGAATACCAAGACAAGACCAAGACTGGCCAGTCTTGGTCTTAAGAGTATTTATTATGTCTTGGTCTTGGTGCCAAGACCATTCTTGTGGTCTCGCGAAGCTGAATTCAGAAATCACCCAGTTGTAACGCTAGGTTTGCGATTATTTTTATGCCTTTATGGTAGACGCAGCTAACCGAAACAAAAAATCATGAGCAGGATTTCACTAACGGATAACAATAATTGAAGCTTTATACATTGAAGTGAGTGCAAAACTCACTTAGCTGTAACGTTTGGTTCGCAAATATTTTAAAGCAATTACGGTTTACGCGGCTCACCTGTTCGTACAGGAAATTAGAAGACCTATTAACATAGCACGTTTTCGACTCGATTTAAGGGACTGTTCGTGGAACTCAAACTTCCGTCGATGACCGCATGAGTAATTTCAAGAACTCGAAGTTAATTTCAGAGACGTACATAGGTCGATAAATAACAGGGTGTCTACTCAAGTCATAATCTAAAATTCCCTGAGAATTCCAGGTGATTTTATTATTTTTCCAAGTGTATCGCAATAAGATTTTGCTCTCGTGGACTACTCATAGGTTCTTATTCTGTCAATGTCTTGGAGACGCGAGTATTTGCCTTTGAATGAGAATTTAACAGTTTTTATTATTATTGGAAATATACTTGCCGATTTTTCTTTCTGCAATTTATTCTGGTTTTACATTCGCAGAAAGCAAATTTGGATAAAACTGATGACACTTCCTGACTTTCCTGAGTGAATCCGAAATTCCCTGAGAATTCCAGGATATTTCAGGAGAAAAGAATTTCCAGAGATCTCCAGGACTTCCAGGTTTTTCAAGGATGTAGACCCCCTCAATTATGAGAATCTGTACTATCATTGTTTCGGTCAGAACCTTCGATATTGCCCCCCCGTAAATATCGGGAAAATTCCACAAGAAGCTCGTAACGCTAGTCCGCATTCGAAGCCTCCCGAAGGAGCCGTCCAACTTTGACTATCCAGCATATCTAACACGTGCCACGACCAATCGCACCGGGGGACCCATTCCAGATCATCGGCGCACGACCGCTAACCAAGATGCGTCGTGCGAGGATCGCGAACCGGCAAAAAGCGAACGCGTCCGGCCTGAGGCCGCCCTTTTCCGCGGTCCGTGGGGAACAAAACGGACGCCGTATAAGATCCAATTAGATATGTCAACGCGAAAAACGCATCGAAACCGCTCACGTAGCGCGCATTAACGGCGATTTCCAGTTAAAACGGCAGCCTCGAGATCTTATCCTCCCTTCCTCTTTTCTCGGACCCGAAAGAAAAACGGTCAATTTGCTGAAACGAACTAGGCTCGAATCGGGCGACGGGATTAGTAAACGGCCTTTTATCGCCGTTTTTAATTTCGAAATTATTCGCGAGTCGGAGCTGCGTTTTTGCGCGACACGCGATCCGATAAATATGCATTCGCGACGGTTTTTACGTAGCTTCGCTGCGATAGTTACAAATGATGGCAGCAAGAAGCGCATAATGGATTTGTCTTTCTCGGACTCGGATTCCGGATCGAGACGTAATTGATCCGGACACCTAGAGTACCAACGCAGATTGCCAATCTAGCCGTATCGGTATAGGAAACAACGGAATCGAGAATTCGACAAATACGCTCAGTTTCGCAAAAAACGGAATCCGTCTTGTTTATGCTTAATGCGCTACGAACGTTGCGGATGGCGTAATGTCATTTTGATTATGACAATTTATCTTTTACGATTTGTGTCGGCGGAAGCAGCGCGGTGAAGGGTTAGGATAAGTAAAATCCATGGTTAGGATGGAATGATAAATCGAAATTCATTACTTTTTCACCAACTGAAAAAAAAGTAATTGCACAAGTGCATCAAAATTGCAGGACTCTTTCACTTTCTACAATGCAATTATAGCTGTAATTTTGCGATAATTGCATTCCATTCACATGGAATTTTTGACAGGAGGAAATATTCCGCTTATTTTTTTCTGGGACAGGCGCATCAACAGCTGTAGCAGCTTTCACTAAAATATCTTGGGGCAGATTGATATTTCCTTCTACTTCGGACATTTTTATGAGTGGATGGCAAAATTATTTTTATTTCTCACTTATATATTATTTGTTGATTTTACCTTAGATACGGTTGCTATAAATACACTCCTTATGCCCTAGGGCGTAATGAGCGGGCATAATGGATCATAACGCCCGCTAATTGTACGAGGAGAAATGAAGCAACTTCCACTGATCAAATACTTCATAATCCTTGTCTTTTACGACTCTGGATTTCTTCGGCAATTAATTATTCGCAACTTTGGCTGCATTTTCTATGATATTCTTGGGTAAATTCATTTTCATTTGTGTTTAACTAACTTTGACATAACTTCATTATTTGTCAAATAATATACTACATTAAAATATTTATAGTTGTAGGTATTCTATAGTAAATTTTTCATTCATGGAGAAAAAGGAGAAAATTGGTCTGAATGAATAGCTAGAATGTCGTACAATCTATTCAATTATAACTCAATTAAATGAAAAAACTTGATCAAGTTTAAAAAACGACAAGGAAAAAAGTAACTGATCATGTTGACAGTTCATTAATGGAAATTTGAATCTATCTCGAATAAAAAACTTTGCGAACTTCCATCAGAAAAAACTCATTGCTATCGTACGAATCGTTTTCGCATTTGTAGCTGAAAGAAGAGAAAAATATAGTAGTAGTATATTTCAGCGGTATACATATATGCTTTAGCACCGATAAATGTTGTTCTTTAGACCCGCTTTTTTAATCTCAAGGGCACTATGTCATTAAGATAAAAATTTTTGAACCACACAATTTCATGAGATGTAAACACCGCTGTTCTCCTAATTCAAATGCAAGAATTTGGTTTCAATTTATAAGTCCTGGAGAGAGAAAATGAAGTACTCATAGAACATGAATTCAACGTTACATTTCACACATAAAATTGTATATTTTCCTTCACATAAATTCAATAAAATATCAATATGAATATTAACGTCAGATACAAAAATATCTATGTACTTAATATAAACTTTCACTGTAACATCACACCTTTTATGAGCTTGAACATATTTATTTTTCACTATTTTGTCTACTACATTTTCACGAATCAAGTTTGACGTTTCAACGGATCGAGTAGGTTAGGTTCGCGACGACATAGGTGGCGCTTCGGTAGACCTAGAGGGCGCTTCATTGAGTAATATATTCAAGCGGTGAAAATCATTCACTATATAGGGATTTATACATTAAATTATTATGTTATCTTCACTAATCGGGAACTTCATAGTTCTGTTTTGATATGAAACAAAAGAGTTTCTCGCAGTCCATAATATCAACTTGGTGACTTTACTATGAAAATTTCAAAACACGAAATAACAGAAAGTCAATTAATCTTACTGTTCAGCGGGCATAAATCAGTTCGTCCCGTGAATTAAATATTTATCTACTTTCGGCAAAAACGTTCTCCCCGAAAGAAATGACAAGTGCACTTTCTCGTCCCGAGTACATTTTTCACGTAGTGCATAACATTTTCATTTCGTCCGCTGACAAATTGAGAATCAGGGCAAGGGCGCGCAAAGTTACTCAGCAAACCCGGCATAAATCTACGCCGGGTTTTTCCTGCCCGGAAAATCCTCGTGGAAACGACTTGCCGAGGTATTTGTTCGGTCGCGTCGGGCGAAAGGGGGTGGGAGAGGACGGGGGTACGGCGGAATATGAGCTCGGTTTAAATATTTAAAAGGCTGTTTAATATGGAGATGAGCTCGGAGCCGGAACACAGGGCGGTTTGGTGTGTATTCACCACTATCTCTGCACTTTCATCAATTTTCAATTAGGCTTTCTTTCGTGCCCACATTCATTCCAACGCTTGCCTAATTAATGTGCCGTAAAGTCACTCCGTGGAATTCGAGCAGTGGCGCGCCGTCCATATGGATATCCGAAAATTGAAATCTAATCGTATACGTCGATCTTTTCATACTTTGGAATGTGTGAAATAAAACGTATAATTAATTTTTCGTGATGGAGTACGTCGGTTTCCAATCGGGCTTTCATTCGAACCAATTATGTATAATTTCCAAGCTTGATTTCGAGGTGTAATGTTTATCCACAAAAGACACTGAGTGACGTGCTATCTGTATGTAAAATAATGTTACTTCACTACGTTCACTGTCGAGTGGATTTCATAATCATGAAGACGACTCAATTTTTACATTCATACATAGATTTTATCTTGAACATCTTGACATCTGCGGATAGTGTTATTTTGTTGTGTTCAAGAGTATCTTATTGTGTCTCTTTCGAAAAATAAATCCGAATTACTCTCTGTTGAACGGCTGGACCGATTTCACTAATTCTTTTTTTGTTGTGTTTTTTTTGTCAGAAGAAAGTTCTTATGAAAGAAAAAATTAAGAAAATTGCGCGGGAAATTAGAAAATTTGAGAATACTTAACCACTATATAAAATTATTTCTAATCTATGTCATTTTTATTTTGTCATGACTTAGAATAGAAAAATTCACATTACTCTCAATTGTTTACCCTTCTACGATCAACCCCTATTTTTGCATCGCGATTCTCATTTTTTAAAATTTTATCCACAGATCCGCAATAGGGCTGCAAGATGGCAATCGAAAATAACAATAGTCGGTTTGAGAATAGGTCGTAATATATTTCGGGTCAGATAGATTGATAGATAGTTAGATAGATAGAAATATAGATAACTAGATAGATAGATAGGTAGATATACATCGGCAGATAGATGAATAGATAGAAAGATAGATAGATAAAAATAATTTATATGGCAGAACGTTTGCCCGGTCAGATAAATTGATAGATAGGTAGATATACATCGCAGATAGATGAATAGATAAAAATAATTTATATGGCAGAACAACGTTTGCCGGATCAGCTAGTAATAATATAAAATGGAGAAGGCGCCGGAGATATATTCTTACGAAACTCATTTTTTCTGACATTTAGTGTAAGGATTTAATATAAATTTTAGCGTTCTGCGCGCTTTCTTTATATAAACTTCAACTCTTTCATTTCTCCGTGCGCGCACTATGCTCAAAAAGGAATCCTTACGTTATACTATATAAATTATTTTTTCAACAAATTACAAGTCACGTTGTTTTCAATACACCAATAATTTGTACACTGACAATCTTAGGGCATTCAGAAAAAACCTCTGACGTATTGCGGCATTTCAAGGGTTTATCTATACTTTCTTTGGATTTGGATCCCTTCTTGCTTTTGGACATACACAACGTCCAATGAAATTTAGAGGTTAAAAATATGATTGTTGGGTAATGACTCAGTTTCAAGCCCATTGGCCGTTCGGAACCGGAGTAAAACTGTAGCTCCCTTGGGTTAAAAAAAATGAAAATTTGAACCAAGGAAAATAATGCATCTTCTATTTATAAGAAGAAATCCTAAATGACTTTTTGTAACGCCCATCAGTGCCATGTCATTGATGCCGTAGTCGGTAGGTATCGCTATCGAAATGACATTTTTGGCGCTCATATCTTCAGGTGAAACGCGTCTTTTGTATAATGATCGTCTTATACAAGGGCATTCCGAGTAGTACCCGACCTCACAAAGAGATAATAATCTTCAGAAGTTTCGATAACCTGCTGAACCACTCATAATAGTCATACTACATGGCTAGGTCTTACACTATGAACGAACGCCTGCCTTTCGGGTACAACTTTCTCTTGTCCACACCACCTACCCGACTTGGCGCACTTTCATTCGACGGTCCTCGAATACCATTATGTTGATTTTCTTCACCATACCAGCTGTTTAGTTCGACCACGACGACATTCGACTTGACTGGCTAGTACGATTTCGTTCAAACTACGCAATTCAAAATATAATTGTTCTCAATGAAGAAGCAGACTGCCCTGAAGTAGAAACTATTCTGAACTTGTTATTGGTGTAATCGACAAATTTCCAAAGAAAAAAGTACTGTATCACAGAACAGTGCTCAATTCCTTTTTTGTCAAACTAAACAACGTAGCGTCTCGAAATGTGAAAATTAAGTTACCTGAAGTACCTACATAAGTTCTTTCAATTTTCTTCGAGCAACAACCGCAATGTCTACTACACTTTAGGAAGCTTTAAAACTACCGCATTATATAGATTGACAACTAATTCTTCGAATCATTGTTAGTCCGGGAATTGAGCTCGCCTGCGCTAGAGAAATTTTTCTCACTCAATTTTTTTGCACCAACTTGTTCATTCAGGTCCCTAGTTGCGTTGCGCGCACCTAATAAACATTAAAAAACCAAAGGGTTGCCATAAATTAATGGGGTAAAATCCTTCTGGATTTTGTTAAGGGAGGTCTAAAGATTAGTTTACCATGTTGGCAACATCAAAGTTATTTATTTTTCTATCTGTTTCAAAGCCCTGAAGATGGCCATTTTCGTCGTTTTTTGAACTTTCAAACGCGTATATCTCGAAAACGATGCATTTTAGCGAAAAATTGCAGAAAACCTTTTTTGTTCAGAATGACCCAAAGAACCTATAAACATTTTGTGAAAAAAATTGTTTAAAAAATTATTGACCATTAGTTGGTCCTGGCAACATGAAGATTTGTTAACTAGGGACCTAAATGAACAAGTTGGTGCAAAAAAATTGAGTGAGAAAATTTTCTCTAGCGCGGGCGAGCTCAATTCCCGGACTATGTCTACCTATCAAGGCAGAGGTTTTTGTACGATCTTTTGAAAGAACATAAAAGGCGAAAAACCATTGGCCATCGAATCCCATCGAATAACGATTTTAATTACAATTCATTAGTCCTCGGATTGACTGCCTAATTTACTCATTTCGCATTCAAACCGTTCTCTAATATTCAAAATCTATCCCCGTAACATTTCGAATTCTAACCGTTCTCCGAGATCTAAAATCTATTCCCGTAATCGCATAGATGAAGAATCTGGCCGCCCATGATGCCGTAACCAACTCCCAACGACACGCGCGCGTTAACCTCATCTCCCTAGCGCCACCCCGAACCCCGATTTTAATCACTATTCATTTAATATTTCGATTTATTATTCCCGAGGCATCTCGCGTCTTTCCGCCTCCCCCGAATTCGACTCCAGCACCGCTTTCCGTCCAGTGTCGCCAACTCTACAGTTTCAAACGTAGATCAGGCCTAAAATCTACAGTATTGGTATATAAGATGCTATATAAATCAAATTATAAATTGCTGTAAAATCAAGTCGCCGAAGCAAGAAATTCCGATTTTTTTATTTTTCTAAAAAATAGTGATTTTTGGCAAACCTGTGTGGAACAATTTCGATCCTACGTTTCAAAAATAAAAAAGTAGATGGATCTACAGAATTCCCTCTATTATAGAGTGCAACTAAATAGGTTCTGTGTCTGCTAGTACTACTAAGGTGGAGAGCTTCTTCTCGAGCATTGATATTATAAAATCAAAAATAAAATTGTTTCGAATTTGATATTACAAATAACCATTACAACATATTCAATAAAAATTTCTACGATTTGGTCTTTAATAACCCAAGAGGTTGGAGAGACGAATAATTGTGATAAAATTTTAAAAAATCTAATAATATTCAATAGGTATAGTGTTGTAACATTTATATCATATCATAATGAATGCTACATGTTTTATTTCCGATAATTTTTTGAATAATTTCGACAATTTGATTAAAAGTTTGATTTTCATTATTTGTTTTATTTATTACCACCTTCAAATAAGGTATGAAACCATAAACTAAGAAAAGGCTGTATATTTGTCTTTTATGATTTGATATTTACAGTTTTCTACAGTTTTTACTAAGCATGCATGTATATTTGGATAAGCTGGGGTTGGCAACACTGTTCCGTCTCACTTTCCGCGGATGCCTTACATCCCGCGTTACACAAACTCGCCCGTATACCGGTCGCGCGGCCCTTTTGCGATAGAAGATAAAGAAAAGAGCACCGCCGCCTCCCGTACGGCACGAGTTGATCCGGGAACGCTTTTCGGGGATTAAATCTCATCCAGTTCCGTGCTCGTCGCATCAGGGACGCTACATTAATCTGCGGCGTGTGTTTCCCCCCCGTGAAATTGCGACGGATAGCGGAGGCAAGTCGGGCGGGGGGAGGAAGCTAATGGGGAGTGAATTTGTTAGCTGGGATAAATAATAACCCTCTTTTTCGTGTACGAACACATATTTTTTTTCGACCCCATTACGTTTCAGGGACTCAAATGGGACGTATAATCCGGCGATTTGGTAATGAACTCTGCCTTTGAGATAATTGAGAATTTCGCCCTCATTTGGACAACGGTGGAAATTGAAAAGTGTAGAAGTTACTAACTACCACGGTACATTGGGCGAGTGCGCATAACGTGAAAAGTACTCACGATTGCATGTGTCCTTGATGGAGTAATTACAACGTCCAGTTTCATTTAAATTTCAAGTTATTATAATAATATAATAATACTTGATACTACCGAAAATTTAACTGATTCCGGCATTTCTAATTGATATCTGATCATTTAATAACACAATTGACTATATTTAGACAAAGTAAATTATACACTGACTATCAAAAATATAATATGTATTAATAAAATTTCAATTGCAGCCGTTTCCAGCTTCATTCATCTTCAGATGCTTATCAAGACTGGGTAAGCAACATCAGTGTTAGGGATGGGGTGTTAGGGATTAAGATATTTATAGATTGCAAGTACATATTTGGAAATTTGGAATATAAATCTGTAAGAAGATGGTAAACTTCTTGTACCTACCCATCTCTTTTGTTCCTCCCAATGTAAAAGTCTCATCATGACATGTTTTTAAAACATTCCTATATTTAGTACTCGATACGCAACTTTCTTCTACCAAGAAGACGTGGTTAGGTAACTAAGTGACGAAATCACCATAACTCATCCAAATTTAAAAAAAAAAGCTAAGAACATTGTAACAATAGGAATTTAAAAAATCATTGAAACACATAACTTTTGCCTTCAAATTTTGAAGGTTCGAACTAGTCAAAGAAACATGGTGCATGATTACCGATTACTTAGTATTTAAAAACGTCCAAATTCAAAAAAAAAACAAGAAAAACATTCTAACAACCCGAATTTGAAAAATTATTTATAACATATAACTTCGGCGAATATCGATTAAAAAAATCGGTCGTACAAACGAAGTCACTATAACTTATTTTCATCCAAATTTAAAACAAAAAAACAAGCAAAAAGATTGTAACAACACGAATTTGAAGAATGATTGAAACACTAACTTCGGTGCCTTTAAACTTCGAAGGCTCGAACTAGTCGAAGAATCATGGTGTATGAATACCGATTACTTACGATTCGAAAAACGGGACATACAAACGATATCACTATAAATCATCCAAATTTAGAAAACAAGCAAAAACATTGCAACAATACGAATTAAAAAAATTATTGAAACACATAACTTCGTTGCCTCCAAATTTCGAAGGCTCGAACTGGTCAAAGAAACATGAATACATGAATACCGATTACTTAGGATTCATTCAAATTTAAAAAAAAAACAAGCAAAAAGATTGTAACAACGCGAATTTAAAGAATGATTGAAACGCATAATTTCGGTGCCTTCAAACTTCGAAGGCTCGAACTAGTGAAAGAAACATGGTGTATAAATACCGATTACTTAGGATTCATTCAAATTAAAAAAAGAACAAGCAAAAAGATTGTAACAACACGAATTTAAAACATTGATTGAAATGCATAACTTCGGTGCCTTAAAACTTCAAAGGCTCGAACTAGTGGAAGAAACATGGTGTATAAATACCGATTATTTAGGATTCATTCAGAATAAAAATAAAAACAAGCAAAAAGATTGTAACAACACGAATATAAAAAATGATTGGCGCCTAACTACGGTGCCTACAAACTTCGAAGGCTCGAACTAGTGGAAGAAACATGGTGTATAAATACCGATGAGAATTCATTCAAATTCCCTATAACTCATTTTCATCCTAACTGTTCGCAACAAAGAAAATCGGCTGGTTTTGACGATAACAACCAAAACTGGATGGTAGTAGAATAGAAGCGACTCTCGTTAGATCCAGATTGGATATTAATTATCTGATTTGAAATATGACAGGTCATTATACGTCGGTACGTAATGTCGGGCGAACTAGCTCGAAGGAACAAACTTATATTAGCAATTACGATAATTGCCGGTGAATGATGATCGCTACGATCAGCTTCGCCGCAAATGCCCCAACATGTGTATAATATTAAAGCAATTAGTGTTCGTCGTGTAAAACAAGATTTTATCGATGCATTGTTGACTAATCAACGCTCTTTCTTGACCGCATATATCTACCATTGACTATGTATGTGTGTGTGTGTGTGTAGAGCGAAATAAAGTCGAACCGTGCCCAGTCAATCGAGCATTAATATAACTTTCATTTCGAGAAACGAAATGTCAATACGAATGTATTATCCGAGAAGGTCGGATAGGCGTTTTTTACATCGATGAATAGGAGAACCAGACAAGAAATACGTTACTTAGTCATTATCTGATGACATATATTTATTCTTATAATGAATTCCATTTAGTAACTTACATACAGTGATAAAAATCACTGTGAAGTATTATTACGAAAATTATCAGGAATAGGTTTTCAGCGACCGTATAATTTTACTTCACTTTCATCCTTGAACAAATTTGATATATTAAATTGAAACATTTTTTTTCTTCTCTGTTATATATTCCTTATGTGTATTATAAACTCCATTTCGATAGATTTAGTTTTGTGTGAGTATAAAGAAAACAAATATTCGCCTTGATGAGCCCCTAATCTTCATGTGTCCCTGTCTCTTGTTTTTTCACACATTAAAACCCCCTATGAACAGCACAAAGCTATTTGTATTTTGTTGAAAAGTATATATTGAAGAAATGTCGAATATAGATTATCTGATATGTAGTATGATCGTCGCTGCCAATTACATTGAAGAACTAGAGGATGAAGCGAATAACAATCTCATAATCTCATTAGAAGTAGTGGCAATAAATGGAATGTCAAGAGGACAAGTAAAAAATGGTGTTATTATGATTAACGTGGAGATTATGAAGCTGTGTTTCAGGATGAGAGTGTGAAAAAACAATTTATTTGAATAAAACGGAAATAAACATTTTTCACAAATTCAAATTACAACTAGGGTGACTGCACCAGTAATCGTCACTTTAAGACAATTTCTTTGCTTTTTTACATATTTACAGATATATTACGCGAAATAACGAATTTCGTTGTTTTGAGCTAATGAAATGTCCATTCCTTAATATCGTAACAACGTTAACTCATTGATTTTTAATATAATTTTTCGAAAAATTAGGAATTTTTTAACGGTCCATCTGAATCCAGTAATTGCCACTGAAATTCTGAAATTTTTTAATATTTGCCATGTTTCATTCTATTAATTGCCACTGTGCAGAATAGCCCCTCAGCTTGGAATATGAATATGTAAAAGGGTGAAAATATTTCGAAACGAGTTCGAATACCAACTACCAAGATATGAAAAATATCACAAATGAAAAATAAAAAAAAAGTAGTAAATAATTTTATTTTAAAAATAAATATTATTTTCTTTGGTATCAAAGCATGTAATCTCTAGTACATTATAAACAAAATATAAAAAATATGTCGAAATCTAAAAAAAACATAAACATTTGAATATAAAACAGGAAAAAAACCGAGAAAAAAACTGAATATTGAATTGGTGAAGAGCAATTAAACGATATCATATCCATCAAAGACTATCCCAAAATCCATCTGTTCTCGCCTGTCCAAAGTAGGTTCAGGTAAAACTTTTATTATATCATCTTTTAATACATTATCACTGTCCTCATTTTCAGGCCAAACAAATTTTCCACCAAGGAACTTCGTAAATTTCACAAAATAATCATCCACATTCACGTCTATAATTTGTCCAATGAAATGCTTCACCGATTTTTTTGTCGAATATTTAACAAGGACCCATTTTCCCAGTCCTGGAAGGTCCATGTCAAATATCTTATCATTATTCTCAATGTTCTTTTCCAAATGGCTATCGTTATCACTATCTTCATGAGGTATAATTTCGTCTTTCTCAGATTCCTCCGAGCTTGAACTCAGTTCGAACAGTTTTCGTTTGTTGGTTTTTCCTTCTTTCTTCGTTTTCATTTCTTCCACCTTCTTAAGTTTTTTAACTCTCTCCTGCTTTCTATTTTCCTTCTCTTTTTCTTTCCTCAACTTCTCGTTTTCTTTTTTGAGAAAATAAATTTTCCACTCTTTTGATGTCGATTCATGAATAATTTGAACCACTTTTTTCCAGGCTTATCATCAGAGAAGGGATTTGCCCTCTCATTATTAATGACAATTTTCTTCACTGTATTCAAAATATCCTCTTCAACAAGAGGAAACCCCATTCTAGATATATCAATAATCCATCTCACTAAGCGTTGTGCTTCATTTTCCGTCAATATAATTTTAGGGCCCATTTTTCTATTCTCAGGTGTCTTCCCAGAGACTTTGTTCCCCAAAGTTCTTCGTGGTACATTATATTTCTCCGAAGCCGCTTTTATGGAACTACCATGTCTCACCTCAGCGATAGCTTTTACCATAGACTCTTCAGAATAACGAAAAAATATTTTTTCCCCTTTTGTTCTGTCATATTCGAACTTTCTGTAAAAACGATCCAGTAAGTGCCTCAGTCATAACCAAAAAATGCCACCCCATGGCAACTACTGGTTCCGTTTATGCCAGCGAGTTGTAAATTGACTGGTATTTCATATTTATAATATTAGTTCTTTTGAAATCAAAACAGTTAAGTTTTTTTAAAATATCCACAGATACCAATAATTGCCATGTTGTGGCAATCTTTGGAATCCCAATAAAATGTTGACTAATAATTGCCACCCCATGATATCTTATAAATGCTAATCATATACTGGAGAAAAAGAACAACATATGAAATATGCACCCTTTAATAAAACTCACATCGAAATTTTTTTTCAATGTAACCACTATTTCAAGAAAAAATAATTAAAATGTAATCCACTTACCCTAGTATGATCGCCCAACAGTTATACATAACCTCCATGTGAAATTGGCGCGAAATTATACAACAGTTATACCTGACGGTATGCCATCTGTAGGTCAGTGAAAAAATTGCAGGGTTCTATAGAAATGTGTCAATATCAAACCGAGGAAAGGCGGTCTCTACATATTTGTAGGAATTCTTGTTATCAAAGAAGAAATTTGAAAGTGGCAATTACTGGAGAGGTGGCGACTACTGGTGCCATTACCCTATGTTATGTAATATAATGATGTTGGTTTATGATTCAAGTCAAAGCATTATACTTGAAATTAAAAAAAAAACCTGGCTAAAGACCAGAAGTTTTTGGAATGTTTTCTATGGAAAAGTTGTACAACTTAAAGAACTATAAAAAAGTTTGTGTCGACATATATCTAAATGTTAAGGTTAATACACAAATTAATAAAATACTAGCCGTGCGTCGCGTGGAATTCACCGTGTCGTCGGTAAATTTTTTATAGGCCTAATTGAATTCTACAACATTTCTAAAGAAAAATTTCTCACCTTTGAGGCAGCGTTTTTCAATAACGCATTCGATGAACTGTTTTTCAGTCCACTTCAGATGCAAATTTGGTTCATACTACGAAAAGCCGTTTTACTGTGAAAGGGTACCTATTATATAGCCTATAATATAATAAGTTCTTTTCGCTATATATTATAGTATGAAATAACAGACTCCATGAAATAAATTAAGAAAGTTTGAAAATAAAGAAATGAAAAAATATTGATATGTATTTTTCAAAGTTATAAAATAATAATTTTACAAAGTTTCAATCATTATAAAAATATGAAATAATAATGAACTCAATCCGAAAATTCAATTTCAGTGATACTCAATTTGTAGATTGTAGTAACGAATGTTGGACACATACGTCTACAATTCAATTCTATCTACTCAAGCGGTATCTTATATCTCGCAAAATTCATCAAAAAAAAATGCTTCCTTCAATCCGAACTCTATTTATTATCATTGTACTACATTAACTTATATTTGTGAACTAATATTTAAGTATTCAATTTTATTTTGCTAATTAAATTTTCACTATTATCACTGTCAATTTCATTTAAGTCACTTGTTAGTTCACTTGCCATTGTTACTATATTTAATATCGTATTGAAGATTAACAAACTATACGAAAATAAACGTGTTTATTTACGAGTAAAATGAATTTATAATGTTAGTATACGCCACATGCTTAGACAAGAATTTCATGTACCTATATGCCGTGGCATAAGGAGAAAGATAAAGAAAGAATGACGCGTGCGCGTCGCATTTCCGTTATATCTTCTTCTTACGGTTTAAGTCTCACACTTTTCAGTTTGGTCGCTCAGCAAAATCCCTATCTCCTCCAAGCTTGCCGTGAGAAACTTCGTTCCAAAAAACAACAAATACAACCGTTCTGATGAATATCGAATAGTTATTTATGTATACCCAGTGCGTTATTTTAGATTCTAACGCCCATCGGGCGTTAGGATCAAGTAACGCACGTGGTGCATACAAGATTTTATTTTTCACGAAAAAATTATTTTATTATAATGAAAAATCGATTTTAAAATCGGTCCATTGTTCCTATACTTTCCATTTTCCTTCTCATAGTAGGCATGCCATTTGTTGATATTTTGACGTTTGTGAATATTTTTGTCATCATATTTAGTGAATGTCATTGCTGCTTTCTTTGTGTAGTCTTATAGAAATAATGGAAATGAAAATGAATTTACCCAAGAATATCATAGAAAATGCAGCCAAAGCTGCGAATAATTCATTGCCGGAGAAATCCAGAGTAGTATACAAAAGGATTATGAAGTATTCAATCAATGGAAGTTGCTTCATTTATCCTCGTACAATTAGCGGTCGTTATGATCCATTATGCCCGCTGATAACGCCCTAGGGCATGATGAGTGTATTTATAGCAACCGTATCTGAGATAAAATCAACAAATAATATAGGTGCAAGTGAAAAATAAAATTTTATACGCAACGCATACATTATTTCAATGGTGACAGTAATAAACACGTATTTATACAATACAACATATATATACAAGTCATCCTATTGCTTTCAACATCCATTTCGAAATGAGCATGGCAACCAATTCAGACAAAAAAGTTGTTATCATATGGATTCCCTCGCACATAGGCATCGAAGGTAATGAAAAAGCGGACACCTATGCCCGATCTGCTGCAACTGTAGATACAAATGCCGAAACTTCCCTCCTAATAACACCTACGGACTTTCAGAATACAATCAAGCAGAGAATCATACAGTCCTGGCAGACCGAATGGCGCACAAAATCTTCGAAATTAAGGGAAGTGAAACAAAACTATGACAAGTGGGAGTGTTTTTCGGAAAATCGACAATTTCAAGTCAAAATGTCGAGACTGCGTCTAGGACACACCAGAATCACCCATGTACATCTAATCAAACGCGAAGCGAGTCCTAGATGCCTAGTTTGTAATGAGGATTTAACAGTGATACATTTATTAATAGATTGTGTTAAATTCAATAATGAAAGAAATCTATGTGGCATAACTGGTTCGCTATCGAATATCCACAATAGTAATAATGGTGTAAATTTAATTAGGTTCCTAATATTAACTAAGCTTTACCATTGTATTTAGTTCACTGTACCGTCGCTAATAACCGTTATGGTTGATGCGACAATAATTTTGAAATAAAAAAAAAAACACGTATTTATATTCACGAAACAACGTTTCGCGCGTTGTTTATCGTTTCGCTTATAAGTAATTGAAACACGAGAGCGACGCCCATTTATTACGACCGATTCAAATACACAAGTCGTACGAACTATAAACACGCGGTTTTGAAAGAATTATCCGAATTAACATACAATGAAATGTTCGCTCGATCGGACAGCGCGGAGTATATTTCAAGATGGCACCGCGCAACGCCGCCTTTTCGCGATAGTCGTTTGTTTCGTTCCGAGGCCCGACAGATAAATTCGAAGGAAAAGACAGGCCGAGACGATATAAGGCGATAGAGTCCTAATCCGATTTCGCGAATTTGCGATACGTTTTTCCTGGAGGCCTGTTTATTTAATTACGCGATTTAAATGCAAACCGGAGAACGAAGATGGCGCTGGAGGACGTGAACGAGGTGAGAATTCGGGGCTATTGGCACTGCCAATTCGCAGGGTTGCCAACTTAGGGGGTTTCACCCCAAATTTAGGGGTTAAAAGAGTCGAATGGGATTTTTTTAAGGAAGTTATATTTTTAAGGGTATTTTCAGGTTTTTTTCAAATTTCGAATATTAATTTTTTTAAAATTTGTACAGGTTTGTTTCAACATATGAAGATGTGATGTTATAGGCTCGGAAATAATCGAATCTTTCCAATTACGTTCATTTCTATATAGTACAGTTGCTTATTACTAAAAGTGTATAAGTATAAGTTGAATAAAACGCGAATGTCACTGTGGTGTTTAGTTGTATTAATCACAAATATTATTTGGATATTTAGTTTTAATAGTTTAGTTGTATTAATCACAAATATTATTTGGATATTTAATAAAGTATAAACTTTAAAATAAAAACACTTGGCTTGTGTTTCACAATATAAAAAGTATTTAGATACTGTATTTAGCAGTAACGAAAAGTCGACATGTTTCGAGTTATGAACTCATTATCAATACTGACCACAGGAGAGTATTACATCCTAATTTATAAAACAGACAAAAGCAAAGGTGATACCTGAAAATCAATTTGTTCGTTCACAAGGGGTAATTGACTATCCTGGGCGGAACTTATTTCGAGAATTTCAAGAAGGTCAAGGCGTTTTCCTTTGTTTCCTGAATGTAACAATTTGATTTTGTTGAAATCCAGGAAGTGATTGAATTTTATACAATGTTCAGAGAAGCCAGTGGTATTTTTGTTTTGTAAAATTGACTTTTTATGTTCTTCAACACGAATATTTATATTCCTTCCTGTCTGTCCAATATAGAAAGCAGGACATTCGTCGCAAAATATTTTGTAAATACCACTGTTTTCTCCGATGCTACATTTTTCTTTATTATTGACCAAGAATGACTTCAAGTTTCTTTTATTTGTACAAATTGTTTTAACGTTATTTTTCGATAGTCTGTTACACATTTTGCTACTCAAATTAGGCACATAATTTATTGGGAAGTATTTTTGTTCTTCATTAATAGTTTGCGTGGGATATATTGAATGCAACAGATACTTTATTCGTTTTTTCCCAATGAGCTTATCGATAAGACTTTCGTTGTAGCCGTTATTGATGGCTAATAATTTAATTGTATTAACTTCGGTTTGAAAATTTGTTTCCAATAATGGAATCGTGAACAACCTATGTATGAACGAATGAAAAGCACTGAGTTTTATTTTAATGTGTTGGTTACTGTCGCTGTGAATTAAAGTATCTGTGAAGGTTGGTTTTCTATAAATGTTGAAAGTAAGAGAATTCAAATTCCTAGCAATCTGAACGTCTAAGAAATTCAAGTTACCGTTTTCGTTTTCTACTTCTTTTGTAAATTGAATCGAGTTGTAGAAAGTATTTATATATTTAAGGAAATTATCTAACTGCCTATCTGTACCGGTCCAAATACATGCTTTTGTCTGTTTTATAAATAACGATGCAATACTCTCCTGTAGTCACTCTTGATAATGAGTTCATATCTCGAAACATGCCGATTTTTCGTTACTGCTAAATACAGTATCTAAATATTTTTCATATTGTGAAACATAAGCCAAGTGTTTTTATTTTGAAGTTTATACTTTATTCTTTATGATGTTTCACCAAGTGATGTGCGAGAATTCAATGTCAGTTATTTGGATATTTGTTAAGTTACAGTTCCACAGGAGGAACAATGAGGAAAATTGTGGAACATTTTTGTTGCTGTTGCGTGTTTCCAATTGTTCCTAAATGTTCCTTGAAAATTCTTCATGTTTCGAAGGGTGACAAGTAGAAACAGTAAACATTTTTTGCCGAAACATAAAGAAATTTTGAAGAACATTTTAGGAACATTTGGTAACATTTTCGGATACACGCAACATCAACAAAAATTTTCCTCATTGTTCCTCCGGTGGAACTGTAGCTCAAGATAATATGAATATGGAATATTAAAAAAAGCTGCTAAATGATATTCATTATTCGTTTATAATATTTAATTTATTATAAATTTGACTATTAATATTAATAAATATAATTATATTCATAATTGATTATGTAATTTATGTAATAATAATGAATTATTCATTTTGATAATACTAATATTTTTTAGGGAGATTCCCCAGTAATTGTAGGGATTTTAGGGGTTTTTGATTGGAGCTTTGGGGAGTTGGGAACACTGCCGATTCGGCAGTTCGGCGTAGTACGTGCGGCAGCGGGCAGAGAGGAATCGGCAGATCGACGAAGGCTTCGCGATAAATAACGGGAAAAATGGGTATTCGGCGATTCGAAGGGGAAGGATATTAGGTTCGAGCTTAAAAGTAGCGACTTTCGGATGGCCGTTTGTAAGCCGTTGTCTAATCCGCTTAAATTCTTCCGAAGCGACAGAAATCCGATAAGAATGAAGGAAGGTGCGCTAACACTGAGTCAGCTGCTGTAGTATTTCATTCATTCGGGATAATTCGCAAATAATTCTTTTACGACTGAGTATCTTTCGTGCTTTCCTTTGAAGGATTGTCAATTCCATAATTTCTTCAAAATTTATACCTATATAAACATATATAAATATATATATATATATATATATATATATATATATATATATATATATATATATATATATATATATATATATATATATATATATATTTATATATATATATATATATATATATATATATATATATATATATATATATATATATATATATATATATATATATATATTGAATATTGATTTTTATATACGAGATTGCATTTCTATTATATATTATTATTATATTGTTATTGTTATAAGTGTTGTGAGCCTATTTTACCATAAACATGCCAATTCTATTAAAAATTATAAAATAAATTTAATTTTAATGCTTTAGTGAACATGACTAATGGAATTAATTGATAATAAAATATTAATCTGATTGTAAGAGTTAACATACATTATCCACTTGAAATTTATTCAATAATTTAGAATTTTAACAGCGATGCAACATAAAATCTCACTGAGCGATAAATATTTAATGGAATAAAAAAAATCGAAATAAGTTTCATGCAATATGAAGAAATACCGATGGAAAAACTAAGCATCACTAACGAATATAGAAATGTAAAACTGAAATGTGTTTATTACGTTTCTGTCAAGTTTTCCAGCGGAATATCATAGGAAACATCGATGGACATAGAAAATCGAGATCAAGCATGGAGATAATAAATTTGAAGCGAACTGATATTTCTTCGCGATAGATCGAATGTTGGCGCTGTGGCTTTCACATTCTTAATTGGTATCGTCGTGGCGTTCCGAAGAAACGAAGGATATTTGCCGAATCACGCCAGCTGGAATAAGAAACACTGATGGCATCAAATCTACTTAGTTGTCTGTGGTTTGTGTTGAGCATGACTGATTCGTGATATTTATATCACTACATGAATACAAATTACTTCATGTTGGACCTCATATAGCAAACTCATTTCGACATATTTGACAGTAATTGAACAACTGTCCACGTACGACGATGTTTATCATTTCGCACGCGTGATGGCGCTCCTGCCGAATCGAAATGGAAAACTATAAAGACGAGAGGTGTAGCGGGATATCCGGTTGGAACTAAGTTCCTTCAGCTATACAGGCACACCTAATGAAATAAATTAACAACGTTAATTTGACTTTTTGAACTGATGGAATCTTTATTTTACTTTTTTGTATTATTAATGCTTATTATATAATGATTATCCTACGAATATGAAGTAAAAGTAGTAATATTTTTGAAATTGTAATCAATTTTTCTACTTCCCGATAATATGTTTATACTTGAAATAAGTATTACATACATTGTTTTTAATTCATTCATTGTATTTATCCGTTTCTGAAACTAAAAATGCCGCGAGCGTTGAAGGATCGTCTTTCAATGCATATATCAACACGCACATACGAATACAGCTGACACGCACATGCGTATTACTGTTACACATTTTTAGGCCTAGTTGTCATTCGTCAAGTGTCTGGAGTGTAACGTGCGATAAGGAACTTATGTAGTTCGAATAATTAAAATTCTGACACACTGAAACATCGAAGTCCCGATATCCTACGTCCTGCCGCCCGTCGATTACGGCCGCATTTTTCCGCGGTCTCGACTGTCCCATTTTGCTATCAAGAATGGGACAAATCGCTCGGCAAGCGAAAGAAAAACGGATTAAGTGCGATTTATCGTCGCGCAATTATAAACGTTGCCAGGCATTCGTATTTATTTGACATTCTACCTTCGTCGGGAATTCAATGGACGTTACTTGCGCGCGTTCTCCGCCCGACCCCGGCAGCGCAGTAAATCATAACCGGGGACAAACAAAATGTACATCGAAGTATCACGATCGAAATATCGACATTTGAACGAGATCATAATGAAATATAACTTAGTGGAGAAAGAAGCAATTGGTTTGACTGTCGTAGATAGATAATTTGTGAGCATTTATCTCTTAAATCATACTAAAAATTTCCCACAGTGAGCAGGAAAGTGGGTAGGGAAGTAAGCATTGATGGTAAGTCAAAAGGTCACTCGCGCTGCAGTACGCTTTCAATAATTTTGGGTTAATTACAACCTTAAATTGGAAAACTTTTCAAATGCGGTAAAGAGACTACATTATAGTAGGAGAGCCCAAGCGGGGATTTTGGGATTTACCCAAGCGCGGCAGAATAACATATTGGGAAAAACCCTTCACCCTGTTGAGTATCCCCACCATACATGAACCCTTAAGATGGGAGCGTTCGTCTAGGGCTGCCGATCACATAAGTGATTAAGGCAAGGTGAGTTAATTATACGCAGAAGAGTAAGCATTTCACTAATCTGACGATTTGCACGTGGCATAAGGAAATAGGATACCAAAAAAGTTGCAAAAAGAAAACGTCACTTTGACATTCTCGAGCACGGTTAAATTTTTTTCGTAATCCCATACTGTTATTTTGATTTAACGGTATTCAGATGACAATTGAAAAGTTAGTGTTAACAGCCTACGGCCGTTAAAATTTTTTAACGGCCGCCGGCCGTTAAGAAATCACTTGTTCAAATATTTATTTCAAAACTTCATTCTGCTTACAATAACAACTTTGAAATCTTAGTCCACAGCGAGTTGGGAGAATAAACCTCTGATTTTCATTTCACATAGGCTAATAATACATCTTCATTAACCACTTTTACATTCTTGCTTTTACGCCACATTTCATAATTTTCATATTCTTTTTGATATCGCTCTTGAGTTATTTTCGGCAGTTAATCATCACTCGCTGCACTGCACGTGATTCTCTCAATATTTCTAAAGGAATTTGATTTTGTTCCTCAATTTCATCAATTTCATCCATGGTCGTCGTTAAAGCGAACTTGAGAACACAAAAAACTGACGTTGTTTATAAAACTGTCAAACTGTTCCATGACAACAGAGTGCACGACGTTGGGAATTTTCTTTAGAATTGCGAGGTACGGGGCTTTTTCTTTCTTCGGAATCAAAATATAATCTTTCAACGGGATTACGAAAAGTCTTTAACGACACACAGCCGATACGCAAATAACGGATTCGGTTAGTTATAATCCGAGGCGCAGCCGAGGATGACATTATTCGACCTCATCCGTTATTTGCTACATATCGGCCTTGTTACGTTAATAACTATATTTTTATTTCGAAGGAAATGTCACGTTTTTTTTGCATTTTCTAATATCGCCTATTAGTTTTGGTCTCGTACGGTCTCCCCCACCATGCAAACAGGCAGATTAACTTACCTTCGTTATCAGAGACGATGTGGGGTGTATAAATTATTAATATCTGACGCGCTCGAGTATTTCCAAATAACGATTTTTTTTACTTTTTTGAAAATCTGCACACGTTTTTCCCCTCAGTGAAATGGCATACATCATATAAACTTTTTTCGTTTTAGCATCTAATCTTCACAATCCAAAAGGTCCCCACGACGCTCGAGTAAATCCCCATTTATAGCATCTCGGGCTCCCCTACTTAATTCCATAGAGAAACTGTGTTTTGGTCTTCTAATTTAGAACGAAACTAGTGTGTCGATGAAGAGACATTCATCTTCAATAGGTTGCAATGAAATAACGGAAATGCGGTAATTCTCCGTGATTTCTGGACGTCCATTTTCCTAAAAACAAGATCGACCGCCATCGGGTCCAATTTCTCGCTCGAGACTCCTCAATTTTCGCGGATATTAGTCCGATTGTCCGTAGAAGCCGGACTACTCTATTCGCCCTCGGGCAGGGATTTGTCGTTGACAGTTAACATTATTGAACAGCGTACGAATTGTGTGCCGGCTCTCCGGCTGCATTAGACCCTAGACGTCCATTGAATATGAGGTCGAATTGTGAACGGGGTAATCGCCCGCGGAAATTGGCAGACCTTTCGCCGGCCGCTCGCAATTAGTCCGTAGGCCATCCACGTGCAACTGATAAAAAGAGGTTGGAAAATTTATTTTTCGCAGAAGAAATTAATCGGTGAATATGTTTCTTTCCACAACACCAAACCGATTTCTTTTATGCTGGACGCGCCGAGCATTGGCTATAAAAAATTTAAAAAACGGTTGAGCATCAAGCTTCGTCACTAAGGTCGTATTTTTTAGCGTGAAGCGCATCACGTCGAGATGCTATTCAAACAGAATAAATTATGGTTTGAAAACCCACGCTTTAATAGCAAATCGAATTGAGAATTAGAAAACATGTACCTAAATTATTTTTTATAAAAAAAAACAATGGGGGAAGTGCACTGAAGAACCACGCTTTGTAGAAAACTGTAATAAAATTCATAAAACTATCGTGTACTGATCGTTGTCGAAATTCGATTAAAACGGAAAAGTCTCCGCGAAGTGAAGCGCGGTTGAGGAAAAGAGTTGAAACGCACCAAAGATCGTATTTCAATATTAATTCAATTTATGTACAACGTTTCAACACTCTAACTCAATCTGCAGAAGCTGCGGAGGTGAGCAAATTTTTAAAAACCACTAAAGTACAAGAACTATATAGGTACGTAAAATTGGCGGCCGATATTCCTTGTCTATGGGGTCTAAAAGGGATAAACAAACTAATCCTGCACCTGAATATTGATCTTGATACGCTGCAATAACCTACAACTAGAGCCAATTGGAAAAACTTCAGGTGTTTGAGATGTGCACGGCAAATTGGTGTGTATGATTTGCATAACTTGTATAACGAGTAAATTGTACTCCTGGTGGAATAATAGAAGCAATGGCTACAGAACACCTGCCATGATAATAACCGTAAAAGGGACATAAATAGGAAATTTTCCTGAGATTTTCGAGTGAATGAAAGTGCGCGGGATATGATGCGTGATCAATAGTCTTAGTGCTCTTTCTTAAATCAAGTAGAGCAGGTGCAAGGAGTGCACCTATTTTACTGAAGAGCTATAAGCATGAGAGCAGTATTATGCTAGACGAAGCCTTAAAAGTCGCACGAAATAGAACTGAATTTTTGTGCAACTGACTTGGAAGTGGAGACGGTTATGTGCCAGTTTGAAATTGAATTAACGCCGATCCCCTTAGTTTATTGGTTTGCGTAATCATTTTTTTTCTCAAACAATAATTGAGGATCGACGAGGAAAGTGTTTCTAATGAATCCGGTTGTGTGTCATGTTGGCATTAAAAGCCACTGAATTGACTAAATTATCAAATCCCCTAAATACATAGGACCATCATATTCATTCAACCATTCCATTCATCACTCCTCTATTTAACAAGACAAACAGTTACCAAATAAAAAAATAAATGAAACATACGTAATCAACTCCGCCATTCAGAATAAAGAGGTGGTGACTTTATACCATCGAAGATGTCAAGATTATATTTAGACACAAAAACTCTCACTTGCTGTAATTAGACAACTCCAATGAAGGTGTTAAACCAATTGCGAAGTACATCTAATCAACCTTTCTCTCTTAGAACTTTCGAATATCCACGATCAGGGCCGGATTAATCCTGTCCGGGCCCCTAGGCAACAACCCTGTCCGGGCCCAGGTCTTTTCAAGTTGATAAATGGATGTAAGTAACTTCCAGATGATCGACTCCAGGTATTATGTTACTTCAAAGTCTTGTGATATTGCAACAACATGGTTACTTTGACTGGATGCTGCAGCATCACCTTACCTGACTCGTTAGCTTTATTGAAATGGTCATAATGAATAGGTTATAGATAAGTGATGAATGATGATCCAGGTTGCATGATGGGTTAGGAAAGAGAAATGAGACGGGACGCGGTTATTTTCGATTTGATCTTGTTAAACGCAATAAAATACAATGAACGAAAGAAAACAGTTTTGTGAAGTACAAATTGGAAAAAATCAACTTCCAAGATATATATTGGTTTTGTACAGTACAGTTAGTTTAAATATTAACTTTTCTAACTTTTTTAGAAACAAAATCGTTTAAAACATCTTAGACATTGTTGAATGAAGACAGTCTATTACTTCTCCTACTCGATACTAGATGGTTCTGTATGTATGAAGTATTTCATCAGTTGACAACATGCGTCGAAAGAAAGCAATAATATTGTTGAGGAGTTTCATATAAATTTTCAAATAAAATTTTCATTCGATGAATTTTTTTTTCTAGCTGCGTGCACGGACCCCTATTAGTCAATGCGGGGCCCCTAGGCAGTTGCCTACTCTGCCTAATGGTTAATACGGCCCTGTCCACGATAATCCACTCGGATAGTTTCACCAAGAATGGAAATTTGCGAGTTCACCTCGACTTTTGAATGAACCGCGCCGGAAAGTTATTTTGGACCGAGTTCGCATCATCAGATTTATTTCTTCCGTTTGAAGCCGTTTACGAGATCTACGACGATGGCGAATCTTTCTCTCGTAGAATTCTTCGATATAGTTAAAAGTAAGTTCGAACGAGAGATCCAAACTTTAATGGAAATTCACCTTGCCCCGTGTTCTTTTCGAGAAGATTTAATGGAACAACTGCCCGGAATTCGGCTAATTCGAAACGGGGCACTCGTAAACTTCCGAGTTTACTGCCACAATTCCAGTTGAGACATAACCCCGCTACCGACGCCAGCGTTTCTCACGGGGATGTTAATTATTCCGAAGTTTCAGTTCGCTGACGCTAAACAAAAAAAAAAACTGAAATACCAACAAGGAGTTAATAATCTTTGTATGAGTTATAATTTTGGAGCTCACTTTTTAAGAAACGATTTTCATATTTAGCCCGCGGTATGAAAATTTTATGAGTAAAATCAAGCGTTAGCTGAAAGTGAAATGTTACGTTACTTTGCGCAACGTACTATGCGCACCTTTCACTTTATTAGTATACCGCCGCATATATTAGGGTATACCGGCAGTTGATGCATGTTTTAGTTATTTATGTACCAAGTGCGTTAGGATCTAGTAACTCACGTGGGGCATACAAGATTTTATTTTTCACGAAAAAATTATTTTATTATTATGAAAAATCGAATTTGAAATCGGTTCATTGCTCCTATACTTTCCATTTTCCTTCACATTGTAGGCATGTCATTTGTTGATATTTTGACGTTTGTGAATATTTTTGTCATCATATTTAGTCAATGTCATTGCTGCTTTCTTTTTGTAGTCTTATAGAAATAATGGAAATGGAAATGAATTTATCCAAGAATATCATAGAAAATGCAGCCAAAGCTGCGAATAATTCATTGCCGGAGAAATCCAGAGTCGTATACGACAAGGATTATGAAGTATTTAATCAATGGAAGTTGCTTCAGTTATCCTCGTACAATGAGCGGGCGTTATGATCCATAATGCCCGCTCATAACGCCCTAGGGCATAATGAGTGTATTTATAGCAACCGTATCTAAGGTAAAATCAACAAATAATATACAAGTGAAAAATAAAAATAACTTCAACGCTAAGAGTATTAATTATAACAAACACGAACGATGCTTATTCCAAATTTGAGTAGTTCTTCATTCCTCTTATGTTATATCAGTTGAATAAAATATAGTTAAAGGATAACTGACAGTTCAAATTTTTTTCTTAGCAACCACGTTTCACAACCCCCTAGATTTTTATTATTCCATTGCAAGAATCTTCCGGAACTCGACTTGAGCGATAATGACGCTTTTACGTTTCAGCCAAATCTAAAACGTGGAGAATAAACGCCTCGAATCGGGGGGCGCAACGACCGCCGTTTAATATTTAGATCGCGATCGAGACATTTTATTGCGTCTTGCGCCGATTTTCCCTTTGTTCGAATTTCCAAGCGTCTTGTGGTTTGTCGGCTTCACGTGCGGTGCAATTTGAAAGTAATCGACGGCTCCTTTTCACGCCCTCTGTGCGAGCAATTCGAGGCGCCCCGATCGCCAGAAAGTTCTCTATTGTGATGAACGACGAGTAGAAAATGAGAAGAAGGAAGAGCCCTATTCCGAGGAAAGAGCCATGCAAAAGATAAAAGTACCTATTGTTAGTAGTGGGATACATAATTTTTCCTTATTTTTGGTAAATTGTCGTCTGTTTCTTTTTAGTCCAAGATCCCAGAGCCGCCAGACGTTAGTCATTTTCTCAGCAATAATATGATGGGATGAAGTAGTGTTCTTATGTACTTTCAATGTATGGATACCTGCTACCTTGTGCCGACGGCAAATTTCCAGGTATCAGGTGCTAAAGATGGAAAAAACTCAACTCACTTTTCTTATATTCTTAGTCTTGATTTTTATATATGATACTGGGAACTATTTCAATACCATATGCAAGCAGCCAGACCGATCGTATGGGCCTAACATCCCGCTAGACACAAATAAAGTGTATAATGAGTATGACAGTATGAGCGAAATGTCATGATAGTAAGTATAGAAGGGAGATCGACACGCATAGATAATCATTATTGTACTTAAATGAGCAAATCATGACATTTCGCTCATACTGTCATACTCATAGGGACCCTTTATTTGTGTCTGACGGGCCCATACGATCTGTCTGGCTGCTTGCATAAGGTATTGAAATAGCTCCCTGAGCATCATATATTAAAATTAAGACTGAGAAAATAACAAACGTGAGTTGAGTTTTTTCCATCTTTAGCACCTGATACCTGGAAATCGGCCGTCGGCTCAAGGTAGCAGGTATCCATACACTGAAAGTACATGAGAACACTACTTCATCCCACAAATATTATAGCTGAGAAAATAAGTAACGTCTGGCGGCTCTGTGATCTTGCTCTATTAATATCATAAGAGGGTGACGAAATGAATTCCTATCATTTTGAACCGATGAGAATATGACATTTTCTATCAATTAAATAACAATCGTAACGTATCAGTGTTTCATTGAAATCTATAAATCCTGTCCATTTGAATTTATTGAAAGGTTACAAGTATAACAAGGAATTTTTGAAAAATTATTCAGCTTGTTGACCGCAGACGACAACACGCTTAGATATTAAACAAGGAAAGTTATTTCATAATTTCAAATGAAGTTTGTTCGGGACACGGGTAATGTTTCCCGTGATAGTTCACAGATGGCGCTGTAGTCTCAACAAATCGCAGTATAACTGTTTTGAATAAGAAAAGGGAACATGAAGACGTTTGACGAGTCACTCCTAGTGAGCACTGATGAGGTCTCAAGATAAAAAAAAATCGAACGTAGAATTCTCGAAGTTCAGTCGAATAGCCAGCTAACCTAGTATGTTATTGGACGATTTTTCAATTATCACATCTCCGAGAGCACCCGGACTATGAATTCAGATATTTTATATATCCAACGAGCTCGTTATAATTTATCGTTTGTAACGCAATTCATTAAATTCACTTCATGTTAAACATAAAGTACGTCGCAGCAATTCTGATGCTTAAATTACTTTTTAATTGGTTCACGTGAAATTCTTCTCCGATAAAGCGCAATTATGAAAATTCCTCTTTGAATAACCGAACGCTCATTAAAATTACGACTAAAAAACAAGAATGCATTATATATTTACCATGAATTGTTCTCATGTCTGAAATACATATTCTAAATTATCTGCACTAGGGTAGGCTCATTGAGCATATGGGTAAGTTGGGCAATCCAAATATTTCCGAAACTAAGGGTACGAACATAACAAGTAAGTAGCGGTGGAGGTGTAGGTGGCGGTCGCGGTGTAGGTGGCGGTCGCGGTCGATGTAGACATCTATGTAAGCAAACACATTGAGTTGAATGGGAGCGAACATAGCACGTAAGTCGCGGTGGAGGTTTAGACGGATTCCATCCAAGAGGTTTACATCGATGCTTTTGAAAATCAAATCAGTTTGTTTTACATGGATGCTTACCGCGCGGTCTACAAGGATGCTTCGCTGTGATTGGTGCGTTCAAGGCAGTGTTGTCATAACTCTCAACAGCAGCTCACATAGAAGACGGGTGGCGTCTGACATTTCGTGCGCTACGGTACTCCAGTTGCCAGCTTTTTTCTTTTTTGGGTATTAAGTTTATTTTTTAAAAATTTGTGCTAAATATGAAGAAAGATCTCATAGCAATTGTGCAGATCACTCCCGTATTGTGGGACAAAACCCACAGACAACATCATAACCTTGCCACATTTTATGAAGATAGTTAAAATACTTATCAATTTTTTTATTTAAACTCTAGAAGTCGTTAGAATAGTCGCTAGATTTTTTGTCGCTAGACACATAATTCAAGCCGCTGTAGAAAACGAAATGTCGCTAGATCTAGCTACAAAGTCTTCAAATTGGCAACACTGGCTCGACGGGGCATCGCTGGTAACCTCCTTGCTATGTGCGGTCGACATCGACCGCGACTTAACTAGTGGCATACACCGCGACCTACACCTCCACCGCGACTTACTTGTTATGTTCGTACCCTTACACATCAAATGTTGGAAAGAAGCGGTAGCGGGAGGGGAACTCATGGCTAGAGTTAGATCCGTACAATTTCTGTAAATGATAGACGATCCCTCCACGAGGCGATCAGGTCACAGACAATGCTAACATCAACATATTCTCTGGTATCATCCTCTGGGAAGCAAGTAGTCAATGGTTTATTTGAATTCAGTTCTATATTAGACTCCATGACAATAACTTGTATATAAATTTATCATATTAAATTATTCTTAAAGACTTTTAATTGCTTTTTAAAAAACAAGTAACATAACCATCTCATCATAATTGGCATAGTAGGTAGGATATTGATAACTCCGAAAGAATTTGTTAGAACACTGTTCTGTGAAGAAAATTCAGAAAAAATACTATTATCAGAAACCTTTATCAAAGATATTAGCTCAAACTGTCAACAAGTCACATAACCATCTAATCATAATTGGCGCCGTCGGAGAATATTTATTCCTAAAAAAAATAGTGTATGCGCATGTTTCTTCTGTACTAGTCAAATATTATCCATTTTAAATCAAGTAAGTGTTAAACTTTCATAAATTAATTATATTTGTCATATCTATACAGAAAGGATAAGTTTATACAAGTTTCGTATGTATAAGCCTGCTAACAGAGCTTTCGAAGCAGTTATCGTCAAAAGTGTGCAAAGCAGTCTCAGAGTTCACATCAAGCGAAGTTAACGCCAGAGTGTTTACAGTGAAAATAGCGTAAATTACACAGCTAGAGTTTGTAACAAGTTTCTCGAACAGGATGAAAGAACTTCTCGCCAAATTGAGGATGAACCGGAAATCGTACAAGTTCCATCTCTCTTTACGTCTTTCTATTTCTCTTTCACACCGGTAAGTTTACCCGCAATATATTAGATTTGCCAAAACTGCTCGGATACTGTACAATGTCGTCGTGACGGCAAACTTTGTTGTTTCCAGGCTACATATTTGTTCGATTCTGTCTCTCTCTCTTTATCCCACTCTCGTTTCGCTCACGGATAATACACTCCAGACAAATTTGTCACGACACAGAGCGGCGGAAACAATCCGAATTCATTTTATGTTTGCGGCGGCAACGACGCGAGTCGGTTTGTTTATTTTGATTTCGAAGTAATATGGTCGCAACTTGAGCGGATTAGTGACAATTGGCTCGCGTGCTGTCTTCGAAAACGTATAGCACAGCCGCTTGAGAAAAGATGGATCGGTTATTTCATACGATCGAGAGGGAATTTTTAATAGCCCCACGTCGGGCGCCAAAGCAAAACGTTACTTGGTACTTACTATTTATATATTAGAAGGTACCCCGGATTTTTAGAGCGATAACTTCGATAATATAGCAGTGAATAACGCTGTCCTCTAATGAGTATGATTTATATCAGTTCAGTCATTAAAATCGGCTACGTTTCATACAAGTTTATTTGAAGTTCCTTGTACCTGTTCTAATATTATACAAAATTGAATAATTGGACCTTGGAGAAAACACTCCAGCAAACTGATTAATGAAATAAAATTCTATTAAATTATTTTCAACACTTATAGCATCATATCTAACAATAAATGAGAAACAATTTACTTTATTTTTTATCACTACCCCTATCTATATTTAGTATGGAATATCAGATCACTTTATTGAGAATTTCTGTATACCTTCTAGCCCAAATAATAGTATGAGAAGATAAGAACTTAAGTTACATAATGAAATATGAAGCAATGTAATTTCTCTGTGAAATCAATGAATATTTGATACCGCTCGTACTCCTTAAATTTCAATTAATAAGATCAGTATTTCAAAGTGAGGAAGGATGTGATGAAAAATTTAGACCAAACTGAAGGAATTAAACAGTTAGAATTTCAAACATTATTTGCATAACAAGAAATACTGCGAATACGCCAGCGAACATCCATCAGCCTATGCTTAGATGTCACTCGTTAAGTTTCATCCTGTAACTGTTCACTTCCATTTCATCATCTATCAACCCCTACTCAAGATGTCTCCAGTCTGATATCGCGGTTTACTTGTCTGATGTTAAATGACTCACTTTCCCACAATCGTTTAACGTGATATCAGTTTTAGACAGATATTCACATTACAGTTTATTCAATGAACAAGCACAAAGAGAAAAACTAGAAGTCAAGGAAAGGTCTAGAATCCACTTTTTTATTTAATCCCTCAAATTAACTATCTGTCCTTTTTAATATATAATAAAAGTTTTTTTTCTAGGAAATAAAAGTTTTTGGAAAAACAGCAAACAAATCTTAAATTTGTCTAATTTCGACAGAGATTCTTTAAATTTAAAAAAACAATAATTTCGAAACAAATGAACCGATGTCCTGATAGCTCTACTTGGTGCTATCTCGATAAAGTGATTGGAACCCACAGAGCAGCTGTCATTATATGAAGATGCCAATTTAGTATTTTAATGAACACGTTTCTCTTAAATCCATAATACCTATAGGTTGAAATCCTTGATTGAGTTCCACTTACAAGTAGACAGCTCTTTCCATTTACTTTAACATTGAAATTAAATTAGAATGCTCCTAAACAGTATTTTAAATTTAACAAAGGTGATACGTTATTATGAAAGTATATGCACCACACATTGGGGAACCGTGTCTAGGAAGTGCAGGAAGGACGAGAACACGCCCACCCACGTTATCTGCCACTGCCCGCCACTAGCCAGGAGTTAACTGAAATACCTGGGGATACACCTCTTGGAACCAAGGCAATTTATCATGCTTCCTTTAACTATGATGCTGGCCCTCATGAGGGGCAGCGGCATGGCCTAAAAAGGGAAGAAAAATGGGCCTAAGTGCGCGGTGCAGGACATGGCCCTTACGCCTTATTATTATCAATCTTATTACATATATATATATATATATATATATATATATATATATATATATATATATATATATATATATATATATACTTGGAAATTCTCAAATTTCCTGAACCGTTTCACTATATTCTAGGACATTGAATTTTTCTTGGGAATATTGGTTCAACATTGGTAGTTAAAACTCCATAAATTTTTTGTTTATATTATATTAAAACGTTTCGACCAACATATGTAGTCTTCTTCAGTTTGGAATTACTTTAATCTTCGGGAACAGAAAAATTGCACTTTTTAAAATTACGGACAGGTGATTATTTTTTTGAAAAAACTTACCAAAAAAGGAAATCTTCACTATGACATTTATACTTTTCTAAAATTTTTCTCAAAACGGACACGACAAATATACGAAACCTTCACAAATACTTAACATTAATATAAATTAGTGAAATCCGTTTCATTGGCAACTTCATTGCTTCATCACGTCTCTATTGTAACTGACATCAAACTGTTTGGTTCGCATGTGGTATGTATGTTTTTTGCGACTTCATTTGTTTATTATTTATTATGTGTTTTGATTACATTATTGAGGACTGTTATTTTTCCTTCCGTTTTAACAAATTTTCTAGAGTAGGTTAAAATATATTTGATTCAGATTTTTTATATCGGTCTTCTCATTAATAGAGTTTGGATTTTTTTTAATATGTACCATTTCGAGAAATTCTCTCTTTTTTTTATTCGCTTCGGTAGTCAGAATTTTTGTCTCATCGAAATTAATTTATGTTTTTTTTCCTCTTCGTGATTCGTAAACAAAAAAAACAAAAAAAAAAATAAAACGGCGTTGACGAATCACGAAGAGGAAAAAAAACATAAATTCAATTTCGATGAGACAAAAATTCTGACTACCGAAGCGAATAAAAAAAAGAGAGAATTTCTCGAAATGATACATATTAAAAAAAATCCAAACTCTATTAATGAGAAGACCGATATAAAAAATCTGAATCAAATATATTATATATATCCAAGTATATATATATATATATATATATATATATATATAAATAAATATATATATATATATAATTATATATATATATATATATATATATATATATATATATAAATATATATATATATATATATATATATATATATATATATATATTATATATATATATATATATATATATATATATATATATATATATAATATATATATATATATATATATATATATATATATATATATATATATATATATTATATATATATATATATATATATATATATATATATATATATATATATATATATATTTATATATATATATATATATATATATATATATATATATATATATATATATATATATATATATATATATATATATATATATATATATATATATAAATTTTATGAAGAAAAGTACACAGCTTTTCAATATAGTAATTTTACGAGTCTTGATTGCCTGTAATTGCGTCATTGAAATTTGTCATTGAAAGTTATTATTAGGTGCCTATTTTTAAATAAATTTTGGATTTCACTTTCATAACATCATTTGAAAAAAATATAGAGCACTGTTTAGATTGATGCTTCAATTACATAAGTGATTTTAATTGCATTATGATGACACTAATTGCTTCATTTGAAGTATTCAAGGAGGGACCTTTATGATTGGTAATTGGCAAGGTAAATATATTAATGATATAGTGATCATCAATTAATAATTGGAATAGACAAAAAAGCAATTTATGTATACTTTTTAATCTTTTTGTAGCAATCGATGTTTAAAAAACGATTTTATTGATAAGTCCAACGTTTCACCATGAAATTCGTGACTTTTGAAAGAGTTTAATTACTATGACAGCTTCAAACATAAAAAAACTGAGATCTCAAAAAACAGTCGACTGGTGACGTCTTCTATGCTAATTATCAGTAGTCTATTAATATTAGATGGAGAATAAAACTACAGAAACCCTTACCCACGTAATTAACATAATATGTTCTTAATTATAAATAATAAATAAATCACTTTATTCGTACACAACAATCAGTAACTGGATGATTGCATGGTGGGATCGAACAAAGCAGTTTAGCGATAGTAAAGCATGATTAACAAAACTAAATTTGAATTTACTACGTTTATTACAATTCACAAAATATTTTGAAAAATATAACACTGCGATTGCAATTTCGGTCACTAGACCATCATCGGGCAGATTGAGTTAAGAACTGAATACAAAATAATTATAGATTTGCGCTTACGGGTGGGAAAGGATTATTGCAGGTACCTAAATAGACAAGAGGAACATATTTCAAGAAGGGCTAATCGAGTGAATTTCACAAATTGGTACAATACAATGTTCTTAGAAAATTCATTATTGTTTAAATACACTAAATATAGGAGAATATATCAAGTCAATCTGGTCGTTCAGCAAGATATCTTTATTATATCATTATTATTAATATATATATATATATATATATATATATATATATATATATATATATATATATATATATATATATATATATATATATATACACCAACAATCTTTTTTGAAAAATAAAACGGATTCAACGTTTTCAAATCATTGCCGTGAAAACCACCACCCATTTCCACAAATAGATAATTTTCAAATCATGCACAAATTACCGAAAGGAACCAAACTTACTTACTTAGAATCATTAGAAATTTTTAAACTCAATAATAATGCAAAAGATATCTTGCTGAACGACCAGATTGACTTGATATATTCTCCTATATTTAGTGTATTTCAACAATAATGACTTTTGTAAGAACATTGTATTGTACCAATTTATGAAATTCACTCGATTAGCCCTTCTTGAAATATGTTCCTCTTGTCTATTTAGGTACCTGCAATAATCCTTTCCCACCCGTAAGCGCAAATCTATAATTATTCTGTATTCAGTTCTTAACTCAATCTGCCCGATGATGGTCTAGTGACCGAAATTGCAATCGCAGTGTTATATTTTTCAAAATGATAATAAACGTAGTAAATTCAAATTTAGTTTTGTTAATCATGTTAAATTATCACGTAGTAACGACGGATTCCATCAACTATTTAGATAGTAAAGCACTTGATTAGCGAAAATATAACTTAGGAATATTTATATATATATATATATATATATATATATATATATATATATATATATATATATATATCTATATATATATATATATATATCTATATATATTATATATATATATTGCTTTTTTTTTTGAGTAGCGGTCAATTTATTGTGTGGGGATGTGGTGATAAGTAAAAAACTTTTTTGTTTCTGAGAAAAAAATTTTTTTAATTCCGTGGTGTTAACGGTCTCAGGTTTACATTTATTCATTTATTCCTGGTTTCATCTTAAACCTAACAGAGAAATGGATGAATAAATGTAAACCTGAGACCGTTAACACCACGGAATTTAAAAATGCTACTTTATCGTATCTGAGAAAATGACAATTGACATTGACATTAAGCGTCTATCCAATAACATTCAGCGGGAGATTGAGAAAAATTGTTAAGATTAAACTGCATTTTCTAGCTTAAGGAAATATGATTTTTGAATTGTATTGTCTGGGTTACTTTGATGTCTTTTACACTAGCTATATGTTCTCCAATTTTGGGATAACCTCAATATTAGTAAGCAATGTTTTTGTCTTGGTATGTATTTATAAATTCAACATGATTATAACTGATTGCAGAAGCCCTGGTGCATTAAATTAATGCGAAAGCTTGGCATAAATAAAAGAGTTTTACTACCCCAATGAACATATATATATATATATATATATATATATATATATATATATATATATATATATATATATATATATATATATATATATATATATATATATATATATATATAGGTATTTTCTTTGAAACGATTAAACGTATGATTATCAAATCATAGGGTTATGCACAGGATTGTATTTTTCGTTTTTCAGAGGTCCTGTCAAACTTGAGTGGCATTCGGTGTACCGTTGCCATCTTGAATTTTTTTTGAATAGCATCGTAGGTCGAGTGATATATATCGTAGAAGAGCTGAGTTCGTCCTCTTTTCAAGAATACAGAATACATACCACATTACTAAAATAAATAAGAGGAACAATTTTCAAAGACATACAAAACTAATAAAAATGTTATCAGTTTCCTTATAACAGGAGCTCAAAATGTTGCTCACCTGTGTCTTAGCAAGAATACAATCTGTATTTGAAGCTTCGAATAGAATTGTTCATCATTTATGGAGAAATTGTTTGTATCTCTAGACATTTGAGAGTTTTTGAATCAGTTATGTCTGATATAAAGTGGAGTCAAGTCAGGAGATCTTGCCGGCCTCTTAATTACACCTTTTCAAACAATCCATCTCTAGGGGAAATTTTATGATTATACGTTTAATCGTCTAAAAAAAACCTTGTTGCCGGACTTTCTCACTACCCTGTGTATATATATATATATATATATATATATATATATATATATATATATATATATATATATATATATATATATATATATAGCCGATACGCTTCTATCGGTATTCACATCATTCATACATGCTCCACAAAAAAAAAATACATTAACGTTCCGGTTCAAATTTCCATCCTCAGGCGCTCATTCGCCGCTCGGTATCCCCAAAAATCTTTCAATTAGGCAAAAATGTTCTTTATTGTTCGCTCGAAAAATTACACGTGTGCGTTTAATCCGTCATAATCCCGCCGGCGATTATTTTCCTCGGGAAAATGCGGACCGCGCGTGTATAGTAGCGCAACCGAGAATGAAATGCGGCCGGCGTAATTATTATTTATTATCCGGGATACGAGGGATAATAAACTGCACTCTGGTATTTCATTTTCGTGCGATGAATACTAAAATTGCCGGCGCTATCGTTTTAATTTGCGTCCCGGAAACTATCTTGTAAATACACAAACTGTCGGCGAACAACTGCCGCATAGTTCGCATCTAACGGCAATGAATAACGTTGGATAGTTTAGGGCGTATTATCCAATATTACAAACCGTAACATCAATATATTCGCGATGATATACGTAACGTGCGGGCATGTTATTTAGGCACTATATACATAGGCCAAGCTACAGAGATTTTTTCATGTAAAAAGTGTTAGAAGAAAACCAGCTGCGCCATTGGTTGTAAAATAGTTCTATATGATATAGTGGTATGTTTTTCACTCGACTTTACCATTTATAACTTCATTAACAATTTCATGCAGAAAATCGCGTTTTTTTTAGTTTTTTTCTAATAAAGTTGAAACTATCACAGAAATCGTGATGGTGTCAATAGACTAATTGTAGAAAATGAAAAGACGAAGAAAACGAGAGGTCGGACGACTCGATCAGACCCTTAGTTTAAGAGAAAATCGGATAAAACCAGCCAAAATGCAGTTTTTTCAAAATTTCATAACTCGGTTATTTTCTGAGTTGTAGCGTAGATCCTCCGGTCAGTATTAGTTATTAATATAAACTTTATTTGTGCGAAGAGCAGGAACTGTCCGATGCATAGTTTTTGATCTGTGGCCATTTGTATATTTTACTATGCAATTTTCCAGCAGACCTGAATGCGACAGGTATGGTCCGATTTCAATTTACAAAAAAGATTTTGAAAGTAGAATTCTCATAGTTCAAAACGTTCATCCTGGTTTTACATGAAAACGCTGAGAAACATGTTAAAAATTAAGCTGAACATGACGAAAAACGGCCGAGCGCGAAACACGCAACAGCAACAAAAACTGTAGCTTTAGACAATTGAGAGACTCCAGTTATTTTGATGCCATCACGGTAGATGATCCGAGTAACATAAATTCTGGACTCAAGTTATCAAACAGTCAACCACCGATGACAACATATAACATAAATCAAACCATACAATCAACAACTTGGGGAATATTTTAGGTACATAAAACCAGCCTTCATCGACCGAAAAACGACGTTCGTCGAGGAATATAAATAGTCGAAGCCTAAATATACCCCAACGATATACTCCTGTAGCGTTTCGTCGGCTGACAAAGTAAAAACGTCTTGAACCCGTAAACCGTTGTTTTTATCGTAAAAGTGTCGTCGACCACACTTTCGCGTGCTTTCCCCGTTAAGCGTTCGCCTCAACTCCTCGTCCCGTGTAACAATAAACATTTTACGAGATACGAACTCACTTCGTTACCTCACTCGGTGCGCCGGCCCGACGACAGATCCGAAGAAGTCTCGAGATATTTCAACAATATACTCAAGACGTTGTTGGATATTTACGTTGTTCGCGGGTACGGGGCTGAGGCCATAAATTCCGGGTCTCGGTCGTGAATGTTGATAGAGAGATGCGAGGTCCCCGATTTGTAATTTACAAGGCTACTGAAATTCAAATGGATGCCGAAGGATGAAAACGTTCGATGAGAGGAAATATTAATTCGGAATTACTTATTTTCCGCGTGTCACGACGAAATAACTCGAAAATTAGACAACTCCTCCTTCGATATGTAGAAGAGACCGGACTTTTGTTGATGCACCTGTTTGGATTTAACCTGATTTGAAAATTCAATTGAAGGAATCAGGAGGCGTTCAAGCATTACGTAACGCAAATTTTGAAGATTTTTGAACCTCCCTCCCCCCTATGTAACGCGCCGTAACGTTTACATGAACCCTCCCTCCCCCTCCGTAAACGTTACGCAAAATACCTGAAAGTCGCTAAAATTCCTATGTTATTGTTCAAATCGCGTTTTCGTTATTAATAAACAAAACAATAGATTTCTCACTCGCAATACATGCGTATAATGTTTATTTTATTGTTATTTAATAAATAATCATACATAATGTAAAATGTTGAAATGGGCGCAAATTTGTCCTAATAAACTTTTATTACTAATCTTACATTTAATTATGCCGTTTTCCTGACTTGGCCCTGTCCTTACAGACATTTTTAGCTTAATCCACCATCATTTTTCTCATGCATTATTCGATTTTAGCTTATTAACAGGTTTTCACTTTGGGAACCTGCTTATTAAAATGGGTGCGATTAGCAAAGTTGGACCTAGGACCCCAAGATAATTTTTCGTTTCATGTCTTTTTATGATATATATATATATATATATATATATATATATATATATATATATATATATGCATATATATATATATATATATATATATATATATACATATATATATATATATATATATATGCATATATATATATATATATATATTTATATATATATATATATGTATATGTATATATATATATATATAATATATATATATATATATATATATATATATATGTATATATATATATATATATATATATATATATATATATATATATATATATATACACAAAAGCACATGCAAGTTTACAATATTTCTTGAGACCATCAACACAAATTATATATATATATATATATATATATATATATATATATATATATATATATATATATATATATATATATGTAAACAAAGGATCATGCAAGTTTTCACTACTTCTTGTGACCATCAGTACAATTACTATATATATATATATATATATATATATATATATATATATATATATATATATATGTATATATATATATATATATATATACACAAATATATATATATATATATATATATATATAATCTCTTGATAATTGATAAACTTTTTAATAAAATCGAGTTTTTTAAGATTCAACCAGCCTGTTATTGCTAATAATTATCAAGAGATTAAAAATAGATCACAGGCAACAACAATTCGAATAAATATATATATATATATATATATATATAATATATATATATATATATATATGCATATTATATATATATATATATATATATATATGCATATATATATATATATATATATATATATATATATATATATATGTATATATATATATATATATATATATATATATATATATAATATATATATATATATATATATATATTGTATATATATATATATATATATATATATATATATATATATATATATATATATATATATATATATATATATATATATATATATATAGTAATTCTACTGATGGTCACAAGAAGTAGTGAAAACTTGCATGATCCTTTGTTTAGCTGACTAAGTATCAAGAGCTTGATTGGGGTCTGAAGGATTTGGCATCGACAGGGTGGCGGCAGGAAAGAATGATTTCAAAGCACTCCTCAAGATGGAACATCATTATTCGGAAGCGCATTTAATTATTTACAAAAAATATTGCGAGTCACGGACGTGAGCGCTATACCATTTTTAGTTTTTCTTTAGCCGTTTTTTAAATTTCGTTGGCAGTTTTTGGCATAGTTGGCACACAAGTCAGCATGAGAGCTTTTATAGGGCAAAAACAGCTGATGATGCAAATCTCCCTCTTTTGAGAACATTACAGTATATCACTCCCTCTTTTTATTTCAATATGAAAAGAATGTTACGTAACGCGTTGTTCGAACCCCCCTCCCGCCCATGTAACGCATCGTAACGTTTTGCAAGACCCCCCACCCCCCAAACTGCGTTACGTAATACTTGAACGCTCCCTCATATGTAATAATATGTCGAAAGAAAAATCGAAGTCAAAGAGCAGCTTTAATTAAATAATAATAACATAATTTACTAATCAGCCTCATTTTTCCGTCAATAGTCAATGACAACGCACATAATAGTATATTATTTCATAAGGAGGAGAAGTGTCACTTTTCATGGCGAGCTTGAGCTTACCCGCCGAACGCAGTGAGGCGGGTAATTGAAAGCGAGCCATGAAAAGTCACTTCTACTCCGAATGAAATATGTTATTTTATTTTCAAACGTCTCGAAATTCATAAAAATCTGAATATCCATTTTTGGATTGATTCACATTTACGCACATAATTCTATCCACTTACGATCGTTATGAATTATGGAACATTTGCCTAGTTACGGTTGCCACGCAAAATTGATTCTGACAGATATAAAGTAAAATAATTGATAGTTATAATTCGCAACCTGGTGAGAAGTGATTGAAAGTGAAAATGACGTTTGAATTGGAGAATTTTTTGTTCATGGTTTCCAATTCATCTTTTGCATAGTAACACTTTTCCTGCCGCCGGCCGGCAGGTGTTGCATGGCAACACTTCTCCTCCTTGGCGGAGAAATAGAACTTTTCGATGATCCTGTCAATCGAGAAATGACGTTATTATTGTACGTTTGAAAATAATAGTTATTTATGTACCAAGTGCGTTATATAGATCCTAACGCCCGGAGGGTAACATTCGGCCCGAGAGATGAATGTTGCCCGATGGGCGTTAGGATCTAGTAACGCACGTGGTGCATACAAGATTTTATTTTTCACGAAAAAATTATTTTATTATAATGAAAAATCGATTTTAAAATCGGTTCATTGCTCCTATACTTTCCAATTTCCTTCTCTTAGTAGGCATGTCATTTGTTGATATTTTGACGTTTGTTAATATTTTTGTCATCATATTCAGTGAATGTTATTGCTGCTTTCTTTGTGTAGTCTTACAGAAATAATGGAAATTCAAATGAGAATATCATAGAAAATGCAGCCAAAGCTGCGAATAATTCATTGCCGGAGAAATCCAGAGTCGTATTCGACATGGATTATGAAGTATTTAATCAATGGAAGTTGCATCATTTCTCCTCGTACAATTAGCGGGCGTTATGATCCATTATGCCCGCTCATTACGCCCTAAGGCATAAACACTGTATTTATAGCAACCGTATCTAAGGTAAAATCAACAAATCATATACAAGTGAAAAATAAAACAATTTAAGTGACTCTAAAAGGAGCAGATAGTACTCAATGAACAAAAGCTTAGCTGCTCTAACTGAATCCAACCTATGCCTTAGCGGATCATATATTAGAGCTGTAGATTTGCTCTTTCAATCCAAGCGTCGGTGGTAAATTATATTCAAAATTTTTTATCAGCTCAACTATTTTATTGACCAATTTATGGGGTCGTTCAAGTATTACGTAACGCAATTTGGGGGGAGGAGGGGTCTTGTAAAACGTTACGATGCGTTACAGGGGCGGGAGGGGGGTTCGAACAACGCGCTACGTAACATTGATTTTAATTGAAATAAAAAACTAGAGAATTTGAATCTCCGAAGTTATTAACTCTTTTCGTTTATTTTTTATGGGGAATCCCTCGATTGTATTGTAAGTCAGTTTTATTTTGTTGTCACAAGTTGGCAACTCTATCCGTTTATGTTTTATGGGGAATATCTCGACTGTATTATTCGTCATTTATATTTTGTTTCCGTTGCCAGTTTTCATTAAGTGTTTTAAACACGTAATACACAGGAGCGAAACTACGAAACTATCTACCTACATGCATGCATACGAACACATATATATATATATATATATATATATATATATATGTAAAGAAAATATAGTTTCTTTATGTGAAATATAGTGCGCTCTGCATGTAGCTATATATCCATATAAATTTGTATGAGATCGCTGAACTTCAACTGCAATTGACACATCATTGCCAAACTTGACACATCTATTAATATTAAGTAGATTAATAACTGTGAATAAGGAAGTGATATTAATAGACTCAAATTGTCGTTTCTTTGTTTACAGAGAAATAAATTTCGGTTTATTATATATCATCTATCCATATTAATTGTCTTATAAAACGACAATTTTTGTTTATGACAATGGCGAGAAGATTGCAATTTACATTGAAAGTGGTAGCATCACCAAAAGATAAGAAAACAAATGTAATCGCAATAAAATCAATTAGAACAGAAGAAGATAAAGAATATGTATTACCACAAGATATGATGTTAACTAGTGAACACGTAGAATTAATGAAGACAGAGGTATTTAAAAGAGTAAAAAAAAGTTTTAGTTTAAGAGGCGAAGAAAGGACAGTCTGGATTACATTAACAGGAGAGTTAGAAAAGATGTATTTTGATGAAGAGGGTAACGTAATGTTTAATGATATTTATTTAGAACATGTTAAAAAAACTGATGAATCAATGAAACACATACCAAAAGAAAGTCATTTGAATTTGAAAAATGTAGCAGAAAGGTTTATGATCGAAAAATTTACATCCAAACATGCAAATGCTAAACAATGGATGGAGATATTTGAGAAAGAATGCTCAAGATTTGAAATCACTAAAGATACTACTAAGATTGAGATATTGAGATTGTTTCTTGAAAAATCGTGTCTAGATTGGTACTCTGCAACTTTAACAATGTTGACAGTGGCGTCTCAGTGGATTGAATGGAAAGAAAAATTTTTGGAAACTTTTTCAGATGAAGGATGGAGTTTAGGAATGTATGCTATAGCTTATAGGTATAAAGAAGGTTCATTGATAGATTACGCTATAAGAAAAGAGAAACTATTGCTAGACATGGATAAGGATATTAGTGTTCAGACTCTTATAATGCTTATAGTAGCAGGATTACCAGAAATTATCAGAAATAAAATAGATAGAGAAGAATGTGAAAAACTCTACTGGACTTCTACATGAAATAAAAAAATGTGAAAGTTTTGTGAGTAAAAATAGTTTCATGAGAAAGAAAGAGGAAAAACGTGATAGTAGAAAGAAATTTGAAGAAAAGAAACCATGCAAAAATTGTGAAACATCGAATAAGGGTACCAGATATCATCCGGAGGATTCATGCTGGTATAAAAAACCAAAACACGAAACTACAATCATTGGAAGCAACTCAGTGTTAGAAGTAGATTTGAATAATGAACAAAAAAACGAATTATCACACCATTGATTAAATTGACAATACTATTAGAAAATAAGTTAAAGGTAAACGGAACATACGATCCAGGTTCCCAAGTATCTCTGATTAATTCTAGATTAGTTAAAATAAAAAAGAAGTCGGAAGATATGAATAAAATATTTCTAAGGACAGTCAATGGTGTGACAAACACAAATGGGTTGATAACCATAAAGATAAAAATTTTTGATGAAGAGCAGTATGTAGATGTGTTCATTGTAGAGAAAGATGATTTTGAAGAATTTATTATAGGATTAGATATGATAAAGAAGTTCAAATTAATCCAAGATGAAAACTTGAAAATAAAACAGGTAGAAAACCCGAAGATAAAAGAAAAAACTGGGATAATCACCAGAGATAATATAATTGAACAATGTTCAGTCAATTTTAATGAACATATAGAGATAGACGAATTTCAGATCAGTCTAAACCATTTAAATAATTGGAAGAAAACTAAAATAGAACAATTAATTGAGAAGTACAAAGGCGTTTTTGCAAGAGACAAATATGATATTGGTACAGTGAAGAATTACGAAGCAAGAATAGACCTGATACTGGATAAGTACTGTAGTAAAAGACCATACAGATGTTCAGTGGAAGATAAAAAAGAAATTGAAACGCAAGTGGCAAAATTATTAGAAGGAAATTTGATTGAAGAATCGTATAGTCCTTTTGCTGCACCAGTAACGTTAGCTTTTAAGAGAGATGAAGGAAAGAAATCTCGTCTTTGCATAGATTTTAGAGATTTAAACAAGATAATAATACCACAAGCTCAACCATTTCCTCTGATAGACGATCTAATCATAAAAACGAGAAACTGCCAATATTTCACTACATTAGATATAAATTCCGCTTTTTGGTCCATTCCAATGCGTATAGAAGACAGAAAAAAAACAGGATTTGTTACACAAGATGGACACTTTCAGTGGACGTGCTTACCTTTCGGACTGAAGACCTCACCAGCAATTTTTCAGAGAATTTTATCAAACATTTTGAGAAACATGACCTCAAAGAATTCTCAGAAAATTATATTGATGATATATTAATTTTTTCAAGAACATTTGAAGAACATATAAAGCATATAGAGAAAGTATTGGAGGCAATAATCAATGAAGGATTTAGGTTGAAATTCAAAAAAGTGTAAATTTGCATCAAAAACAGCAAAATATCTCGGACATATAATTGAAAATAATACAGTAAGACCTATTAAAGATAATTTAATATCAATCAGAAATTTTCCAACGCCCAGAACACAGAAAAATATCAGACAATTCCTGGGCAAAGTAAACTTTTATCATGAATACATACCTAGAAGTTCCATAATCTTAGATCCATTACATACATTATTAAAAAAAAAACGTGAAGTTCATATGGTCAGAAGAATGTGAGAAGTCGTTTAAAGATATAAAAAATATATTATGCTCTCAACCAGTACTGGAAATCTTTGATAAGGACCTGCCAATTAAAATTTTCACAGATGCATCAATAGAAGGCATTGGTGCAATACTAAAACAGAAACAATCTGATGGAAAAGATAGACCAGTGGCATATTTTTTCAAAAAATTGAATCAAAGTCAGAAGAGAAAAAAAGCTATATATCTTGAATGCTTAGCTATTAAAGAAGCAGTTAAGTACTGGCAGCACTGGCTAATTGGGAGACATTTTGATGTATATTCTGATCACAAACCCCTCGAAAACATGAATATAAAAGCCAGAGTAGATGAAGAGCTAGGTGAATTGACCTACTACCTATCTCAATATGATTTTCAAATACATTACGTTCCAGGAAAAGATAACGCAGAGCTGATTGCTTAAGCCGAAACCCAGTAATTGAATCTAATGATAATACAGAAGATGTTTTGAAAATAATAAATTTAGTACAAATAGATGAAATAAGATCGGACCAGGAAAATAATAGCACTTTACAGAGAATGAAAACAAAATTAATAGTGCACGACAAAGTATTTTACAAGAAGATTAGAAATAAAGAGAAGATTATTATATCTGAAGAATTAAGTATTAAAATGATCAAAGAGATACACTCTGAGTGGTGTCATATTGGAATTAGACAGATGATTTATAAAGTATGTCCTTACTATACAGCTAAAGAAGATATGTAGAAATTGTGAAATCTGCATAAAAAATAAATCTAGGGGCCAAGATAAATATGGACTAATGTCCCACCTGGGACCAGCAAATAAACCGTTCCAAATAATGTCGATAGACACGATTGGAGGCTTTGGAGGACAGAGATCAACTAAGAAATACCTTCATCTACTAGTCGATCATTTCACCCGATATGCGTTTATTCTGACATCAAAAACACAAAATGCTACAGATTTCATTAAACTAGTAAAAATGGTGTTGGAAACAGAAAAAATCGATATGATTTTAACGGATCAATATCCAGGAATAAACTCAAAGGAATTTAAAGATTTCTTGGAGGGAAATGATGTTAGACTTGTTTTTACAGCTGTTAACACTCCGTTCTCAAATGGTTTGAATGAGAGACTTAATCAAACATTAATAAATAAAATGAGATGCAAGTTGAATGAGAAAAGAGAGAAGAAAGCTTGGACGTCAATTGCAAGAGAGTGTATAAATAAGTACAATGAAACTGAACATTCGGTAACAGGCTTTGCACCGGCGTATTTATTAGAGGGTAAAAACACTAGCACCTTACCTCAAGAATTACGGAAAGAGATAAATAGAGAGAGTTGGATTAGAGACAGAAAAACAGCATTGGAAAGGACAATAAAATCTCACACATACAATAAAAAATTTGTTCGATAAAAACAGAAAACATTACGAGTTTAATATAGGAGATTTAATATATATTGAAAACGGAAACAAACTAAATAGGAAAAAACTAGATAATTTAAGGATTGGACCATTTCAAATAATAGAAAAAGTTTCGGACACATTATACAAGATAAAAATAAGTGATAGAAAAATTGATACAAATTTATTTCATGTTACGAAACTTATTCCAGCATCAGAAACACAGGAATGCGCAGATGAAGAAGAATGAAAAAAGTTTTGATGAGAATCGCCTTAGCAATTCTCACCCTGAAGGAGGGGAGATGTAAAGAAAATATAGTTTCTTTATGTGAAATATAGTGCGCTCTGCATGTAGCTATATATCCATATAAATTTGTATGAGATCGCTGAACTTCAACTGCAATTGACACATCATTGCCAAACTTGACACATCTATTAATATTAAGTAGATTAATAACTGTGAATAAGGAAGTGATATTAATAGACTCAAATTGTCGTTTCTTTGTTTACAGAGAAATAAATTTCGGTTTATTATATATCATCTATCCATATTAATTGTCTTATATATATATATATATATATATATATATATATATATATATATATATATATATATATATATATGTAGAGAAAGAGAGACTTTTGAAATTGGGTTTTTGATGCCAAGCATCCTGAAATGTCATGAAACGAAAAACTATCTTCGGCCTAGGTCCTACTTTGCTAATCGCACCCATTTCAATAAGCAGGTTTTCAAAGTGAAAACCTGCTAATAAGCGAAAATTGAATAATGCATGAGAAAAATAATGGTGGATGAAGCTAAAAATGTATGCAACGACAGGGCTAAGTCAGGAAATCGGCATAATTAAATGTAAGATTAGTAGTAAAAGTTTATTAGGACAAATTTGAGTCCTTTTCAACATATCACATTATGTATGATTGTCTATTAAATAAAAATCTCTTGTTTCGTTTATTATTAACGAAAACACGATTAAAACAATAAAAACAGTATTTTAGCAACTTTCCCATACTTTGCGCAACATATTTGTGACTTTTAGGTAAAAATGGTCACTTGGGTGTTACGTAACGTTTATAGGGGGGGGGGGGAGGGTTAATGAAAACGTTACGGAGCGTTACATAGGGGGGAGGGAGGGTGAAAAATCTTCAAAAATTGCGTTACGTAATACTTGAACGGCCCCTATGGTACAAAACCCATCACAAATAAATGATGTGAAAAACTGTCTTTTCCTCATCTGATAATGGGCACAAAGTAGAGTAAAAGGGTCTCTAGAGCTATCATTTATGAAATCAAATTATCTATTTTCCAATTGACTCAAGGTAAGATGAATCACATTTTTGATTCACCATTCAAGCATCTTTAAGACTGATTGGTTTTTTGGTCTTTTGAAGAGGGGTTGAAGTGGGGGATTGATCTATTTTTTTTCCGTATCTAGCTGAATGCATCCTTCCTATTAATAAATACGTATGGATTTTAAATGTCCTTTTAACGACGAAGTTCTTAACTAATGTTATGTAATAAAAAATTCAGAGTATTTTGTGTGTACATGACTATTTAATATGAAATTTCTTGCACCTATATTCTACAATACCATCTTCATGTATTACGACTTTTACTCCAATTTTTCAATTCAACCTTATTTCTGGGTATTTGGTTTCAAATATGCTATATGCTGAGGTTGCTAGATGTTTTAGAAAAGAAACCGAACTCGTCACAAACAATAACCGCAAAAATGAGAGATTTCACATTTTCAATTCTATACTCAGCATATTTATAAAAAATAATAACCATAAGTAATTTTCATATCCTCAGCATTAATCAAAACGTAATCAATTGATTATTATAATTAGAGTTGTCCGTCAAATTAGGAGGAAACACATTGGGTTCTTATTAAATTAAATTAAAATTAAAATAGACTATATGATACTTATACATATATAGATAAAACAAAGTATAGCTTTTCGTCTCCATTTGTTACTGAAACCAGAAAGTATGTTTGGTTTTTTTTTCCTGAGCAGTGCAAGATAACAGGGAGTTTTTGAGTTTCTATTTAAAGTCAACGTAATTATCGTAAACCGCTATGTTGAGTTTGCGCAGAACGGAAAACGTTATTAACGGGTTGAAGATCCAAAAACAGATTTTGAATTCAAATTTATTGCGAACGTCAAATAAGTATAACCTCTCTTGTGTTTTTCTATTATTTTTTGTCGGGTGATTTTTCCGATTTTCATTCACTTATTATTAGCGTTCTTTGGGTAAATTATCATGGAAGATGTAATAGACTATATAGCGATCAGGCGCGGGGGAGTGGATCATAATTTAATGAGAGGTATAATCTTACATAACATCTTTGAAGATGAACAAGAACGTGAAAATATTGATGGAAACATACCCAGATTCGATTTGTATAATATTGAGGCTGAAGAAGTGAAAAGAAGTTTCCGTTTTCAAAGAGAGGATTTACCATGGTTATGCCAAACTTTGCGTATACCAAACCCAATAATTACACGATCTGGACATAAAGCGACTGGTAAATGCAATAGTTTGTAGTAATAATTGTGATTAATTTGGGCAAATATATTTCTTAGGCATAGAAGGCTTATGTATTGTACTGTTCTCATTGAAAATAATTTTCCTGTTATAAGGGAAATGTGCTGCTGAATCACTGATTAAATATCTGGGTTTTCAAATGGATTATTACTTAGAACCAGTCTAAGAAGTAACAGATCCTCCATATCTGTAAATGTAGTATTTTTTTTAAGAGTGGCATTTTTTTAATTATCGTGGCAAGCGAACAAAAACCGTTGAAAAAATATCAAAATTAGCTGGCCAATTTACACAAATAAACAAACCAAAATAGCACTGTGACATAACCAATAAAAGTACGGAAACTGTCAATCTCAAAACATCAGATCGCAGACTACGCAGACTCGATTGATGGTTGCCACATAGTAAGCAATAACATTTGTTGCGAATTTTTAATACAAAGGAAGAAGTTTGGAACGAACAAGCACGATAGTATATATGATATTAGTCACTTATCATAGTTTAAATAGTCTATTTTTATTTAGTTGGTAACAATTCAACACAAGCGCGTTTAAACTTGTCAACACCGCGAATATAACGGACGTTTATTAAGCGAACGTTAAGGTCCCGTTGATAACGTAGTACGTTATCGGTTAATAACCGTCTCAATAATTTCAAAGCTCCTGCGCATGCTCAGAATAACCGAAGACGTAATTTACGTGTAAATTTAGGGTCTCAAAAACTCCCTAACATCTAAATATAAGTATATGTATATATATATATATATATATATATATATATATATATATATATATATATATATATATATATATAATAACTGAGATTGAGTCTTGATAATGAGTTCATAACTCGAAACATGTCGACTTTTCGTTACTGTTAAATACAGTATCTAAATATTTTTTATATTGTGAAACATAAGCCAAGTGTTTTTATTTTAAAGTTTATACTTTATTCTTTATATATATATATATATATATATATATATATATATATATATATATATATATATATATATATATATAATTTTAAAACTTGGTATGTACTATTTCAATTTTAAGGTGAAAACTTCTTCGTGGTTCTGAGAGGCGAAAGTATACAATGTAAGTTACGTTACCATGTTAACGGAACAATTTAGTTACGGCAACATTGCTCCAACAGGCCCCAAGCGGCCGATCCATTTCCGCTTTCGTATTCAGTTTCCGTTTTCTCGGCGCATCGTAAAACTGAATTTTCAGCCACGTTTTCGTACCAATAAAATTTATTCGAATTACGTGGATATCGACTCCAATCGAACAGTTAATGCTTTTTTCCGATGCATCGGCAGAACCCAGCGAACGTGTTTCAGTTTTTTCATTGATCCCATATACATTGTACCGAATGTATTAAATCGAACTGAAACCTGGCTCGATCGGACAATGGGAAACTCCTACTAGATGAAACCAGACGATATATTATTCACTACATTTAGCTTACAGCATTAACAAAAAATATATTATATATATATATATATATATATATATATATATATATATATATATATATATATATATATATATATCTTATATTTAAAATGGATGTTTGAATATATCCATCTATGTATGAGATCGGTAAACTTCAACACCTTTGGAGCGATCTTAGCTAAACTTGGCAAATCTGAGTGTTTTTTCACAGAGGAGGTTTTTATGTGAAAGAATCATGAAAATCGGTTTAACCTCTGTAAAAACAAATTTTGTACGAAGACTCATCTGGCGCATTCGCCATTTTTTAATGGAAATTGGAATGCATTTCCAATATTATTCAACAATCGAAAATTTCTTTTCCATCGTTACTTATATATGGATCACAAAATTCAGTACCTAATATAAATTCTATCATCACTTTGTTTCTGATTTTATGAAACTCGGAAAGTTCTAATTCAATTAACCTACAAAGGAGATATTGAACACAGAAAAAGACTAATATCTTCGAATATATCTAGAAAAAATAACTGACACGCACACATACACACCTACTTGTGTATACAAAAGAAAACGGTAGCTCATAAATATTCAATAAAATGATTGAAACATTTCCCAAAATTATTTCCACTTAGGAAGAACCCGGAGGAAGAAAATGAAATTCACAACCGGATTCATACGGGGTCTCGTCGCCCTAGACGTATTTCGAAATGTTTCCTTCGTCGGTAATAATCTGCTTTTATGTTCCTCTCATTTCTACCACGAATGATGAATAAAAAGCTCGAGACGACCCATCGGAGCGGGCGGCACTCGACATTTTATTTTCCCCTTTTCGTCATTTCCGGGAAGCTCTCGCGTGTAACAACGACGCGACTTAAGATCATCCCCCGCCCCTCGATGCTGTTGCGAAAACTTTCCACGAGATCCGGAAAGGCAAACTCATTTGCTGCGTGTGAGATGTTTCAATTATCCGGAAAGTTCGAGTGTGGCCGAATAACTGTTGACTTGTTTCGTAGCACGGAAAATGAATAGAAAAGGAAGTCACTAACACAATCTGAACAAAGAGATATACTTGGTGAAAAGAAGACATATTTAAATCAAGAAAGATAATTATTCTATTTTTCACTTGTATATTGTTTGTTGATTTTACCTTAGTTACTGTTGCTATAAATACACTCATTATGCCCTAGGGCGTTATGAGCGGGCATTATGAATTATAACGCCCGCTCATTGTACGAGGACAACTGAAAGAAACTTCCATTGATCAAATACTTCATAATCCTTGTCGTATACGACTCTGTATTTCTCCGGCAATGAATTATTCGCAGCTTCGGCTGCATTTTCTATGATATTCTTGGGTAAATTCATTTTCATTTCCATTATTTCTATAAGACTACACAAAGAAAGTAGCAATTCACTAAATATGATGACAAAAATATTCACAAACGTCAAAATATCAACAAATGACATACCTACTATGAAAAAGAAAATGGAAAGTATAGGAGCAATAAACCGATTTTAAAATCGATTTTTCATTATAATAAAATAATTTTCTCGTGAAAAATAGAATCTTGTTTGCACCACGTGCGTTACTAGATCATAACGCCCATCGGGCAACATCCCTCGGCCGAATGTTTCCCACCGGGCGTTAGGATCTATATAACGCACTTAGTACATAAATAACTATTTGCCGAGAATGACAAGGAGACATCGAAACGCTCAAATTTTTCTGCTGCCGTTGATTTAAAATGTAATGCTACAATTAAAATAATATCGTTACTCACGCCTTGTGGAGCAGAGGTATAAAGTGACAATTTGTGAAGCAGGCGTGCTGGGTTCGAATCGTGGTTGAGATATGGATGTTAATGGCTCAAATAATTAATTAGTTGGGTAATTAACAATGCGTACAAGCTTATTTGGAGCACGGAATGGCGTCAAACTCTAGGTCTCTAGTGAGATAGATAGAATGAATTTTATATCATCCCTATATAGCTAGTTTTTGAATTCTTCATTACAAGGTACAGTCCAGAAACTGGCCTAAAACTATGTCCGTCACGACTAACACGACATCGTTGGATGTGTCAGCTGTTTTCATATATGAATATGTTATTTCCTGGAGATCTATATAATCAAATATATTAAAGATATACGTATAATCAGTGTATTTTTATAAATTACGTAAGGTTTAGAAGTAGATGATTAATTACAATTTTACATATAATATATTATCTATTCGTACAATAATAGTAATCAGAGATCGGAATCAATAATTGAAGGAAATTTTTTGTAACACTTTCTTCATATAAAGAAGTAGTTATCTACTTTTTTAAATTTGTAACAGAATATCGACAAATAACGTCAAAACAATTTGTACAAATAAAAGAAACTTGAAGTCATTCTTGGTCAATAATAATGAAAAATCTGACATCGGAGAAAACAGTAGTGTTTACAAAATATTTTGCGACGAATGTCCTGCTTTCTATATTGGACAAACAGGAAGAAATATAAACATTAGTGTTGAAGAACATAAAAAGTCAATTTTTACAAAATAAAAACAAAACCCAATTGTTGCATTCAGGTAACAAAGGAAAGCGCCTTGACCTTTTTGAAATAAGTTCCGCCCATAATAGTAAATTACCCAAATTGATTTTCAGGTATCACCTTTGCTTTTGTCTGTTTTATAAAATAAGATGTAATACTCTCCTGTAGTCAGTCTAGATAATGAGTTCATAACTCGAAAAATGTCAACTATACTTTCCTGCTGAATACAGTATCTAAATATTTTTATATAGTGAAACTTAAGCCAAGTGTGTTTTATTTCAAAGTTTAAACTTTATCTACTTTCCTAATAAAAATTCGGAACCATTGCTACAATCTCTTCTCGATGAATTTGATTTGAATTAACAATAATGCAGCAAAATCTACAAGATCACTATCGATGCATTTTTCTCGAGACATCGCTAACATAAAAGTCCTACCATAATGTAAATAAAATGCTAATTTTCATAACTTCCGAAGAATCACTTCAAAAGCTCATTATTTATGTATAAAATAACAACAATACGCATATAAGAATAAAGCTGACGCTCACGCCTAGCAGTTATGTCGTGTAGGACATAGTTTTAGGTCTATCTTTCATACGCCAAGTCCCCGGAGTGTATCGCACCACGAGGAACTTAGTTCCAATAAACATTTTATCCGCCCTGGACGTAGACACGTACGTGCACGGTTCGCCATTATTATTTAGGTGCCGTCGGTCACGCGCTAGATTCGATTGCCATAACAGCGTCTAAATCAAAATAAACGCCGGCGGGGTTCATGAAATTTCGATAGGCGCCTTAGAAGGTTCGGCGAATAAGATACCCGACTTACATACATATACATGCATTAACGGCGAACGTAGCTGATGTCGCAATTCTGGCCCTCGTTGTCTTCGGGACGAGGTGAACGGTTTTCTTCAGGCGAACGTGACAGACATAAACAAGTGCCTTTTTTGCGGAAGACGCTTTCTAGGGGCGTTCCACAACCAATTTTGCGTGCAAAGGATAACAATAAAGCGACGAAAAAACGGTATTTATGTAATATATATATATATATATATATATATATATATATATATATATATATATATATATATATATCTTAAATCTGGCCAGATAGCAGAAATCCATTGGGGATTTTTTTTGATCAAACTAATACGTTTGATCGAGTTATTCATGAACTACTGTTGACAAAGTTGTACAGTCTGGTACAAGGAGGGATCCTCTGAAGTGGCTACGTTCCTATTTTCTGACTGTGTCCAGGTTGTTAAACTCGCCTGATATTATTACACTCATTCATCCCTTATGTATGAAAGCTGGACTACCTCAGGGTAGTCTATTAGGGCCTATTTTATTTGCTATTTATACTAATGAATTAGTAGGTGCTTTTGATGGAAATAACTTAGATCTTATATAACATTAGTACGTTACTCATTGCTGAAAAATGGTTTCAGTCCAATGGCGTGACAAAGTAGGACAAGTCGGATATAAGGACGGTTCCTCTGAAGTGGCTACGTTCCTATTGGTCTGATCGTGCCAGGGTTCTTAAACTCACTTGAAACAATTACACCCATTTATCCGATCTCTTGTGTATGAATACTGGACTACCTAAGGCTAGTATATTAGGGCCTGTTTTACTTGTTATTTATACCGATGATCTGGTAGGTGCTATTGATTGAACGTCTATATTTGAATCTAACTACTTAGATTTTATATTCTATGAAGTGAACGTTCTCATAAAAAGTGCTGAAAAATAGTTTCACTTCAATGGCTTGACGGTAAACAACTCGAAAACGAACTTGCTGTTATTAAAAACTAAACATCCTGCTCTAAAAATAATATCAATGACCAGTAGGACAGATGCAAATATCAAATTCAATTTGTGGCGCTGGCCGTGCAGGAGCAAATATCGTTCGAAAAACGCAACCCCTCCAAAATGCCCTAGAGAAGTGAATTTCGGATATATTGTTTATAATTAATCTACACATTCTTTCCACCGGTTTAACAAATATCCGCTACTGAACCTCTCCGCCACTACCATCCTCAAGACTGACCGAATTTACCGAAATTTTGATGGTTCCGTACTGCATCGAAGACAACCCCAGATTTAAACTAATTTGGTCTGAAAGAAGTTCCAAAATAAAGATTGAAAAATAAACAATAAAATAGTAGGACATTTATTCTAAAGTCTAACTACATGAGTTGCTATACCAACGACATTCTTAACCATCCTTAACACGTTCGCTGCGATAAAAAAGTACAGTACATGTACACGGGGCTAAGACACTTTATCACCAAATTGCTCAACTGCTCATGATGGTAATAACCGTCAGCGCAATACTGAAGGTTGAAGGTAAAAACCGTCATCAGCAGTGACGATAAAAAAGTACAGTACATGTAGACGGTGCTAAGACACCTTACCACCAAATTGCTCATAGAGTCATAGATAGCCACCGAAAACGATTGGAACAATTGACAGCTGTTTTGGACTCATGAGGAGGAGGCTTATGTGATAACTACCCTGATCATTTCGGAGACGATACTCCGTGACATTTAAACACGCCACAGCGCCATCTGCCGGAACACGACAGGCATAAACCTCCTTAGTCAGATGACAACGCCATCTGACATCACTTCTTGCTCTCTCCGTTGAATTTAGATAGCAATAGCCTATTACTTTTGGGAAAAATGCGGTTAAACATAACGAAAGGGTTATTCCCTCTGGTTTAGTCAATCGGCAATTAGCACCACTCCTAACATTATAATAAATGAGCCTTATGCGACCTTTTTAATTGCCGAGGTAGAAAATTGCGGGACGGGTCCCTAATCTGATTCTGCCACCATGAGAAGACCCTAACGGAGACTAGCAAAAAGAGGTGTTTACGTCGCGGCCGATCTAACTCGACAGTATGCGTCCGGGATAAATCCTTAATGTAACCGTAAAATTTTCGAACGTACCCCGATAAAACTTTATGGACGCGTAAAAACGGACGAAACGGCCGCCGGTTTTACGTCCGCCCATTTTTATGCATGTAATTATTTCGCTGCTCGTACCGGATTTACTGCGAAATCGAGCGTAAACGCTTATTTATTCAGTGCGGCGGACATATTGACTACGAAATTGAATTCGACCGTCTATTTTCATTTCGAGCCGCTCGCGGAGATGATCGAGACTGTACGTACGTATCGGGGGAAGGCGAAACGGGTCGCTTCGAATGATAGACCGAGAGATACTGGAAGGATTTGTGAAGTAATTTCTTACAGTATGGCGTTTTTAGGGGGGTTCATATACGTAATAAATTGAAGGAAAATGATTTTCTTATCGGTGGTGCGCAGAATGATTAATTGAAATTGCTCGAAAATCCGGAGGTGTCAAACAATTCCTTTCACAAAATTTCTTAATTTATTGGTATTTCAACAACAAAAATCCGACGCTCGCTATATGCCATACTTCTCAAGTGGGTGTTTAGGCCCGTATTTTTTTTAAAAATTTATTTCTTACAGGCTGATTTTTTTTAAACAATTGGTTTTTATTAATCTTGTACGAAAATTACCTCGCCATACCATTCCGACGGTCCAAAATACCCGCCATACCCCCTCAAACATGTAATTTTTTAAAATTGGAAAATCTATTCCTTTCAGTATGGCATTTAAATTTTCGGAAAGTTCATAAAAAGTATGATTCAGGAAAACTCATACCATACTTATGGTGAAGTCCAAAAGTGCTGCCATACTGTAAGAAATTGTTCAAATGTTGCATAAAATTTTACAATTATATAATTACATTGTACGTATATCAACCACTATACAGGTATGGCATTATAACAATTATGTTTCTCATCATAAAAACAACTACTTACTAGACCAAATTTCAAGGTGAAAGAAATAGTTTTTCGAATTTTAAAAAATTACAAAAATTACATGTTTGAGGGGGTATGGCGGGTATTTTGGACCGTCGGAATGGTATGGCGTGGTGATTTTCGTACAAGATTAATGAAAAAGAATTGTTCAGAAACAAAATCTGCCTGTAAGAAATAAATTTTTAAAAAATTTGTAAAAAACATTTTCAAAAAAGTATGGCGGGCCTGAACACCCACCGGAGAAGTATGGCATATAGCTAGCGTCGGGTGTTTTTTTTATTAAAATACCGATAAATTGAAGAAATTTTGTGATAAGAATTGTTTGACATTTCCAGATTTTCGATAATTTCAATTAATTATTCTGCAATTGCGTCCCGCGTACCACCGGTAAGAACATCATTTTCCTTCAATTTATTACGTATATGAACCCCCTAAAAGCGCCATACTGTGACTTCACAAATCCTTCCAGTATCTCTCGGTCTATGAGCTCATCGCTTCGTCGCTCGTCGGAACGAGGCGATATAATGACGGCATTCTTCCTTTCTGAAGAATTACGAGCATGTCGACGGCGGCGCATTGTGGCGAAAAATAACTTAAGTCGTCTCTCGTGGTTGTTTGAGCGATGGAACTGAGGCGCTCATTACGACGATTCATCCGTAACTGAAGTTGTGAAGGGGACCGCTGTTAAGACGTTTTCCATATTTTAAGGATAATATACATGTTCTCGAAAATTTATGAAGTACACGGCCGCTCGATCATTAAAAACTAAGTGGGTGGTAACACGCCAAATGGAATTACATTGTTGAAGGGCGTTTAAAGCTTTTTGGAATGATTGTACAATTCTTCCAGGTGTTTAAAAAAAACAAACAACTATTTATCAATAATAGGGGTCCCTTTTTTCGATAATGATTACTGGTTTTAGCAGGTTTTCACTTCGAAAATTGCTTGGGGGGTTGACCCCCCAGGAGAGGAAATAAATCTTGTTTACACGATAGAAAGCGCAATTTTGGCACCATAGGGTTGAAACTTTGTATGTAGGTAGTTTCGTATGATATCTTGGATGGTATTTATTTCGATATAAATTGGTTGGGGGTTGACCCCCCGGTGGAGGAGTACCGAGGGTGATATCGAACATCATGTCGGTAAATTCTAACAACAACGAAATCGCAAATTCAAGTCGCAAAGGTAAACGCGAACTTCCAGAAGCAAACGAAAACAAAACAAGCGAACGAATGCGTCCCGCGCGTCGCTGTATCACTAAAACGTCTTTCAACGTGCACGTAAACATTTTCTCCGTCTTTTTCCGGCGTTCGGAAACGAGCCGAAAGTGCAAAAACGAAACGACGAGAAGACGGACGACATAATACAATGTACGTGTAATATATATTTTCCCCCGTACCCTCCCGCGGAGCGGATACATCAGCCACCGCCGAGAAATTATTGTCGCGGGAGGGAGTGAGAGAGAGGGAGAAAGCGAGCGGGCGTCTTGCCTGGTTTTTGATCTCCTTTTTCCGATCCTTCAAAGGCGGGCATCCGACGGATGTATTCCTTGGAATATCCCGTCGGGACGAGGCTCACGTTATAACTTGGAGAGTCGGCTTTTGTATGAACGACTCTTCGGCAATAAATGTCATCGAGTGTATAAATTCGGAACGAGGACTCCGGGCTCCATTTCTCTTTCGCCGATATGTACGTCCGATTTTTTCACTTTTTTTTACCTGTATGATTATTCAATTCGAAAGGAAAATAGTTATTTTCTACAACCTCGATAAATGTTCATTTTATAACCGTAACTTCAATCATAAACAAGCACATTTTGTACAGAATTTCATTTTTTGCATCGGTTGGTAGGCAAGTTGCTAAGCAACAAATGCGAAATGGAATATTTCTTGTTAGTTCTAAGTTCACTCTAAAATTACCACGACTACGGCTTGTCAAATTATGACGTCCAGCGACAAATTGATGAAATGTCAGCAGATCGTTTCTGTCAAAGTTTTGGTAGGTAATGAGTAATTTCATAGTTCCAAAGTTTATGCAATGTATGCATGTATTAAACGTGAACGATATGTTGACATAGAAAAAGTATAGTATGCAACTCGCAACAAAATGGGCATCATTTTGTGTTAATTGAATAATATACTATTTTAGCATCAGACATTTGTCTGAATCAATTTTGACGTGCGAAAATCAACGCTACATCGTCGACAAAGTTCAAACTAATGATGATATCCCTGACAACTATGAATCACTGAAAAAAACAACCTGAGAATTTTTTGCGCATTCTATATATAATTTTTTCAATTACTTGTCTTATCTTGAGTAAGAAAACCGACTTTATAAAACAGTTATCCTTTCGTCACTTTCTCAAAATTTTTGGAAGATTCAAATTAATTTGGCCGCAAAAACTTTAGTGAAACAATCATTCTGTATTTTTACTTTTCAATTTTTCAAAACTTCATAAACGCCACATTAATTTCAACGTTTCATAATATTTGAGAAAACTACTTAATGATTTTGCGACGAAACTGTATAATAAAGACGGCGGTTTTCTAATTCCAAATATATATATATATATATATATATATATATATATATATATATATATATATATATATATATATATATATATATATATATATATATATATAATAGTGAGAGGCTCCATCGCCTATTAAATAGATCCGTGAAAAATATAGATCGATAAAAATAGTGCTAAGCCCGTCCCTGCCTCTGTCGAACGGTACGCGACGCGTCAAGTGCTGAGCCCGTTCCTGCCTCTGTCGAACGGGCACACCATCTGCTCGCTGTCAATCTCGAGTTCGTGCGGAATCGGCTAGATACTACGGCCTCATTGGGCCTCGCCGTGCCGAAACTTCTCGATAGAATTCGACCCGTCCAACTATCGGCTCCAAAGGCGGTCACGTGAATTCGAGTCCATGTGACGCGATAATAGTTCTTAAGCGTCATCAATGCTGCCGTTTTCGCGAATTTCGGAGAAACGTCAAACTTTAAACGTTCGATATCGAAGATCGGCGTCGCGGTCGGGAACGGGACATAGCCTAAGCACTACAAAAAGGTCGGCGGCGATCGACGGGGCCCTTCGGGCCCCGCGATTCGGGGCCGATCTCCTTATCTCGGCTTTATAAGTTTGCCATAATGCGGCCTTCGGCCGCCTGCATTTTAGGAAGTCCAAAATGGCAAACCAATTATTTATTTAGTATTATATACTAGCTGCCTGGTTGAGCGTTGCTGCGGCTCAATTTTTTTTTTTTTTATACCAATCTACCACAATCTACCTAGCCACCGGTTCTATGAAATACATTTTTATTGAAAGTACACAGCTTCATAATTCTTCCACATGAAAACCTCATCCATGAATAACACTTACATGTGTTGAGTTTGACGATCGATCAAACGGAGTTGGAGTTCAGTTCTCGTATATACATAAGTGTATATATATATATATATATATATATATATATATATATATATATATATATATATATATATATATATATATATATATATATATATATATATATGTGTGTGTGTGTGTGTGTGTGTAGCATTCGTCAGCTCAAGCTGCAAATTAAATGTCATGCGCGTGAAAATAATATCACGTTGAGTTAAACACTTTACAAAATTCCTGTTGAAGAAAATACAATAATGGGCATTGAATGTATATACATATTTATCTGACATTACTTACACTAACTTTATATTTAACATGCAAGCCTACGCCGAATAAAAAAACTTACACATCCTTCGTATATTACATTTTTTCGCCGAAATGAGAAAACTCGAAACACGAGAACATCGAAAAACAAGAAAAAAAAAGGGTAAAAATAAAAACTCACCTTGTCGTCTTCGCCCTCGCTATCACACTGAAATAGAGATGAAAAAATCCATTAGTAAAACAACATGCGGAGTAAAGACCGTTGGCTCTATACAGAGACTACAACAAAGGAGGGAAAAATGGGGATGATAAAAAGTCAATCTGTTTTTTTTCCGCATAGTTCACATGCCATTTCACCCCGACGACTCTATTCGTCGGGAAGAAATTCGTTTTGCCCCATTCGTCCTGCGAGAGATAAAGGGGCAAAAAATCAGTTCTCGCAGGTGACTGCCGGTTTCTTCTCACGTTGAATAGTCCGCGAAATGGGAAATCGACGCGGTTTTTTTCCAACGCATTGAGGGGTGCCCATCTGCGAAATTTTCATTCATAATGGAAGAAAGGAACGCAGATAAAGCTGATGGCGGCATTTTACGAGTCGGTTTTTCCGATTTTATATTTCTAAAAATATCTAATTTTGTGAATGCAAAATTCTGGCATGAATAGAGAACCTCTCGTTCTACGACTCTGAAACGAGAATTTTCCCCAGTGACTACTCACCAATTCCTTTACATAAATAATAAAATAATGCAAGCTACCTCAACTAGCATTATTTTATTTTTAACTATATCTTCCAGATATATATATATATATATATATATATATATATATATATATATATATATATATATTTCGACTCATTTTAAGAAAAAACTACCAATGAACATCTGTCCTAAAAGTCTTAACTTCTGAGATACAGGGTGATACAATTTTAAAAAGAAATAATTTTTTTAGTAATAACTGATTATATTGTAGACCAGCGTTACTCAAAGTATGCTCCGCGGAGCCCTGGTGCTTCGCAAAGCCTCCGGTAGGGCTCCGCCGGCAGTCATGATTGAATGAATGCATATATTAAATTAGAACCTATGTATACTACTACCAAAACGGAACTTATAGGTTTTGCGGATACATAGGTACATTTAAATTTTATACATTGTTAAGTGAGCGCCCGACCTATTACATCGCCATCATAAGCTCCCAGACTACAAGCAATAGAATAATGAATAAAAATCTGCAAAGCATCTTTCGACAGTGCCACTTTCGAACGATACAGTTTCGCGCCGGATTGGGGATCTCGCAGGATACATAAAACAAGAACTGGTCGCACTTCTTCAAAATAACAAATTCGTCTTGCAAATGGATGAATCGACTGATGTTGCTATCTTGTATACAAAAGTACATCAGAATAAAACATTTGTTGAATTGGTGCAATATTTCAATAATCTGCGAGCGACTTTTAAATCTTACTTTTCTGAAGAACAGAATATGAAACTGAAAATGAACTTTCATCTAAATTGCAGAAGACTCGAATATGTCAAATCAGATCTATGAATCATATTTAGAAATGTCACCAGACACATTGTTCAAAACAATTTCACCACAACTTGCCAAAAAGGCTTTGAATGTTTTTCTGTCGTTCCTAACAACGGACATGTGTGAAACGGGATTATCAGCATTTACAACTACAAAAATAAAATACAACAATAAACTGGATGCCGAACCAGACATATGAACTCAACTTTCTTCTATCAAGTCTGACATTACCCAGTTGATGAGGAATAAATAACTATTTCATTCCTCCCATTACATGAATTTAATTATATCATTTGCTAGCTAACTTACTACTTACTGTATAAACCTTATATTGTATGATTATTGATAAACAATACGCATACAACTGATTTTGCTTTTAGTTTAGGTTGAGGGCTCCATTAAAAATTTAGTTCTTCAAAAGGGTTCAGTCACCAAAAAAGTTTGAGAACCGCTGTTGTAGACAACTCTATAATATTCGGTATATTTTTTGTACATTTGGGGAAAATCTGATCTCTCAATTTGCTTTCAGTCGATGCACAAATATTTTCACATTGCACCAGATTAAAAGTATTGATCCTGAAGTAAACAAACTTTTATTTTTTTAAGCGAAAACCATACCTCGGACAAAGAAAATCCATGATATCAAATTCGCTCATAATTGCAAAATTTATTTTCATTCCAAGAGAAAGCAGTAGCATTTTTTTTCTTCAAAAATATTCATTGCAAAACCCGTACGAAAGTAAACTGAAAATTTATTGGTGAGTTTTGAATGATCTGTAAAAATGTTCATTGCCAAGCTTTATTTTGATTTTGGAATATATCTCAATACGTTATAAGGCAGGTACATATGTTTGAATATAAATGTTTCTTTGGGTAATTTATTTTTTTTTTTGATTTGTTTGAATGTGTCAAGATTAAGATAGTATCCGAGAAAAAATATAAAAATGGGAATTTTGGATGTTGGATGCACTTATCACATAGTGCAATTTGATTATAGAAATATTATCGTGAAATTGTCCAAGACGTAAGGAAAAACGCCGCCATAACAAACATTCAAATCTATCGACAAGGAACATTGGTTAACTCAGAAGTTTATTCTCTATAGGATAAGAGAGTTATGAAACAAATTTCTTGAGAAAATGTTTCTGATTTGAAACTGTAGGAAATAAACAAAAATTCCCAGTAAAAGAATCACTACAACCTTTCCATATCGAATGTTCTTTCTTTATAGGACAATTCTGGAATATATTTCTCAGGGAAATATCCCAAAGTGTTGAAACTAACTGGAAATAAACGATGTAATAACTTCTCGACCAAGTTGTGGAACATATTTCTCAAAACCTTACCACCACAAAACTGTATGAACTCAACTAAACATACTCGTAGAAGAACCATTTGGACCATGTCAGATATTCATATCAGGTCGGAAAAGTCAGTAACTAAACATTCCAACGTATCTCGAAAAATGAAACAAAGCCGTTTTCTGTGTATACGGGTGTATACTAAGCGCTAGCGGGATGATTTTTCCCTAGAAAAGGGGGAGCATCTTGGGAATTAATCCGAAACATCAATTAACTATGATTCCCAGAATACACTTCCGCATTAACAGGTCACACGTTCCATCCTCTCACGTTTTTTTTTTCGTGTAATTACTTTAGCGGCCCGGAGTTTTCCGGTGTCCCGATAACTCGCTCCATTTCTCCACTCTCGGCCCTTTATTCTCCTCAATTATTAATTACGCCGATTGCCGAGAAACAAAAGGACCATTGTGTCGTCTCTGGAAGAGAGAGAGAGAGAGAGAGTTCGCAGGATCCGGTGTCCCTACGGCGAAAAACTGAACAGATAATAGACCGGAATCGTGCGATGTACGAACGTACCAGATTGGCGTGTTTCGTCCAGAAAAAAGGCAAGCAGAGATGAATGGCCCTCTTCCGTGTTACCGTCCCGCGGATAAGCCTCCGAGGAAGAATAATGGCTCCGAGGGTCGTGTGAATGCATTAAGCGAATGAATTTTTTGCGTTCGCGCACCGAACGGAGGGAGCTCACGGAGTATTTTCATAATTTGTTAACTCGCGCGCGTCCGAATAAGTTCGTAGGATTATCCCCTAATCGGTTTTGTCAATGGAGGAATGAGTATGTGATACCCCTATCGACTTGAAGTTATCCGCAGTTATACGTTTATCGCCGACGATTGTAACTAATATATTCAAGTATGTGAGGGGAGCATAGGAAGATTAAGAATCACTAGATCTAAAATTTCGGGAATATGTGTACCTACTTCAATTGTATTTGTAAAAAATCAGTAGAGTTAATCTATCAATCTAATCTGCTGGATGATATGAGGAAAAATCTACAACTAAAGTTGCCAATCTTCTTGTTGATAATTATAGTTAATTGATCAAAAGCTCAATAGGTCAACTCCTATTAGACGGAAAGACTATAGAAGTCCAACAGTACAAATACAAAATTTGAATCAATGAAGATGTTCAGCATAAGCAAGAAATTCTATCACGTATTGAACAGGCGAGAAAGGTCTTCATAAATCTAAAAAAATTACTGACAGCTTCAGACTTATTACTACAAATAAGAATAAAAATGGACCAATGTTATGTATTTCCTGTGTTGCTCTATGGCTTATAAGGTTGTACACTGAACAAGGAAACCACAAGAAGGTTAGAGGCGTTTGAAATGTGGGCCTACAGACGCATGTTGAGAATCTCATGGAGAGACCGGGTCACAAACCAGGAGGTTTTGAGAAGAATGGACAAGAAACTGGAAGTCCTTTTTACTATAAAAAAAAACGCTAGCTCGAGTACCTGGGACATATCTCGCGCGGTACAAGTTATCAGTTGCTAAAACTTATTATGGAGGGCAAGATTGTGGGCCGAAGAAGTGTTGGGCGCCGCAGAATTCGTGGTTACGAAATCTTCGTGAATGGTTTGGCGTGTCGTCCGTCGAATTGTTTAGATCAGCAGTGTCGAAAGTGAGAATAGCCATGATAATCAGCAACCTTTGAGGGAGACGCTGATACGAGAAGAAGAAGATCAAAAGCACAACACTACAACAAATCTCTATTTTACAAGCTTTTATTTAGTTTCATCTCTCCCGATGCCCGTCTGTCTGGTTGTAATCAAATGTTACAAGTTAAATTTAAGCTACTACCCAGTTCCCGATTGAGCTGAAATGATAACAATGAATACTAAACGGTAAAAAATAAATTAAATAAATTTTGTGTAAATCTTGTAAGAACAAGTATTTTAATTTAGTTTCTATTTATAATACATATATATATATATATATATATATATATATATATATATATATATATATATATATATATATATATATATATATATATATATATATATATATATATATATATATATATATATATATATATATATACATATATATATATATAAATATATATATATATATATATATATAGCCCTGGAGACCAACTCTCTCTCCACGAAGAAGAAAATAGCATTACCTACGAATAATGAATATTCAATTTGCAGAGACTGTATTTGCTTTTTGTGTATCTTACAATTTTCATCGAAGAAATAACCTGATTGCACTTTGTTCAAGTATTACGTAACGCCATTTTAAAAGATTTTTGAGCCTGCCTCTCCTCCATGTAATGCGCCGTAACGTTTTTCTGTACCAGGAGGTGTTCATTGGTCTTTGAAAATTGTGGTTTGTGGTGCTATGTAGTTTGTCCATGTGGTGGTTTGCATTTTCATTTCTATGTCTGTAGTTGGTGATAATGCTGGTAATTTTTGCTCTAAGGAGATCTTTTTTATCATTTCGATCTAGATCAAGGATGTTTTCAACATCAGTTATTAGGTCCTTGATTTTTACTTCCTTCGAGTTTATTGGTATGCTAATTTTTTCAAATTTGCGTATTCAATTGTTGTTTATGGAAAAAGTCTTCTCCCTTCATTTGATCTTCTTAAACCTCAATGTTCAATTTCAGTGAAATTATATCGAATTTTAGCTGCCCTGAGGAAGAAACAAAATAGTTTCGAACGCTAGGCTGTGAATACAGGCTAAAAAAAGCATCAATTGTATGTATATCATTGGTCGATATCCCTTATCTGATTTAACATTTAAGTTAGTACTACCTTTATCAAAACAATATGATTATATATATATATATATATATATATATATATATATATATATATATATATATATATATATATATATATATATATATATATATATATATATATATATATATATATATATATATATATATATATATATATATATATATAAAGGGTGATTCATTAATATGTGTAAATATTTTAACGGGAAAATTTTAAGCTCAAAATATGAAGATCTAAACCAATTTGCTTGTACAAAATATTTATCCTTACTGATTTACAGGGTGTTTTATTTAGATTATTAAAAATTAATTTTGTTCATTACTTTAATGCTGCTTGACATTTCTTTATGATAATTGGCAGTAAGTTAAAGTAGTTTGGGACACATCAAATAAGAGTAAAGAGGACTTTCTCGCTATCACCAGTGGCGTGTGGCAGGGGCACGGGAAGAGTTCTCGTTTCTTAAATTCTACGCCGCTGGCGGAATTGTCATTTTAGTATAATTTTTCGATTCTCCAATATTTTCTCTGTGCATAAGGCACTCTTTTTTCGTAACGCTAGAGCCACTATTTTTCGAGATATTTAACGTTGAATTTATGGCTGCACAATTATTTTGATTTTTATGTACTTTTATGTCTACTTTACTATTATTTGATGTGTCCCAAACTACTTTAACTTACTGCCAAATATCATAAGGAAATATCAAGCATCATTAAAGTAATGAACAAAATTAATTTTCAATAATCTGAATAAAACATCCTGTATATCAGTAAGAAGAAATATTTTGTATATGCAAATTGGGTTAGAACTTCATATTTTGAGCTCAAAATTTTCCCGTTGAAATATTTACACATATTAATGAATCACCCTATATATATATATATATATATATATATATATATATATATGTTCAGAAAGATTTCCGCGGTCGGAAGTATTTGAAAAACTTGGTTCACGGAATGAACCGCGTAAAAGATTTGAAAAATCTCGACGTTTCGGCTCCTTTTGCGAAGCCATCTTCAGGAGAATTAGAAGGTAAATAATTCAGACTCGTGGCCTCAATCTGCCTACTCCACGAATCGAATTAGGAGGAATCGGAAACAATACGATTGCGTGGTCTCAACCTGCCTACTCCACTAACCGTACTGCTTCCTGTCAACTCTGAAGTCTCAATCTGCCTACTCAGTTGACTCTGAAGAGTAGGCAGATTGAGACTTCAGAGTTGACAGGAAGCAGTACGGTTAGTGGAGTAGGCAGGTTGAGACCACGCAATCGTATTGTTTCCGATTCCTCCTAATTCGATTCGTGGAGTAGGCAGATTGAGGCCACGAGTCTGAATTATTTACCTTCTAATTCTCCTGAAGATGGCTTCGCAAAAGGAGCCGAAACGTCGAGATTTTTCAAATCTTTTACGCGGTTCATTCCGTGAACCAAGTTTTTCATATATATATATATATATATATATATATATATATATATATATATATATATATATATATATATATATATATATAGTAGTTGTCCGGCTACACGATTCAAAATGGCGAATGCGCCAGGTGTGAATATATTTCTTCATTAACTTATATATAGTTCCGCAAGTAAATATGTATCGCTGCTCCAGCAGATTCAAATACGAGACGAACTGATTTTCCTGTACAATTGAATCAACATAAGTATACCAAGCACAACAATAACACACATAGATAGAAAGCAGTTCCAGTTATCTTCGACAAGAAGATCGACGCAAGATATTTGAACAGTTTCAAGTTTTTCACCGTTTCAAATCCCGCCGTCTATAAGCCTGAAACGTTTCTATTCATTCAATAATCGCAACAGAAATCTGTAATCTGTCAACAATAAAAAAAAAACATAATAAAGTTGTGTTAAGTAAGCACAATGAATCATAACACGGGTTAATTATGCCCGACACTAATGCGCACGTTTGGACCGAGTATGACGTTGAAGTATTTATTTCCCTTGTTATCAATCATAATCGTATAGCGAGCGGCACCAAGTAAAAATAAACACATAATAACGTAGTCACGCACACTTGACATAACGAATTCAATAGAGTTTACCGTTTGAAGTAATAGTAGGAGAGCCCACGACACTAAACCTAGTTCGATAAGACTACCAGATGATATATTTATAATTAGTCACGTCATTAATAGGGGAACACGAAATGGCGATGCTGCAATGCAAAAAACCTGGCTACGTCATAAAAAAAATTTTTTTTTTTTTTTGAAAAATTAGGTTTCTAGTATGATAAGACTCTCAATTTTTATTTGTTCCTCGAAATAGGAGAGTGATAGAACAATACGATAATGCAGTGCTGCAAGCTCCCCTGATTGGCCTAATCAGTGGCAGCAGCATTTATATGACGTCTCGTATCTAGGTATCTAGTACGATCGATCTCCTCAAAAAACCCAAGCTCATCCGAAAGGTCATCAATTTCTGTGTAAGAAACACCACTGCTGCATTTTCCAAACAGTGGAGAAAGTGGTTGCTGCAGCGATTGAAGGTCGCCCTACGCGCGGCTGCATTCGGCGTTTCAATTTAGTTTTGTCAGCAATCGACCGGTTCCTTCCGATTTTTACCGGTTGAATACGCGTCCCACGTTCATATATGAATAAATTTTACGTGTAGTTGATTGTTTTAAACAAATTAAATCAGCAAATTTTATGTGATATTATTCGATTTTCAGCCATTTTCATTTGTGTTGTATTCATAAAATGAATTTATCGTTATAATAATTATTCAATTGAATTTTAACATTGAGTAACTTATTATTAAGTAATTTCTCCAAAAAGTAATGTTCTTAATCCAATTAATTGAATTCTTAACTGAGAATTGAATTCTCGCACATCACTTGGTGAAACATCATAAAGAATAAAGTATAAACTTTAAAATATAAACACTTGGCTTATGATAAAGTTTATACTTTATTCTCTAATTGAATTGTATTTATATATGTGAGATGAATTCGATTTCGTTGTATTCGATTCGGATGACGAAAAGTAGCGTAAGAATAATTACTGATGATGAAGAAATAGTTTACAGGAAGAATAAAAATAAGTTTATTAGAATAGAATTTTAATTAAGACTAATCTTGTTATTAGTAGTTTTTTCACACCTTATGTTCTTGACACGTCATGTTGTCGTACTTGTGAAAAATATACCTATATATTGATAAAATAATCAAATTATTGGAAAAACCAATCTTCGTTGTTCATTGCCCGCATCTAAATTTAAAAACACCATTTCACGTTCACACTCATTCAAAATTATTTGTCTAAACAATCAACACAATGAAAATGGCTGAAAAATCGAATAGTATCACATAAAATTTGCCGATTTAATTTGTTTAAACAATCAACTACACCTAAAATTATTCATATATGAACGTGGGACGCGTATTCAACCGGTAAAAATCGGAAGGAACCGGTCGATTGCTGACAAAACTAAATTGAAACGCCGAATGCAGCCGCGCGGAGGGCGACCTTCAATCGCTGCAGCAACCACTTTCTCCACTATTTGGAAAATGCAGCAGTGGTGTTTCTTACACAGAAATTGATGACCTTTCGGATGAGCTTGGGTTTTTTGAGGAGATCGATCGTACTAGATACCTAGATACAAGACGTCATATAAATGCTGCTGCCACTGATTAGGCCAATCAGGGGAGCTTGCAGCACTGCATTATCATATTGTTCTATCACTCTCCTATTCCGAGGAACAAATAAAAATTGGGAGTCTTATCATACTAGAAACCTGATTTTTCAAAAAAAAAAAATTTTTTTTTATGACGTAGCCAGGTTTTTTGCATTGCAGCATCGCCATTTCGTGTTCCCCTATTAATGACGTGACTAATTATAAATATATCATCTGGTAGTCTTATCGAACTAGGTTTAGTGTCGTGGGCTCTTAGACTATAACACCCAGGTAACTTTGTATTCGGTTATTTTTCTATTCATTCAACAACCGTCAACAAACATCGTATAGCTTTCAAATCGTGACTTTTGCGAAATTGATAGGATGAATGCTTATTGGGAAATTGGTACGTCAATTGTTTATTATTTGATGAAAAACAAGAAACGTCGTGTTTTTCGATTACTACAGCACAACAGATTCGATAACGAATTGTTCGAGAACCACAACAGTAATATTTCAATTTTGATTAAAGAACCTCGTGGAAAACGTGAATTTCAATCTTGGAATATCAACTTTTTTCTTCTTTGTATATAAATCGTGAAAACCGTTCTTAAAAGTACATTGTTTGATGGATTATTTCATTTGTACGGATTAAAATTGGATTTTTTGGATTTTATTGCCAAACACCACGTATCCGCTCTTTTGCATACACGATAATTTCAAGTTTCTCCTCTGAACTTTATGGGAAACAAGAATGAAGAAAAGCACCTAGTTTTGCTTTGAATTTTAATGTTTACTCGTTGATTCCAGATTAGGCGCTCTTTATAGTTATACGGACTAGCCTAGAAACTAGGTATCAAACAATAATGGAGAAGCATCGAAGCCAAAAAGAGGAAATAAAGATGAACCGTTGGGTTCATCTAACGAAGAAATGAGGTAATGGCAATAACAACATTGAAGAACATACAAATATTCAATCGTTGTCTCTCGGTCAGACCTCAATCCGCAGAACTCTTTGATGTCCAGTTATGCGCACTTCTCAGTTATACGAACTAGACTATAAATTTGGTATCAATGATGGAGAAGTATAAAAGCCAAAAGAAAGAAATAAAGATGAACCATAAGGTTCACCTAACGAAGAAGCAAGCAGCAATGGCAATAACAACATCGAAGAACATACAAATATTCAATCGTTGTCTCTCGGTCAGACCTTAATCCGCAGAAATCTTAGATGTCCAGTTATGCGCACCTCTCAGTTATACGAACTAGTCTATAAATTAGGTAATAATGATGGAAAGGTATAAAAGTCAAAAGAAAGAAATAAAGATGAACCGTGGGGTTCATCTAACGAAGAAGCAAGCAGCAATGGCAATAACAACATCAAGGAACATACAAATATACAATCGTTGTCTCTCGGTCAGATCTCAATCCGGAGAACTATTTGATGTCTAGTTATGCGCCCTTTTCAGTTATACGAACTAGTCTATAAACTAGATATCAGTAATGCAGAAGTATAAAAGCCAAATAAGGAAATGAAGATGAACCGTTGGGTGCATCTAAAGGAGAAACAAGGTAATGGCAATAACAACATCGAATAGCATTCAAATATTCAATCGTTGTCTCTCGGTCAGACCTCAATCCGCAGAACTCTTAGATGTCCAGTTATGTGCACTTCTCAGTTGAACGAACTAGTATATAAACTAGGTATCAATAATGGATAAGTATAAAAGTCAAAAGGAGTAAATAAAGATGAACCGTGGAGTTCATCTAACGAAGAAGCAAGCAGCAATGGCAATAACAACATCGAAGAACATACAAATATTCAATCGTCGTCTCTCAGCCAGACCTCAATCCATAGAATCACACGAAATGATTCGTCTATCTAATTTACCGCAATGTTTACACCTCAATTCCAATTACCGCGCTTCTCGTTTTGCGAGAGATCCAAAACTGGGCGAACTAAATCGATTCGTACGTAACGAACAAGGACCCCGGGCGAATGCTTAGCAAAGCGAAATCGCCGGCAATTCACCGGAGAACCTTCTCCAGAGACCTCCTCCGGGAAACTAATTGACTTTATACGTGTAGAGCCGGCGGTGAAGGCCCCTCCACACTCGACAAAAGAGGATCGGAGTCAGCGGATGATGGTTATTGACACAATTCAATTAGCCGAGGCCATTGGCGGCATCGTAAAGACGGATAGCGACTCGACATGGTGGCAATGGGGCGCATTAAAGGAGGACAATGCAACTTACGCCGCCGAACGGATGACCGAGGGGGTTGCGGTTCGGAGACAACGTTGGGAAGTTAGATTGGCACTCAAATGTAGAGAACGTCTCAGTCCATTAGCACTCACTGAAATAAAGCGCATTGTGAATCTCACTGCCTCGTATTTCGCCCTCATACAAGAATGATAATGAACAACAGTCTTTAGTCTTGCTGAGACCTATCCAACAGTATGTATAACAGGATTGGCTCCTAGGAGCCACACGGGGCAGACCTGTGATTTGTGTGGACACATAAAGTTAAGTAAATAACCCGATAATGAGTTATCGCTATTTTTATTGTGATAATTAAAAAATCATTCGTATGTCGCGCTCCAATACTCTGATAGTCATTCAAAAATTTCAAGTGTAACCTAAAGATAATATGAGGAGAGGACTGACTAGGTACCTATATATACACGGCCAGTAAACAAAACAAAATAAAATTTTCATAATTATTAAAACTTGAACTCCTTTTGGATTAGGTGTTCCACCAGCTAAATAACAAAAATTCAATAAAGTTAATGAAGCTACTACTGATATTTTCCTGGAGCTGAAATTTCATCCAGTATGAAGTTAGCGAAGCAATCTGCAACGAAGAAAAGGAAATTGTTTGTTCACCAACCTTGACTAACAAGAAAAGGGTGAATTCATATTTAATTAAAACCGAGGGAACGACTAAAGATCCTTTGAGAAGAAGACGTAATCTGAAATATTTGAAAAGGTAGAGGATGTTAGTGAAAATATATTTCTTTCAATATCAGCAACAGAGAGCATGATTTTTTCATGATTTCCAGTATATGAATATCGAACAAACGTTTCACTAACTGCATATGAACTTAGCTAAGCTAGAAGTACTTAAAAGAACCCCCGCAAGTTTTCTCACTTCAGAATGATTAGTCGTGGAAAAAACGAGAATTTTCGCAACAACCGTCTGCAGTTGTTTCGCTAGCTTCATACTGACATAAGATTCAGATACTAATCGAAATACTCACGATATATCCTTTTCCCGAACTGCAACGGCTGCTGGCCTGCAACAGATAAAATAAACAACCAATTATCCTCATGTCCGATACAATCTATAGATACGTCAAGAGCAAAATAGGTAAATTTCATTGTTATTCATAAGTTGGTCGGGTCCGTTCGGTAAACGACAAACGGAACCCTCCATTCGAGTTGCTCAATCATCTGTAATAGTACGAGAGATGAAAGGGAGGGATGTAGCAACTACATCATGATAAACCCTTTCGTATCGGCGTATTATCTCGTGAAGGGTGAATATGTTATTGTTGCAACTTACATCACTAAGTCTGTCTCTGGAACTGTCAGCATCGCGTGGCGGAACGGAGGAACCGGTCAGTCTTTCGGACGCCCTGCCGCTGTCGTCGCTCGTGGCAGGATCGTGCGTCAACGTTAAACCCTGAAAAGAAGAGAAAAAACAACGTCAATACAGAAACAAGCAAATCTGGCCGGTTGTGCGAACAAAGCGGTTCTTGTCGGAACTTCGCGAAAAGTTTACGGCATATCAAATCAGTTTTGGGCGATGTTACAGTAACAAAAGGAAAAAAGGAGATATTCAAAGTAGTACGACAAAGTAACTACGAAATGAACCTCATATTTTACGTTTATGAAGACAAGTCATTTTGATTGAACGAGAAAGGAGATCTCTTTTCTGCGTATTCACAGACGCAGCTATTTCCCGAGAATTTGGTTTAGGAAATTACGATATATTTTCTGAATGAACGTGTTCGACCCCTTTTCAACAAAAGAATATACCCACGATTGCTAAATGAAATCCTTTCTCCATGTCATCTGATATGTTAATATATATATATATATATATATATATATATATATATATATATATATATATATATATATATATATATAAATATATATATATATATATATATATATATATAGTGCTTTCATGATGAAAGGAACAAATTCATTAAAAAATTAGGTTTCTATTTCATGTTAAAATCCTCGGACAGGTCGATTAGTATTTTTATTTGGGCAATTTTCGCAATAAAAATTTTGTATACAGGGTGTCTCATTCAAGAGCTATGGCTTTGTCATTAGTTTTTTTAAAGGTAATACCCTGTATATTATTTCACTTTACAATTCTACGATAAATTCTTATCACTTTTTGTGAACATACCATATGCCTCAACTTGATGGATTCCCAGATTATAACGGAGATAGTGGAGCATCTGGAGATTTAAAATGTGGATTAAAAGTACAAAAAAAAATTTAGGTAAACATTGTCATTAAATCTGAAGAATGAAATTTCACATGTACCATCTGACTTCATTCACTGGTGCTGTATAGTCCGCAGTTTTCACGTTTTTAACGCTCCAGGCACTACACTACTTCATTGTTTAAGAAAATGCAATTACTTGAGAGAGTACGTATTGAAGTACTTATGATGATTGGTTTTGGAGATAGGGTGCGTTCACAAGAAGAAGTCTGCAATCTATTCAATGAAAATCATCCTGATCGTCCGCCAATTACTAGATCGACAGTCAGCAAAATTGAATCAAAATTCAGGAGATACGTCCACGTTAGAGATTTACCTAAAGGAAGACCACCGAGAGTATCTGAAGAAACAGTGCTGAACGTTCTACTAGAAACCCAAGATAACCCTCATACATCCATTACTACAATTTCCAATAATTTCAATTTATCAGTAGGGTCCGTGCATAAAATACTTAAGGTAAATAAGTATCATCCCTATAAAATTAAGCTGGTACATGAATTATTAGAAGACGATTTTGACCGCAGAGTACAGTTTTGTGAGCAGATTCTTGAATTCATAATCAACATCTAAATTTCATTACAAACATAATTTTTTCTGATGAAGCCACCTTTACTTTAAATGGCCACGTCAACAGACAAAACTGTAGGTATTGGGCGACCGAGAATCCTCATTGGATGCAAGAATGCCACACACAGCGGCCTCAAAAAATTAATACATGGGCAGCGATTGTTCGAAATCGTATAGTTGGTCCCTATTTTTTTGAAGGAACACTAAACGGAGAGGACTACTTGAACTTTCTCCAGTTCGAACTGATTCCGGCTTTAGCTGTTTTGTTTCCTAACCCACAAGATCCTGACATACCTAATAACGAGATATGGTTTCAACAAGATGGGGCACCTCCTCACTATTCAATCGCTGTTCGACAATTTCTTGATGCAACTTTTCCCAACAGATGGATAGGACGGAGAGGTCCGATTGAGTGGCCGCCAAGATCACCGGACATAACCCCATTGGATTTTTTCTTATGGGGTTATTTGAAGTCTAAAGTTTATTTGAATAGACCAAATAATATTGATGATCTAAAAGAGAGAATCAGGCAGGAAATAAGACTTATCAGTCCAGAAGTAATTGAAAATGTGCAACGGGAAACATTGAATCGACTTCAAAAATGTCTCGAAGTAAACGGACAACAGATTGAACATATGTAAAAATTAAATTAGTAATTACATTTGTGTGTTTTCATATCGTACCTCTCATTACCCACTATCTCCGTTTCTGGCAATCCATCGAGTTGAGGCATATGGTATGTTCACAAAAAGTGATAAGAATTTATCGTAGAATTGTAAAGTGAAATAATATACAGGGTATTACCTTTAAAAAAACTAATGACAAAGCCATAGCTCTTGAATGAGACACCCTGTATACAAAATTTTTATTGCGAAAAATGCCCAAATAAAAATACTAATCGACCTGTCCGAGGATTTTAACATGAAATAGAAACCTAATTTTTTAATGAATTTGTTCCTTTCATCATGAAAGCACTGTATATATATATATATATATATATATATATATATATATATATATATATATATATATATATATATATATATATATATATACCGTAGAACGGGGTTCTAGACTTTTTTTCATTATTTTTAATAGCAGAAAGAGTAATTAAATATAAACTATTTTGATTTGCTTTTTCGATAGGTTTATATACGACCAAATATTATTCTATGATAAAGAGGTTCCCATTCTTACAGGGGCCCGTCTAAAATAGCCTCGTGGGTCGGGGATATTTTAGAATCGGTAAGAATAACGCATAAATTATAGTTACATCTTATATGGGGTTAAATTGGAAAACATGCATTTTTAAATTAAGAATAATAAAAGGTATGTGGCATTGATAATTTAAAGAATGGGGTGATTTTCGAAGACCGGGGATATTTAGGAATGATTATAAAAACGTCATCCAGAATAGCCCCGATCTTCAAGAAGGTCCATAAAAAATTTTGGGGTGGCATAATGTTTATAACTTTTTTGCACAATGATACTAACATCAACACCAATTTTTATATGAAACTTAACAGCTACAACTCCCACCCACAACGCACTAGCACTGAAAGATTGACAGGCTCAAATATTGGTTGATTTTCTGCCTCACTTTCAATGTCTAACAGACCATTACCACGCTTACGAATACTGAAATCATCTTAAGTCTGAATAAGTAAGGTTATGTACTATACTATTACAATGTAGTTTACGCGGGATTGTGTTGTACCTAACCAGGATTGCCAGATGTAGTTACAGGTTATGAATTCTAAAATATCCCCGCATTTCCAATTTAGCCCCGATATATATATATATATATATATATATATATATATATATATATATATATATATATATATATATATAGGGTATTTCCAAATAGGTGCGAAAGTTTTTAGAGGACGGTTCCTTGATGAAAATAAAAGAGGGTCAAATGCTCTATGTCTTTGAAAAGTAATACGCTTCCAGAAACGACTTGAAAAATTTTTTTTACTTCATTCGGACAAGCTCCTTCAATATGTTATCTTATCAACTAATGTTCTGAATTCGGTAGCGACTATTTTTGGAAAATATTATAATTCTAAATCATCTTTTATTGAAACAAAGATATGAGCATCATGTTAAGCTAAGTGGATAAAGATTTCTGAGAGATTACTATGTAAATGTTTTCCATTTATTTTGAAGTAGATGAATCCGATTATATCCAAAATTGATAACGATATAATTGGATATGGAAGGCCGAATTGATAAATGATAATGATCGATAAAATACGACGATGAAATTATAGGAACGAATATAAAGTTTCATTAGAATGTCAATTTGTAACGATTGTAATTCTAGAAAAGATATTTTTGATTAACCCCTTCTCAACCCCAAGCCCAATTATTGAGGAATCTATAATACAGCGCCCTCGGGAAATGCGAAAATTAATTCAGAGATAATTCGGCCATCACCTGATACATCCCCATCCGTACTTGCCGCAACCCTAGACGCTAGACAATCCGGTCGCACTCGGTCATCCTATTGTCTAATTTACCCCCTTTCCCCAAGGCTATTGTCGCTTATAACCGGGTCAATATGTATGTGTGTACATTTGCGTGAGATGGTCTGACGTCGGTCGAAACAAGGCTTCATTCCCCTGATAACGGAGGGTCGGAAAATCGCGTGCGTGCCTATTTCAAACCCGTAGGGATTTTAGGGGAGATATCGAACTCGAACTAGGGAATAGTCTCTATCCCGCGAGACACTTGGGACGGCATCATTGGCGGAACGTGGCAGATACTTTTGATAGCAACGATAAGTCAGTTAGACAAAGCATGAGGTTTTCAGAAGTCTTATGAATAGATAAGGGAGTATTCTATCATCCCTTAAGGTCTCCAATATAGAATTTGCAATTTTTACTTCCTATACCGACACAGAAACAAAATTACAACAATGCCAAAAAGAAACGAGAGATGGCGTGGAACACCCAGTTGAAACGAAGGTCCTTTCGAGATATATTTTGTATTAAATAACAGGCATAATGTAATAAATTAATAACGTCTGAACGTTGAATCACAAAATTGTGATAAGTAATTTTCTTTTTTAAAGTTATTATATCCTGTTGTAGATTTTGGTGGAACATTATCAATTCTCAAATTGGGTGCTCCGTGGCCTGGCGGTATAGTTCACGCAATGCCATTTTCACAACCGTAGTTCATACTATTATTATTATTATTATTATTAAACATAAATGAAGGCTGGGGACAGAGTCCCATGTAAGCCTAAAAACTAAAGAAATTAGAAAATTGATACAATGCATGCAGAAAGAAACTAAAAACAACTAATATAAGCACAGAAACAATTAACCGAATAAGCAAATGTCTATTTTGTTTTTAAAACTATTCACCGACTATTACCACTATTTGGGTGTGGTATACGTCAAATTACTTAAAGGGTTCCTAAAAATTATGAATTATACTGCTTAATGTACAGGGTGGGCAAATTTCGATGCTTGTACGTGGTATCTCGGTAACTATAGGAGAAACAAAAAAATGGAGGGCGCATTCTCGATCTCTTTTTTCGAGAAAAATTCTCTTGATAAAACCACAATTTGCTATCGTCTTTTGTTCTCGAGTTATAAACAAAAGTCGATTTTTCGACTATAAGACAAATGTGAATATCATGGTTATTTGTGAAGTTACGAGATGATAACTTCTTAAGACACTCACGAGACGAAAGCCGAGTTGGACAATGCGTCAAGTGCTCAAAACACTCTTTTCGCAACGAATTCCATACAAGATTTTTTATGAAAGCAGAGAATTCGATTTTTTCATGCGTTTATTTGTGTTTTAAACATATTTAAAAGTGAGCTGGTAATCTGTTTCCAAGGCATTGTTTATGCATTGTTTAATGTTAAGGTTCTGGCACTTTCAAACTTCGCGGTATTTCCTACAAAGTTTTGTGAAAAAGTCGTCAAAAAAATGGGTGATAATGCCCGAAAAATCGAAAACATTATACGAGACCACCTACAACAACTTTGAAACCTGGATTGGAGAAAAACATGTTGAGAATTTTACAGAAAAGTTATTGCTAGCCTATTTCCTGAAGTTATCCACTACCTTAAGGTCCATAAACTTTGTGGAGTAAATATTCGATGATGCGCACCATGATTTACCTGAACAAAAAAGTAGATATGAGCAAATTCACAAACAATATTGCATTTTTAAATACAAAAGCTGTCGGATATAATCCGTAGAAATCGAAAATATTTACAGAGCTGGAATTAGAACGTTTCATGAAAAAAGCCGATGACAAAGAGTTCCTGTTAGTCAAAGTTGTTTTAATTTTCAGGCACTATTGCCTAAAACTGTCACTAGTGAATGTAATTTCGAAACTCCAATAAATATCGAAAACTGTTCGTTTCGAAACGCTTTCACAAAAATAATATTCAACTACATTACTTTTTGCGTTTTTTATACGTAATCCAAATAAGCGGGTGTCATCTATGACATAGCATAGTGTGTCCATATCTTTCCGTCATAATATAAATTAATTGATTTAATCGTTAAAGTTAGGATGTCGTACGAAATAACTATGATGTTAGAAAGCTTTATTCGAAGTAATAACCTATCCTCGATAAGACCTAAGAAGAATTAAAATAATAAAAAAAAAATTGTTGGCTGATGACACAGGTCAAGGACATTTAGGCAATATGCCTATATTTTATAGTTATTAACGTAACAAGGCCGATATGTAGCAAATAACGGATGAGGTTGGATATTGTAATCCCGTAATCCCGTAATCCCGTTGAAAGATTATATTTTGATTCCGAAGAAAGAAAAAACCCCGTACCCCGCAATTCTAAAGAGAAATCCCAACGTCATGCACTCTGTTATCATGGAACAGTTTGACAGTTTTAGAAACAACGTCAGTTTTTTGTATTCTCAAGTTCGCTTTAACGACGACCATGGATGAAATTGATGAAATTGAAGAACAAAATCAAATTCCTTTAGAAATATTGGGAGAATCATGTGCAGTGCAGCGAGTGTTGATTAACTGCCGAAAATAACTCAAGAGCGATATCAAAAAGAATATGAAAATTTTGAAATGTGGCGTAAAAGCAAGAATGTAAAGGTGGTTAATGAAGATGTATTATTAGCCAATGCGAAATGAAAATCAGAGGTTTATTCTCCCAACTCGATGTGGACCAAGATTTTAATGTTGTTATTGTAAGCATAATGATGTTTTGAAATGAATATTTGAACAATTGATTTCTTAATGGCCGCCGGCCGTTAACACTGACTTTTCAATTGTCATCTGAATACCGTTAAATCAAAATAACAGTATGGGATTACGAAAAAAAAACAGTTGTGATATCACATCTGAGATATATTTCAATCGTTATCCAGAAAAATAACCTAATGAAGCTATTTTCAAAAGGTTAAAAGTTATTATTAAATATGTTTATAATTTGCTCTGCTTGTCAAATTATCCGTAAGTAATAAGACTTTCTTTTGATATTTCGAATTTTACTCGAGAAACGAGTTAATTTTTCGAGTTATTCGAACGATATACCTGCAACGAAATTGGTTTTTCAAATAAAGAAAAACCGAGTGCAATATCCCCTTTATTATACATATTAATAACGATAGCTGTAATGGAGTTCGATATGATATAAAGGACCGTGTCACGCAACGCATTCTCCAGATATTATTAATGCTATACAGTTCCGTCGTTCCCTTATAGAATTCGATTTTTCCGTCCGTTCGCCACGACTATGATTAATGACACTGTGTGTATACAAGTCGTAAAATAATGTGTTTAAAAAATAATCACTCAATTACGCGGCGTAATTATCCAATTAACCATTTTAGAGGGAACTATTAGTCGGAATATTAATGCGTGCTTGAGCGACGTTGAAAAACCCATTCATTAAGATAATTTGCTTAATAACCCTAATTTTACGCCGCTTGTATTGTTTCAGTGCTGCCCACGGTCCTCTGGATCGGCCGACGCACACGCATCTTCTTGGCGCAAGCGCAAGCGACGCCCGAATTTTAACATTTACGGTTTATGATTCTACTACCCTGGGTCGCAGCTAGAGGGAGACAGGGGGTCGTTCGCCCCGAGCGGCAAAATTATCATCACGTTATTAAATTTGTACACTGCTTTTGAACCTGTACACTTTTGCCGACCCTTCTTAAATAGGAAGCCGATACCAAGCGTATAAGAAGCTACTACTTGGCAGACTGAAATTAATCAGAAATTATTTAAGAAAGACTATGATACAACATAAATTCACCAATTTAAGTATCGTATCAATCGAACGTCAAAGATCTCCAAAATCTCATTTGAGGAAATATTCAAGACACACAAGAAAAATAATGAATTAATTTTTTATGAGATCTTTCATTGAGTATGTATATTTTACTGCAGTATGATGAAAGGAATTCTCGAGAATAATTTTGTTCTCATTACTTAATAAGTTCAAAAAAATTGGAAACTTAATTAAAGTTCTATAATGTATACCATATCCCAAATATTATTAAATAATTATCTGATTTGAAAGTAGGATTTAAAAAAATTTGCAAATTGACTAGCCGGAGTTTATTGTTGAAAGGGGGCGAAACATTTAAGACTTTTCCCCCCTGGAAAGGGAAGAGGTTTTAAAGCAACAGTTAATTGACGAACGATATGTGGAGGTAAGTCAATCTGAAATACTCATTTAAAACGGGTTCTAGTAATTATGACGACGTTCTTGTTATACATATTATAATATGTAATAATAATTATAATACGGACTTTATTGATATTGTTACGTACAGTTATTAAAATAGTGAGAGGCGAAGCTTAGCAAAGCTATTCTTACTCAAACTCAAATAATAAAATAGAAAACAAAAATAAAACAAGAAGATAAAAAATAATGATTGATGGAATAAAATAACTGAAATAAAAAATAAAAATAGAACCAGATATAAAATAAAAATTTTAATTAATCGCAAATTATTAGATATCAGTGAAAATGTGAATGTTAAATATAAAATGACAACAAAATCTTCTTGAAACTAGGTAATGAAAGTTTTTTAATATCCCTAGATATCTTATTATCTACCGATCTGGAATTAGGTTTATTCAAATAACATTAAAGGGCATTCGTTTCTTTCAAAGAACGCACAACTAAGTAATGGGTAAAAGACTTTGTGGAACCCAAGAAACTATACACCGTGAAGGGCAACTCCGCTTCAAGAAGCAAATTAAACAATCTGGAAAATAAATTCTAATGAAGTTGGGAATCATGTTACACGAGACATGTATTTCCACAAGTAATGATGGTATTAATAATTCTAATATGAGTTTATCTAGCTTATCTAGCAATCAAATATTCATTTTTTTCGGACCATATGAGATACAACGTTCATTGTAAGATTACGAACGACAAATATTCTGTCGATCTCTGTCTATATCTATCAGTAGGCGTACAAGGCAATTATGAAAATAAAAGATGGATCATAGACAGTTTGATTTGATTGAAGGAAAAGAAACAGAATGAAGCTTATTTCAATAGAGCGATAAAGGGTAACTACTAAACTTTCTTCGAAATTACCCTCTGGCAATTGTTCGGGTTTTAAACAATTACACGAAGGCAATAAACTCGGCAATAAATCATTTCCTTCAATATAGGGCCATATAACATGCACTCTGCATTTTACAGGATAATGTTCAAGATTTTTTTGTCTATCTTCGATCTCCTACACCTGACCGACTATATTCAAAATGAAGATTTTTTAATAGATCTATAAGAAGTAACTTTGAAACCCTTTTCGAAATTACCCTCTGTCAATTGTTAGGGTATCAAACAATTACAGGAAGGCAATTAATCGTTTTCTTCAATATAGAGCCATATAACTGTCACTCAGCGATTTTACACGATCAAGTTCAAGATTTTGTTGTCGATCTTCGATCTTCTACAGCTATATACAAAATAAAGCTTTTTTGATAGATCGTTAAAGAGTAACTACGAAACTATTCGAAATTATCCTCTTACAATAAATTTAGCTGGTATTTAATAATTACATGAAGGCAATAAAGCATTTCTTTCAGAATAGAGGCATATAACTATCATCACTCTGCGATTCTACAGGATCATGTTCAATGTTCAAGATTTTTTTGTCGATCTTCGATCTCCTAGACCTGACTACCATAAACAAAATGAAGCTTTTTTAATAGATCGTTAAGGAGTAACTACGAAACTTCATTCGAAATAACCCTCTGACAATTCTGTGGGTATTAAACATTTAGGTACAGGAAGGCAATTAATCATTTCCTTAAGTTTAGAGCCATATAACTATAACTCTGCGATTTTACCGGATCAAGTTCAACATTTTTTTGTCGATCTTCGATCTTCTATACCTGACCTACTTTATACAAAATGAAGATTTTTCAATAGATCGACAAGGAATAACTACGAAATTTTATTCGAAAAAACCCTGTGACAATTGTGATAGTATTGAACATTTACAGGAAGGCAATTAATCATTTCCTTCAATATAGAGCCAAATAACTATAATTAGCGATTTTACAGGATGAAGTTCAAGATTTTTTGTCGATTTTCGACCTCCTACACCTCACTGACCTCACCTACTATATACAAAATGAAGCTTTTTCAATAGATCGATAAGGTGTAACTACGAAATTTTTCTCGAAAGGCAATTGTGCGAGTATTAAACAATTACACGAAGGCAATTAATCATTTCCTTCAATATAGAGCCATATAACTGTCCCTCCGCAATTTTACAGGATCAAGTTCAAGATTTTTTTGTCGATCTTCGATATCCTAAACCTGACCTACTATATATACCATACGAAGTTGTCCTAAACCCGACATCTAACGTCAGCCGCCGAAACGTCGGCGAAAAGCACACGTCACACGTGCCTACACAAAAGCTACACCCGGATAGGAAGGGGAAGCCTCTAACGGAAAGCGAGATGGCGAACGGTGATAGACGCGAGGAAGAAGGACGCCGGGTAGCGAGAAGAAGAGAAGGACGCCGAGGATAACGAAGAAGATGGTATGCAGAGTGGGCCGGCCGCGATAGACAGGAGGATTAACCGCAGACTGTAAACAAGGCACGCCGGGATTATGTTACGCGTCCGCCTCTGTTGACTGAACGGTATATTCCGGCTAAAGGTAAATTTGGCTTTGAGATTTATATCCTCATCAGATAACTAACTCTCTCTCGTCCTACGGTCCTTTTCTTTACCAGGAAGGAATAATGAAATTAGCGAAGATTTAGGAAGTGGCGAAGGAATTTCAAGGGATTTATCATTATGGTTCACCTAAAATACTGGAATGTGTTGAAGGTCAACACATTAATTGTTCTAATATACTTGGTTTCTCTTTTAGTTAGTCCACCTGTATAAGGAGAACCGCTCATTATAAATAAAGAGATGATATCGGAGAAAGGAATAATTGGGCTGAATTTTCTATAGAAAATATTTGTAACTTCCTTCTATTCCCGGAATTGGATATTTTATATTTGTATTCTATGTAAAGTTTAACTCTACATATCTGTTGTTATCTTTGTTTGGTTCATATTTAATTTCTTGAAAGAAAACAAGAACATTTAGAGACAAATGGATTACTTCAACTCTTCGTATCTTTTTTTCAAACTGCCACAATTTTCACGTGAAGATTTCTTGTATTTTCGTGGTTTTCGAGAATATGCTCCTCTTCCAAGCTACAGAAGATTTAGTTACGAGGGTGGAAATGTCATAAGTAGATTGATTTAATGCTGACATAACGATCCTTTGTGAGCGTCACTTCCCAATTGATTCGGTGACTTTTTTCGCAGCTATTTATAATTTGATTTGAATCACGATTAAAATTAAAAACATCAGTTGATTTAAAACACGATTTAAATCATGATTTAAAATATTTAATTTAAATCGTAACCTTGGTTTCATGATTAATCACGGATAATCCTAGCCAAAAAAAAAAGATTATAAACAACACTTGAATGGGATAACTGAACCTGATTAATTTCAAAGCAAATCTGATATGAAGTTATACCTAATTTAATGCTTCACATATACACAATTCACAGTAGAAATCTGCACAAATACGACATTGAATTTGCCTTAGTGTATATTAATTTATAATAATTTTCCTTTGTTTTCCCTTTCACTATTTTCTAACTTGATCTTTACTAATCTCATTTCGTTCTTTTCTCAGATACTTCCATCCAATATCATTCACCTACAAATTTTTTGAATCAATTTTTTTCAGGTATATTTTTCGAAAGGTTTTGAACTTGTCATCATGTATTTACTAATCGAAAATTAATTCTTATATTTGTTTCAGATACTTTATGGGCAATGAAAGTCCAGAATTATACGAGTGATGTATATGCGTGATTTCCTCACAGTTACGTGAGAGAAAAATCCCAAGTCTCACCCAAAGAACAATCACATAAAAATATATACATGTCCCCAAAAGATGCATAAAACGTTTCTATTTTCCATTCTCCATTTTCCAACCAAATTGATTTTCACAACATTCATTCCGGGCATTTAGATTTTCTCGAAGGAACAATAAAGCTTTGTATTCGACGTTTTATCGCATGTGATAAGGTTTGTCACCCACACAAGTAGAGATACTTAAGGAAGTAAGTCATAAATTCAATCTCCAGTTTTCTTTAGATCCTCGAACTTTTCCAAGAGCGAGCAATATTGAAGAGAGGCGGAATGAACTCGGAACTGTTATCGTTATTCGCTCGGTTATTCCTTTCGAAATTCCATCGATATTAATTTAAAAAACCCACACAGTTCTTGAACTTCCTCGTCAAGAAGTTGAAAGTTATTAATTATTAATAATAGCACATGAAATATTGAACGAATCTTTATATATTTTTTATTTTGTACTTTTTTAACACAATTTAAAACATTGTATTATTTTTAAAATTTTCGTCTTGAAACAATATTTTTTTCGAGCTACTTTCCGAAAATTAATTTCGAATTTTTGAAATCATGGATATCTTCTCGGATATTTCACTTTCTCGCCGAGTATATAACTCAAAAAATAAATTATTTGTTTGTCATCCAAAGAATCTACACGAAAATAAAAGTGGTTATAATCGAGGTTCAAATTGACAACCTTGATTTGTGTACATACGTTGTCACTTTCCTAGTAAAATACAAGAGCAGTTTATAGAAAGCGTGTAAAATATGGGTTGTACTTAGTTATAACAACTACTAACTAGTTAGTTAGTAATGTCGTTATAGTTATTAACGTAACAAGGCCCATATGTAGCAAATAACGGATGAGGTTGGATATTGTAATCCGAGGCGCAGCCGAGGATTATAACTGCCGAAAATAACTCAAGAGCGATATCAAAAAGAATATGAAAATTTTGAAATGTGGCGTCAAAGCAAGAATGTAAAGGTGGTTGATGAAGATGTATTAGTAGCCAATGCGAAATGAAAATCGGAGGTTTATTCTCCCAACTGGCTGTGGATCAAGATTTCAATGTTGTTATTGTAAGCAGAATGATGTTTTGAATTAAATATTTGAACAAATGATTTCTTAACGGCCGCCGGCCGTTATGAAATTATAACGGCCGGCATCCGTTAACACTGACTTTTCAATTGTCATCTGAATACCGTTAAATCAAAATAACAGTATGGGATTACGAAAACGACATTTTCAGTCTCATTTGTCGCCGAGCATGAAGACTTTTCCTAGCCATTTCCCGCAAAAACAATGGTTTTTTTTTCGTCTAGTTACGATTCTGCACGTATTTAGAAAAAAAGATAATAGATTTCCAAAATCACAAACGCCCCAAGTAGGATTCAACATTCTACTTTTTTTCCGTGGTTTTTTTCCTATCGAAATTTGTTTCATTGACTTCAAAGTACTGAAAAGTCAATATTATATATATATATATATATATATATATATATATATATATATATATATATATATATCGAGTAAGTAATCTAAGTAGAAGAAATTGAATTGCGGTATTCTTACCAAATGTGAAAAAATTCAAAACTGGCAGATGAGTATTTATCCAGTAGGGGGATATGTGTAATTACTAATTATTGGTTACAATTATTTGAAAAATAAAATCAATACCGTCCTGTGAAAATGAAATGTTATTATTCTTTGCAATGAGCAATTTTATTCTGATCAATTGTTGCCTATAACGTTTTCAGCAAAAATCAAAAAGTCACCCGAATAAAATTGTTAGAACCAATCTTGTGGAAAACAAATAATCTTGAATAATCTTGATGGGTATCCATCGAAATTGTTGGCAACTTTAATGTTTCCAACTGTTTGAAACTCTCCAGAAAGTCGACCACTTTTGTTTCCATTGTGTCTGAGTTGCCAATAATTTGAGAAACATTTTAGTTGACAACAAGCTGTCTCCACCATCGGTAATGTCTCCTTCCGAAGATGATATTATGCAAGCTAATTCGTTCGTCAACGTGACGTTAGGAGACATACTTCTGTTTCGAACAAATGTTCCCAACTGAAAGTGTATCCATAGAGCGGAAAAATATCTGCAACAAACGTATTCTTCTGATGTTTACCGCCAAAAACACGATTACCAACATTTGTTTCCAACTTTTGTTTCTAACACGAGGTAAATACAGAAACATTTAACACCAACACGTGTTGACAACACAAAAGTTGGCTAATTTTTTTCGGTGGATACGCACCATTAAGCGTGATACATAGAGTAAGCTACCATTGAGCGGATACATAATTTCCGAACAATCGTGACATATACATAAGAAGGTATCTTGACGATCACAAATTTTCGCTTTCACCTAGGTATCGCAATAATAAAATTTGCAAAAGGGATTCTTTCACAATAGAACCTAAGCTACATTCCGTGACTTTTCCGAAAGTCGTTTAAGGCATTCGAAAAATTTCATTTCAACGTAGCATAATTCGCATGAGTGCACGCGTTAAGAGCAAACTCGGTCGGCGGTGCTGCTCTCGCTGCTCTATTCCACGAGTACTTGACTCCGCCCGATTCGACACGCAAAAACGAAAGGTTCTACTGCATTCCGAACTACATTTAGATGCATTCGAAAAAAAGAGCGTAAATTCGTGAAATGTGGAAAAGACTCCGATTTCGCAGAATTTTACACAATAATTTCGACTTGTTCGAACGGAACGCTGAAAATTGGTCACTTTGGCCACACAGATTCCTCATATGTTGCACTGAAATAACTGGAAGATATGCCCATCTGAGTTGGCGCCTTATTGTTTAGACGGAGCTTTAAAAATTGGTCACTTTGGTCGAATTTCTCCCATATATAAAAAGATATTTGAGAGAGTATAAGAGAGATTGTGAGTGAGGCAATGTTACAAAATCCAGAGAAATAAAACTTGGCCACACAGGTTCTTCATACGTTGTCCTACAATAACTGGAAGTTATGCCCATCTAAATTGGCGCCATCATGTTTAAACGGAACTTTGAAAGATATAGTCACTTTGGCCGAATTTCTCCCGTAAATAAAACGATATTGGAGAGAGTAAGAGATATTGTGGGTGAGAGAAATGTTACAAAATCCAGAGACATGAAACTTGGCCCCCAATAACTGGAAGTTATGCCCATCTAAATTGGCGCCAACTTGTTTAAACGGAACTTTGAAAATTAGTCACTAATCGAATTTCTCCCATAGTAAAAGAGATTGTGGATGAGAGAAATGTTACAAAATCCAAAGACATGAAGAAAACGTTAAGAGGAGTCACTTCGTCAGGAATGTCAAGAGGAATGCAGTTACACCAAAGGGTGTGTAACTTGAACCATACTTCATGGGATCTTGTTAACTCGTAACTGAATGGTGGGAACGAAATACCTACATCTGGATTCGAGCCAAAATTTGTTTATCGTTTATAACTAGAGCGCGTCGAGTTGTACGAACCGAAAACAGCTGAACACAGAGAAAACAAATTTTGACCCTTATTTTGTTTTTGATAAACATCTTCCCATTTGAATATTCCTCTGTTTAAAAATTACATAAGTATATACGTATAGATGAAACTTCCTGTATCAGCAACAGCCATATGCATCTTCTTCGGTAATTTGAGAACTTTAAAAAAAGTTGGGATGATTACGACCATCTCCAATTTAAAAAAAACGACGCCTACACCTTCCAATAAAAGGCGGCGGGCCGTACGTACACCGTCCCAAATTGAATCGCAAACCTGTAATCGCGTAATCGATAACACATCTATCCCCACATTATTTATATAATTACATCGTTCGTCGATTGTTTTACACTACCAATCAATTCGGAATGTGTACACACCCCCGGTGGAGCTAATCAAAGAGGATTAACCCAGGGATGATCCCTTCGTGTATGTTAATAAAAATGTTCAATGCCATTTTCCGCTCGGTCGATTGGGCGTACGGTGTTATTGATTTCTAATTATCGGTATTTATGGGACAGAAATGTCAATAACCAAAGGCCAATTGCAGTCGGGTGCGGATATGTGTTATTCAGAAGCGTCGGAACACTTCTATAAGGGCTGTATTCACCATTATTGTTTTTGTAGTAATGTAGGTATATATATATATATATATATATATATATATATATATATATATATATATATATATATATATATATATATATATATAAATATATATATATATATATATATATATATATATATATATATATATATATATATATATATATATATATATATATATATATATATATATATATGACATCGCTAAACTTTAACACCATTTGAGACATAATCGCCAAACTTCACACATCTAACTGTGCTTTAATGGAGAAGGTTTTTACGTGCAAGAATTATGAAAAACAGCTCTGTAGTTTGTATAGAGATGAATTTTGTGGAACTCATACGAACTGGTCTGGTGCATTCGTCATTTATTGAAAATATAAGACGTGCATCGCGTGGTCGGACAGTTGGTATGTATGTATGTATGTAGGTATATTCCCTCTTATTTTTGATAATTATTAGCAATAACAGGCTTCGTGAATCTCAAAAAACTCGATTTTATTAACGATTTTATACGTTTCGCCACGACATTCGTGGCTTTTTCAAAACTTGAAAAAGCCACGAATGTCGTGATTTTATCGAAGATCGAAGACCTTCAGAATTTTCAGTTTACTGATGTTTAGTTTACTAAGTAGAAAAAAATACGATTAGATTTTGGTCCATAACTCCTTCAATTTTGAAGCTATCAAAACTTACAACAAATCATTTTGAAGGAAATTAAAAGAGCTACAACTTTCTTCATTACGATATGTAGTGAAAAACCTTTTATTTTGAAACGGTGAAGGGTCAAAGGGCTCGAGAGAGACTGTGATTGCGCTACCTTTAAACAATCATATCTCCGTCAATTTTCGTGTTACAGGAAAAAAAAACTGAAATTTTTGTCAAAAAAAAAAACCTACATTTATTACCATTACAATTTTCACGTATCTTTGATTAATTTTGAGATATTATGAAGAGAAGGTGGTTCTTTTAAAAATTCGAAAATTTTTTCTCTCTTAAAATCGTGATTTTTTCGAAAAATATGTGTTCCAAAGCAGCCAAACTGCTAGAATCCATCAAAATCTTTATATTTAAGTTAATTCTAGACGGAATACGATTAATTTTAATTTTGGTGGAAATGGCACTTATGAAACCCATTGATTTAAAAAAAAAAACATTAGATGTTTCTCTTTTTTTCAATACAGCTCACTCATTTTACGTGCGAAATACTTTTGACAGTGCTCATTTTAAAGCTCATTTCAAGCACTATAAAATCCTTTTTCAATAGCATGCATAAAAGTTATTCGCTTTCCGCTAGATGGCATTGAATACATCGATTAAATTTCAGACAAAATAAAAAACGGCTTTGATCTTCAATATCTCGCTTAATATTATACTTAGAACACTCTATAAAAAACCAATTTGTTTATTTTTTTACCTGCTACAATGTTCATTATAATATTATCGGTTAAATGTATATTTTCAGAGATACCTATTTGCAAAAAACCGTTGAAAATCGTGGGAAAACTCCGAATTTTAAATTGCCAATAACTTGAAAAGTATTGGGTTTCTGAAAAAACCTTATAGAACATTTTTTACTTAAAATTAGATCTTCTATCGATATCCGATTATTTTGAAGAAAAATTTCCACCACTGAAAAGGGGTGGCAACCCCCAGGGTGAAAACGGAGTTCGAGTCAGTATCACTTTTGAAGTTAAGGGTAAGATAGGCCTAATTACAAAATTTCATGTAAATCGGTTCATAGTAAAAAATTTCTGAGCTAAAATGCTTCAATTACTGCACTATACCGGGTGTCCACGGAAGGTGGCTCGCAACTATAACTTTTTTTTTCGGAGATAATGAAATGAAATTTACAGGATCTGTTTAATGCATAAAACTGCGTTTTTTGACAAGTAACTCAACTTCATGCAACTTCCGGTTTCACCGGAAGTGACATAAACTTTCGATTTTTAAATGGGACACCTGGTATATTTTCAGTTTTTTGTCTCCATATGACATTAAAAATACAACCATGTATCATTTGCTACTTTTTGTAACCGTTGTTAAATTTTTTTTTCGAAATAAGTTTTTATTGTAGAGGGCTATAGATGCGTTCAAATAAATAATTTCGATCCTAAAATGGCCCTGTTTGCCGTCCAGGGACGTAGATTTGTGGGCGTGGCTCTGTTTCAGTTGTGTTGGTCACAGGCTACTCGATGATTTCAAATGTTATTTTAATCTCAATAAGATTCTTCATTTAAAGAAAGTTCTAAGGTAATGGGATTTTAGGTTTTCATCGAAAGTTTTCTTTCAACCTAATACCTAGAGTGCGGTATCAAATTAATCGTAATAAAATTATTTTTTTTTTAACCCGACGAGCCACCATGTTGCCATTTGAAAAAAAATAGTAATAAAAGTTTTAAAATTAAACTTCACATAGCTGGAACATTTTGATCGAAAACAGTGAAGTTGTATTTTAACAAACATTTTAGGACCGAAATTAGTTATTTGAACGCATCCATAGCCCTCTAGAATGAAAATTTATTTCGAAAAAAAAATAAAAAAAAAGTTACAAAAAGTAACAAATTATACATGGTTGTATTCTGAATGTCATATGGAGACATAAAAACTGAAAATATACCCGGTGTCCCATTTAAAAATCGAAAGTTTATGTCACTTCCGGTGAAACCGGAAGTTGCATGAAGTTGAGTTACTTGTCGAAAAATGCAGTTTTATCTATTTTTATCTACTCTCTCGCATTCTACCGGGACCAGATCGTTCAGTATTCACAATCGAAATTACGGCCTGTATTGTGAGTTATAACTGTCGTTTGCGGGGATAATAATCAATTACTCACAAACATCAAATATTCAAGTTATACTCCGGGTTTTATACCTTTCGATTATATTCGAACGGCGTAAATAGAACATCCAACATCGGCAACTACATCGCCCATAATTAAATAAATAATTTACGTTCGGCTACTTCCTACGAAATGATCGATTCTTAACCTATATATTCGGAAACAGACATTATCTCAATAGTTGATGAAATCCGTCGTTACTACGTGATAATTTAACATGATGAACAAAGATTAAGGATATAAATGCTGTTGTACGCTAGTTGACTACGTTTATTGTTTATCAATTTATATATCATACTTGTATGAAAAATAATGGTTTTCATACAAGTTTGAAAGATAAAATGATAAACAAGACACGTAGTCAATTAGCGTACAACATCATGTATCCTCAATGGAAAGTAGAAAAATCGGAAAAATTCACATCTTTAACATATTTTGGTCCTCTAGCTCTAAATGTAATATTAAAATTGCTTTCAAACCTAAGAGAAAACTCTCAGGATTTTTATTCAATGCCAAAGATATCGCTTCAAATTTGGAAAGTTCAGGAGTTTATAGGTTGCCGTGAAAACCGCCACCCGTTTCCACAAATAGATAACTTTCAAATTATGCACAAATTAGAATCATTAGAAATTTTTAAACTTAATCATAATGCAAAAGATATCTTGCTAAACGACCAGATTGACTTGATATATTCTCCTATATTTAGTGTATTCAAACAATAATGATTTTTCTAAGAACATTTTATTGTACCAATTTGGAAAATCCACTTCTATTAGCCCTACTTGAGACGTGTTCCTCTTGTCTATTTAGGTACCTGCAATCATTCTTTCCCACCCGTAAGCACAAATCTATAATAATAATAATAATAATAACATTTATTTAGCAAAATTGCTAGTATATAATTATGTATTCAGTTCTTAACTCCATCTGCCCGATGATGGTCTAGTATCCGAAATTGCAATCGCAGTGTTATATTTTTCAAAGTATTTTTGTGATAATAAACGTAGTAAATTCAAGTTTTGTTTTTGTTCATTACATTATTTACCCTGGCATGGCATGAGGCTCAGCTGTACCGTAGTGATAATTTACGCTAGGCTAGGGACCAGATCGTTCAGTATTCACAATCGAAATTACAGCCTGTACGGAAAGTTATACTGTCATTTGTGGGGATAATAATCAATTACTCACAAACATCAAATATTCAAGTTATACTCCCGGTTATATAACTTTCGATTATATTCGAACGGCGTAAATAGAACATCCAACATCGGCAAATACATCGCCGTTAATTGATAGGCCAAGCTACAGAGATTTAGAGTGAGCATTTTGTGCAAAAAGTGTTAGAAGAAAACCAGCTCCGCCATTGTGTGTAAAATAGTTCCACATGATACAGTGATATGCTTTTCACTCGACTTTATTATTTATATCTTTGTTATTAACAATTTTATGCAAAAAATCGCGTTTTTTTTTAGTTTTTGCTTATAAAATTGAGACTATCAGAGTTATCGTGATGGTGCCAATAGACTTATTGTAGAAAATGAAAAGATGAGAAAAATGAGAGGTCGGACGACTCGATCAGACCCTCAGTCTAAGGGGGGAAAATTGGAAAAAACCGGCCAAAATGCAGTTTTTTCAAACGTTCATAACTCGGTTGTTTTTTGAGTTGTAGCGTAGATCCTCTTTTTAGTATTATTTATCAATATAAACTTTATTTGTGCGAAGAGCAGGAACTGTCCGATGCATAGTTTTTGATCTGTAGCCATTTGAATATTTTACTATGCAATTTTCCAGCAGACCTGAATGCGACAGGTATGGTCCGATTTCAATTTACAAAAAAGATTTTGAAAGTAGAATTCTCATACTCCAAAACGTTCATCTTGGATTTACATGAAAACGCTGAGAAATATGTTAAAAATAAAGCTGAACATGATGAAAAAGGGCCGAGCGCGTGAGAATAGTTGAACAGTGGGGGTAGAGCAGCAGGCAAGGATAAGCACGACATTAGAAAGCGTCGGCATTTTGAACATGACGGTTATTTCTCGGCCGTTTTTCGTTATGTTCAGCTTTATTTTTAACATATTTCTCAGCGTTTTCATGTAAAACCAAGATGAACGTTTTGAACTATGAGAATTCTACTTTCAAAATCTTTTTTGTAATTTGAAATCGGACCATACCTGTCGCATTCAGGTCTGCTGGAAAATTGCATAGTAAAATATTCAAATTACCACAGATCAAAAACTATGCATCGGACAGTTCCTGCTCTTCGCATTAATAAAGTTTATATTAATAACTAATACAGACCGAAGGATATACGCTACAACTCAAAAAATAACCCAGTTATGAATTTTTGAAAAAACTGCATTTTGGCCGTTTTTTTCCAATTTTCCCTTAGACTAAGGGTCTGATCGAGTCGTCCGACCTCTCATTTCTTTCGTCTTCTCATTTTCTACAATAAGTCTATTGACACCATCACGATAACTCTGATAGTTTCAATTTTATAAGCAAAAAACTAAAAAAAATTTATATTTGCATAAAATTGTTTATAACAAAGACATAAATAATAAAGTCGAGTGAAAAACATATCACTATATCATGTGGAACTATTTTACACACAATGGCGGAGCTGGTTTTCTTCTAACACTTTTTACATGAAAAAATCTCTGTAGCTTGGCCTATGAATGAATAATTTACGTTGGGCTACTTCCTACGAAATGATCGATTCTTAACCTATATATTCAGAAACAGGCATTATTTTAATACGCCCACTCCTATAATAAAATCTAAATAATGCAACAACACTGAAATGTGGGCGATACATCAAACAAACGAATAAACTCGATTGACGGTTATGTTTATACTTACATGATTGTTATGAGCCGAAATATGATGTGTAATGCGTTCCTTCGGCTCTAATTTCGGTCTCTCGATCTCTACTAAACGTTTGATATTTTCTTTACTAGATATTTTTAGGACGAGCTGCAACAGAAAGCAATTATTAGTTACGTATAATAAAACAATGTCGGAAAATGTTTATTTGTGAGATGTTGGGAACAAAGTAAGGTTCATATCGATAAACACATTGTGCCTGAGATATTTGGCAACATGCCTGGATTCTCGGATCAAGTGAAATTGTAAACAATAGAAAATCAACCATCAAATTATGCATAACATACTAGATGACCATGGCTAAAATCATATTTCACATAAAGTTAACAAGATAAATTCTTCAATTATTCAAAATTATCAATCTTCCGAAGGAAGTTGGTTATATGTATTCGGCGACGAGAAATCTGCATTCACAATGCAACAGTTAATTATAGAAAATATCAAGTCACCCGACTCAAGATCTGCATTCGGCTGTTTCGATCTTATTAAATTTTTATTCGTATTTTATCCCATAAAATACCTACTATTGCAGTGTATCGATAAATGGATATATATATATATATATATATATATTATATATATATACATATATATATATATATATATATATATATATATATATATATATATATATAATATATATATATATATATATATAAGTATATATATATATATATATATATATATATATATATATATATATATATATTATATATATATATATATATATATATATATATTATATATATATATATATATATATATATATATATATATAAAACAGAATTCTTCGTGTTACCGATACACGTTCGTGGCAATAAAATGAAGTGAACTAGGACATTTATTTGAAACTAATCAAACAAACCTCCTAGCGGAGCTGGTTATACGAGTTCACGAAACATCGAAATGCCTCCATATACCTTAGGATGGTGTATGTTAGAAACATTAAGTTGTTTATCACAATCAATGGAAATGATAGACAGTCTGTTTCGCCCTTATTTGGGGTTCATCAGTATCATCTATCCATCGAAAGTGATAACCAACCAAATATTTCTAACGGCGTTATATTTTCCTTCCAGTGACTATATGGCATATAAATATGACACAGCGCCACCAGTCGGAAACAAATGAACCACGTCCCACAGATAGAAGAAAACATTTCGGCAACGAGAACTCGTACGTCCTGACACCCGAAGGTGGTTACTATAATCGCTAAGCAAGAGTAAAGTTGATACATCAATTTCGATGTAATTCAACATTCACACGCCGCAAGTAACAAGCGCTCCAATTTTTATCCCTTTTACAGGTAGCAAATGAATAGAAAACAGAATTCTTCGTGTTACCGATACACGTTCGTGGCAATAAAATGAAGTGAACTAGGACATTTATTTGAAACTAATCAAACAAACCTCCTAGCGGGAGGTTTTACTCTTGCTTAGCGATTATAGTAACCACCTTCGGGTGTCAGGACGCCGTTAGAAATATTTGGTTGGTTATCACTTTCGATGGATAGATGATACTGATGAGCCCCAAATAAGGGCGAAACAGACTGTCTATCATTTCCATTGATTGTGATAAACAACTTAATGTTTCTAACATACACCATCCAAGGTATATGGAGGCATTTCGATGTTTCGTGAACTCGTATAACTAGCTCCGCTAGGAGGTTTGTTTGATTAGTTTCAAATAAATGTCCTAGTTCACTTCATTATATATATATATATATATATATATATATATATATATATATATATATATATATATATATATATATATATATATATATATATATATATATATATATCCCGGTACATATTGGCATCTCTAGCGGCTCCCATCGAGCTGAAATTTGGTACCTGGGATTGTTTTAGTTGCAGAACGAAACTATTAATAATATAAATAAATTTGGTTCAATTTTTCCAACCGCCGCCATTTTTGCGTAGATATTTCTTTTTTCGTGGTTTTCGAAAAATTGCCGAACTTCACAGCTTCTACAAATTGAGCTAGAGGGTTTATGTTTGGTACGTACATCGAGTTTATGTTGACCTAAGATGCCTCTTTGGATTCAACTTTTTTCATCAACCACGATGGATTTCGAAAACTTTTTTTTACATAAAATAAATTTTATTTCAACTCCCTGCATATTATTTTTTTTTATAATTATCAAGCATACTTTGGTCTTTCCAAAACTATATAATAGCATAGATTTATTTTTAAAAGCAAGCTGAAAATTTCACTTTTTTTAAATGTTCTTTTGTAAGAATGCGTTTCACTTTCTTCGATAAGTTTGAAGATAGAAAGTTGTACCTTTGCAATTATACCCTGCCCCTCAAAAACCAAAAGGACTATGAGAATTTCGCTGGCGCCATCTTCACTTTCTTGAAAAAACTTCTGTTGCCAAAACCGCAACCCGACATCTTCAAAAATAAATGCCGAAAATGAGATACGCTGTACAGATGAAAATTCTCAATTTATGACAAAAATTTCTTTGTCCACGACTGTACTATGAATCATTCATTATACGTGTGCTTCCTGAAGTACAATTATACCTATTATTCAGTAGTGTGTATAATGGTTTATTATACACTGCATCACGTCACACTCAAAACGTATGTCCAAACTTGAGACTATCATTCACATTGTTAGGATAGTATTATTATTAGATTTTTAGGTTTTATGTAACTAAGATAACTTTTAGGCAAATTATTAAACTAATATTTAATATAATGCCCAACTTATTGAATATTTACTTTAATAAATTTATTAATCTATTTCATTTTTATCAGAGTGAAAGAAAGGAATGGAATCGATGTCAAGTGAAATAGTTGACGTTTACGTGAGTATGCAGTTTTCAGTGAACACAGAAAATGTTATGTCAACGCTTTTGATAACTATTTTCATTGTTGAAAATGAAGATTATTACTAATTTTTTCGAGGAAGTCGTGGACAAAGTATAGTATTCTACTCGCACAAAATTACAATTTTTCACTCGGGTGAATTGCGACACTCGCTTGCAGCTCGTGTCGCAAACTTCACCCTCGTGAAAATTAGCAATCATTTTGTGCTCGTTGAATAATATACTATTATAATTCTAAAAATTCATGGATTTAACTGACCGAAAATATAATTCGATCTGGCGCTTGTCCAAGCGACATTCTGAACTAGACATTATTGAGAAGATGTAGGTCATGGCATAACGAATAGCTTTGTGTAGTTTAATTGTTACTATTTGATAACAAGCAGGGCCTATTATTAATTGAAATGAAATTACTTATGGTACGATACACTACAGACAATTCGAGATCAAATATAGGCCTAAGTATATATCCGACTCAACTAACACGACAGCCACGCTAGGTGTGCGAGTCTGCTGTATTTGCATAAGCATATTATCATTATTTCATTTAATTAATAAAGCATTAATGATTAGTGATTCAGTACAAGATGAGGATAGCGATGATGAAGTAAGGTAACTACCAGTGATTGTAAATTTTCTATATAAAAATATAGGTATAATCTCACTGTGTTATTATGAATCACGTATGATTTTGAGGTGGGGAATTGACAATAACTTTACAAAAAAAGTCTGTGGTGTCATGGTTCACCAGGCTGGAACGAAGTACCTTCGGATTCGACATTATAATATAATTATTGGCATAATAATAATATAGTATTGAAGATTTACAATTTATACGAAAATAAACGTGTTTACTTACGAGTAAAACGAATTTATAATAATGTGAATATACACCACCTGCTCAGACAAGAATTTCATGTATATGTCGTGGCAGAAGGAGAAAGATGAAGAAAGAATGACGCATGCGAGTTGCACTTCCGTTATATGTTTCTCTTACGGTTTTAGTCTCAAATTTTTTTCAGTTTGGTCGTGCAGCAAAATCCCCATCTCCAAACCTGCCGTAAGGCACTTCGTTCAAATAATATATTGAGTATCTGTTCGTATAGTAAAAATCAGGGACCGGAATAAATAATAGAATAATTTTTTACGAAAAAAGTATCGATTTCAACATCAACTTTTCTGATAGAATCTCAGAGCCATTGTGTCGAATTTGATTAGTTTATTATAAAATACTTTTATTTTCCCGAAATATCACTCATCGGAGTCGGCACCTGCGGTATTGACCTCGGAACGTTTCGAATGGGAACGAGGCGTACATAATCCTCCGTCAACAAATTGCTGCGCTTTTTTTTCTCGTTAATTTTCCGCAAGTCTAGTAGCTAATCTATACAATGTTGACATCGGTCTCCGACCGGCGAACATTCGGAATACCTGTCGTCGAGTAGTTGAAGCGAGCCCCATAATAATGGGACGTACGGAATCCGGTTTGTCGGCGCTCCATGTGAAGCGGCGGCCCCTTCTCGACCTTGCAGCTATTGCCACTGGTCAGCAAGCCGAACCGCCGTCGGACGCTGACCCCACGTGCCAACAGCTGATACGCCATGCGTGTTCTCTCTGTCCTCGCGATGTCATCACGACGGTGGTGGTCGTCGATTCCTTTTCGGGAAAATTCGAAAAAGTACCAACATATTGCGTTGTCTTGCGTGATATTCGGAAAACTTACGTTATGATGTAGCTAAATGCTCTAGAAATGAACAAACACAAGTTCTCGTGTAACATCTTGCTCTCGATATGTGGAGTTTCGTGGGACTAATTTCGTGAATGCGACAGAAATGTGAAAACAGGAAAAAGCGATAGCTCTTCAATGGATTGCTTGATTTTACGCTGGGGTTGTTCCATCTCAACACGGCACACTTTGAATTAAAATTTAACCTCAACATTTTAGATTTGTTTGAACAAAGAAAAACGGCAAATTTCAGTAATATACAACAAGTTAAATTATATAATTGTTGAAGGAAGATTATAATCTGGTCGAAACGGCCTATTAGAGAAAAACAAGTATAATTTTCATCAGCAACTAGCTGACCCGGCAAACGTTGTTCTGCCATATATATATTATTAATATCTATCTATAGTGCTATTCGCGAAAATGTTAATCCCGATGTGTGCTGCTACACCCATTCCTGTCCCCGTCGAATGGTAATCCCGCGCAGGAAAGGAAAAAAAGGAAGGAAACAGACGCGTTTCATTCCTCCTTGAAGTATGTGTCAGGAAAGCGAGCAGCTTGAGTTTGGGATTAACTCCTTCAGCCAGATCAGATGATACACTTGTATGTACAAGTGCATTAAGGATAGGCGAGACGGGATGTTTATGGAACATAGGAAGTGTGGGTAGGGTTCAGAAGATTAACACTGGCCCAGCATTCGCTTTATAAGTTTGCAAGCAGTGACTTACATTATCATGAGGAAACCTCTGAAAAAAACTCATGGCAGACGTCGTCCCCGGGGTTTGAACCCGAGACCTCCCTAATACTAGACAGCGTACGTTAAGTACTCGACTAACTAGCTTGGTCGCCCGCGCGGGAAAAAAACCATCGATGCGCTATTTATAGGCACACGGTACCGGCACACCCCGCGCCCGCCGACCGCTGCCAACCGCGACGAAACGTAGGTTCCGCCAGTCGCCATGCCTCTGCTTTTTAATTCTCTGATCTCTTCTGAGATATCCATTTTAATGAAATGCTGTTAAGGGCAGTTTTGATCTACATGAAATGTACAACGTGTGTAATGTATTTAATTGGATAAGGAATAATACTGTATTTTATAAAATAGCTTGGTGAATAACACACATTTTTCTGTAATATGTGAAAGATAAAAATGTTTACTGTGGATTATTCTTAAGAGATAAATATATACAATTCCGTAGTACATTAATTTCATCTATGTCGAGAGGTTTAGCCAGCGTTTGCGATTTAAGCGCACAAAAATATTTTTTTCGGTCTTCCTGTACTAAACTATATATGTATTATACATATAAACCTTCCTCTTGAATCACTCTATCTATTGCTGAAAACTTCATTAAAATCCGTTGAGTAGTTTAAAAGATCTAAGAAAACAGACAGCCGAAGCTACTTCATTTCATACCACGTAAACATGAAGCCATTACAACCCCATATTTCATATTGAGCGAGATTTTGAATTGTGTACTTTTTGGACGAATATGAAGTCAAAATTTGAATTTTGACAAAATATTTTTTCTTATAACCTATGACATGTTTTTTATCACTGGAAAAATGACACCTCTCCCAGCTCTCTATCTCAACTAGGATAGCTTCTAGAGCAAGTTCAAAAAAGTACGTTTGCAGCTTGTGGCACGAAGTGCCACATCTACTATTTCATCCGTCCAATCTGAATGATTATCTGCGACAACAGATTGCCGGGTATGTTTACCGCACAAATCAATTCATCTGTTGTCGTCGGAGGCGGCAGCTTTTGGTGGATAGGTCGACTAGATTGAACGACTCTGCCGGCGGTATAACTGAAAATTGATTAATGTACGGTAGACGCTGAAAGGCACGATCTACGGGAATATAGGACAGAGATTAGCGGCATATTTGATATTGAAACGGCGTTGCTTCATTCGGTATTCTATGTGCATATCATGATAAATGTGCGACTCAAATGCGCATCGATCGGGTTCGAACCAACAACTCCTTGTATTTTACGAGTTGTTGGTTCAAACACACGTTTCAAAAAAACTTTAACTGAGGCCAAATTAACTGTTCAAAAGTGGAAAATTAAGAGAGACTGAATCAGTCGTCAAAAAACAATAACGATACAAGCTAATGCGCTTTTTAACCGTTACTGGCGGCTATAAGCGAATTAATGTGTTTCCGGCATCCCCCTGAACTAGCTTAAAGATAACTTGAGTGGCAGTTCACATTGTCCAAAATATGGCTATGAACTTTCTGGCAAAGTGGACAATGATTCGGGGGTTCCCCAAGGGAACGTTCTGGGGCTGTTATTATTCATTGTTTACGTTAGAGAGACGTGTGACACTTCAGATAAAGCGTCTGTGAGCCTCTTTGCGGACGATACGTTTATTTCAGTGACTGGCAGTGGCTAGGATGTTGTGGCCAGTACAATGAACTTGGAACTTTTTTAAGTGTTTAACTGATTATTAGTGAACAAACTGAAAAGGACCAGTGTGATGGTTTTTAGTCGTACGATATCCACAAAGAAAACAATAGACTTTTTTTTCATTTAGGTCGTATTTACTCTAGGTTTAGAGCCGAAAATCTCAAAATATATTATTATTGTTTATATTTTATTGTATTAGGAGAGCGCCTACAAATTATAAGGACTAAAAGGTTAAAAAACGCTGATTTAAATTATTTTTGATAGTGTTCGATATTGTTTAAATCAGAACTTCAATGAACCCTGAACTATACATTGGAATAATTTTCTTTGAAAAATCCAATTCAAATTGTCAATGAAAGTTTGGTATGATGAAAGATGAATAAATTGGGTTTGCTCGTAGGAGGTACATGAAACTAAACTGTATCGAAAAGCCTCTAACTCGAAAGAAGATTCACAAATTATAATGTCTATTATAATCTTCATTCTATGCTCTAAACTCGACGCCTACTTCGCGTCTCTCTTCAACCAGGTTATAATTATAGTGGCGCCCTCTCGCAACAGAGCACAAAATACACCAGAAGTAAATCTCTCCTATTTAAACACCTCAGTCTCTTTGTCTCTCGGAATGTAATCCCATTATCATTCAGTAGCCGTCAAGTTGCTTCGAATTACTGTGTTTAAACCGAATTATTCCATCACATTGTGAGTTGTACTGCTCCTCGTACGGGGATTTTCATTTAAATGGTCATTCCAACATTTCGAATAAACGTTTCTTCACAACTGCGATCTAAACTTCGTTAACTGTTCGGAATTGTCCCCTCAGATACGGTTGTATATTCGATTTCACTCAAAACTGATTGCTTTAAGTGATTCTGTTGTTTCTAAATTAGTTGCGAGTTTGACTAACTGAATGAAATGCAATTGACTTACGTTTCAATGTAACACTTCACATCTCTCAATGATACAGAGGGTAGATCGTAACTTCATTAACTGGCCCTACTAGTGGAATCATTAGTGATAAATTATAGATACATTTTAAATTATATTTCCATGCTTGTTTCAGCACAATGATTTATTTTTTCTAGTATATTCATACCAACCGGTATGATTAATAGAGGGCGTTACTGTCGCAGCGTTCTCAAGAAGATATAATATATATATATATATATATATATATATATATATATATATATATATATATATATATATATATATATATATATATATATATATATATATATATATATATATATATATATATATATATATATATATATATATATATATATATATATATATATATATATATATATATATATACTAGCTGACCCGGCAAACGTTGTTCTGCCATATAAATTATTTTTATCTATTCATCTATCTGCCGATGTATATCTACCTATCTAATCTATCTAATCTATATATCTATCTATCTAGATAGTTATCTATCTTCCTATCTATCTATCTATCTATCTATCTATCTATCTATCTATCTATCTATCTATCTATCATTCTATCTATCTATCCAACTATCTGCATATCTATCTATCAATTTATCTGACCGGGCAAACGTTCTGCCATATAAATTATTTTTATCTATCTATCTTTCTATCTATTCATCTATCTGCCGATGTATATCTACCTATCTATCTACTATCTTTCTATCTATCTATCTATCTATCTATCCAACTATCAATCTATCTGACCCGGCAAAAATGTTAATCATTGGGAGTATGAAAAATATATTACGACCTATTCTCAAACCGACTATTGTTATTTTCGCCATCTTGCAGCCCTATTGCGGATCTGTGGATAAAATTTTAAAAAAATGAAAATCGCGATGCAAAAATAGGGGTTGATCGTAGAAGGGTTAACAATTGAGATTAATATGAATTTTTCTATCCTAAGTCATGACAAAATAAAAATGATTAGAAATAATTTTATATGGCGGTTAAGTATTCTGAAAGTTCCCGCTCAATTTTCTTAATTTTTTAATTAATTAGTGAAATCGGTTCAGCGGTTCAAACGTGATGGCGTGACCAAGGGAAATAAGGATTCATTTATATATATATATATATATATATATATATATATATATATATATATATATTTTTATATATATATATATATATATATATAGATAGATAGGTAATAGCCATATTTTTGGTGGGTGAAACCGGGACACATTAATATGGGATGGCCTTACAGAAGGGGATAATCCATAACTCCCAGCAGAGCTGGGTCTTCTCCTGAAAAATTTTTAAGCCTCGCGCAAGTGACGGGAGGGAAGCATCTGGAACTCTGAATTGTTAGTTCTACAGACCTTTTATTAATAAGTTTTATATAATTGAAGTAAAAATTAAAATATTGAATAAAAGTTTTAGTTTCTTCAATATCTCTCACGATTAGTTATACTTTCACCTATTTATATCAGGGAAATATTCCCCCAACTTCGGTGTCGGGCTCTTTCTCCAAAAATGAAAATGAGTTCGTGCAGTTTTTTGACAACACGCTGTCAAGCAAAATTATCGGTGATTTTGATGCACTTGTGCAATTACTTACGAAAATCATAGTCCAGGATGTCTAAAACGGATATAAATATCAATCAAGCACCTAACTGTTGACTTTCGATACCTGTATACAATAGTCCATTACCTTCGATAAAAATACGATTAAAAACCGAATTGCTCAATGGAGTAGTACGTTTCAACGTGATAAATTGTCGATTAAAAGGTATTTCTGATGGTCGCAACTCGTAAATAATGAATCATAATTTACAATCGAACGGTGCAGGCTATAAATCATCGCGTCAGAAACGATTAGAAATGAAATATAAGTAATAGGACACGGAGATTCACAAAATAACCGATAAAAAAGTAGTATATATTTATTTCGATATCCGATGCAGACTTCCAGGACTGAGACTTCAATTTTTAGAAGAAAATTTAGACCTGGACTAACATCAGGAGCAGAAGAAATTCAAGCAGGTAGACCTTCGAAACATGAGTCTTTTCTTCAAAAATAAAGACAAAAGATATTTGCAAGCAAATATAAATTTGGATAAACCGAACGTCAAATCGTACTATAACAATAAAATTAAATATAACACGTAGTTGTAGTTTTGTTTTCTTCAAAAGCGTTTGCTCTTTTTCTTGATTATTGTTTACTATGGTCTATATGAAGTAAATTTGGGAAAATATATATATATATATATATATATATCTATCTAAGTATCTATCTAAAGGGTCCGCCAATAAGGGCGCGTGAACTTTAAAATTGAATAAAACAAGTTGTGTGTGAGGTAGAAACGAAATTTATTTTTCATTCGAAAGGGTATTCGACCCCATTAAGTATGGAAGATAACATCGTTCAAATGACCAACGCGGCTCCGTTTGGTAGCCTGGATCCGGGAGGTCCAATTTTCGATGACTCTGGAGCACATATCGGCCTCAATTTGAGCGATGGCGTTGCGTATGTTGACTTTGAGGTCATCGGTGTTTAGAGGCTTGTTGGCGTAGACCAGCGACTTGAGATAGCCCCAGAGAAAAAAGTCTAAAGGCGTTAAATCGCACGATCTCGGTGGCCAGTTGATATCGCCTCCGCGCGAGATGACCATGTCCGGAAATCGCTCGTGCAGAATGTCCATTGTGGCATGGGCTGTGTGGCACGTGGCGCCGTCCTGCTGGAACCACATGTCGTCCGTGTCCATATCATCCAGTTTAGGCCAAAAGAAGTTGGTTATCATCGACCTGTAGCGCTCCCCATTGACGGTTATGGCCGCCCCAGCTTCGTTCTCGAAAAAGTACGGACCGATGATGCCGCCGGCCCAAAATCCACACCAAACAGTGACTTTCTGGGGATGCATTGCCACTTGGTGGACCTCGTGTGGGTTGTTCTCACTCCAAATTCGGCAATTTTGCTTGTTCACATACCCGTTCATCCAGAAATGAGCCTCGTCGCTGAAGATGATTTTTCGGCCAAAATGGGGGTCTGCTTCCAACTGCTCCAGAGCCCAGTCAGCGAACGCCCGACGCTGTCTGTGGTCGCTTATCTTGAGCTCCTGGGTCAGTTGGATTTTGTACGGGTGCAGACCCAAATCCAGATGCAAAATTCTGCGAGTTGATGTCTCCGAAAGGCCAAGTTCCTGTGCACGACAAAAAATGGACTGCCTCGGGTTCTCGCGCACACTCTCACGGACAGCAGCGATATTTTCGTTCGATCGGGCGTTTCGTCGACGTGTCAGTGTTGGCTGGTTGTTTACTGAACCAGTCGACTCGAATTTGCCCACCAATCGACGGATAGTCGACTCTACAGGCCGATCATCGCGACCGTAAAATGCGCGAAGTGCGCGGAACGTTGCTCGAACTGATGACCCATTTTCGTAAAACAATTTAATAATTTGCACGTGCTGCTCGACACTCAAACTTGCCATGGTGATTTGGGGTTATATTCTGAACAAATGACAGCAACTTTGACAGCTCTACCTCGAACAACATGGCCGCACCCTTCCGGCAAACTTCGCGCGTCCCTATTGGCGGACCCTATATTTATCTATCTATCTGCGTTTTTTGCATCCACATTAACGTTATTGGTTGCAGGTTCTTGGATGTACGTTGATGTATTAAGACATCGGCGCCCTTGTGTAGAGGCCTTATTGGGATAAAATATGACTAAAAAGTAGTACAAGTACATGTATTTCGGTATCCGATGCAGACTTCCACTACTGAGAATACCCGGCTCAATCGAAGCGAAAACGCGACAGGTAATATTTAACCCAAATTATACCACCGTCCTCCACCGTCGGACACATTACAGATTTCATTATTGGAAAAATTCGATATTATTTAGGAGATGTCGCTTAATATATTTATATTTTGAAAACTACCTCTTTGTGGAAAACATACAATTCTACCGAACACAGTTGTTGTGAATTGAGATAATTTTTAATAAATTTGTGAATTTTGAAACTGATCCATCATGAGAACTTGGAGGTAAGAAAACTTTTCATTTTCTGTAATAAGTATTAATTTTTATTCATATTTACGATGAAATAACCTTATTTTGTTTGTACAACATACAGTTAGGTTAGATTTATATATTGATATTATGATCGCATGGTGTATATGCGACTGTCCTTTTAAAAGGACAGTGGTATAATGAAATACCATCAAACATATCTTGTACTGCTTTTTTTAAATTTTTTTTTATAGAACTATATGAACTGAAACGGCCTTTAAAACTTCATGAGTTACTTGCAGACACTCAAATATTCCCTACGGTACAGGTAAGAAGATTTTTTCAGAGAGAGAAAAATAATGTCTATGTACCCCAACCACATATAAGTAATAAAAAATATAATGAAAATATGGGGGGAGTGGGCAGAGCAGACCAAAATATAACTCTGTATAGGACTTCAATTAGGGGAAAGAAGTAGTATTTTCCACTGATCTGTCACTCTCTAGATATTGCTGCACAAAATGCTTGCCAACTCTATAGACACAACGGTAGGCTAATGGATCATTTAGGATTTAGAAGAGCTATTACTCTTAGGATCTTAGAAATTACTTATAAGAAAACTACAAAGAGAGGACCTAACAGGCCAGCTAGAATCTTATATGTGCACTCAAGACTGGATGGAATCATCCATTTGATTGCTGACCAAGATAACGAACCACGATGCCGTTTATGTCATAAAAATTGTAACTTTTTGTGCTAAAATTGTTTAGTTGCTCTTCATCCAAAAAATTGTTTTATTATTTATCATACTAACTGATAATTATGTAACCTTCCTATATATTATACAGTGCTTTCATGATGAAAGGAACAAATTCATTAAAAAATTAGGTTTCTATTTCATGTTAAAATCCTCGGACAGGTCGATTAGTATTTTTATTTGGGCATTTTTCGCAATAAAAATTTTGTATACAGGGTGTCTCATTCAAGAGCTATGGCTTTGTCATTAGTTTTTTTAAAGGTAATACCCTGTATATTATTTCACTTTACAATTCTACGATAAATTCTTATCACTTTTTGTGAACATACCATATGCCTCAACTCGATGGATTGCCAGAAACGGAGATAGTGGGTAATGAGAGGTACGATATGAAAACACACAAATGTAATTACTAATTTAATTTTTACATATGTTCAATCTGTTGTCCGTTTACTTCGAGACATTTTTGAAGTCGATTCAATGTTTCCCGTTGCACATTTTCAATTACTTCTGGGCTGATAAGTCTTATTTCCTGCCTGATTCTCTCTTTTAGATCATCAATATTATTTGGTCTATTGAAATAAACTTTAGACTTCAAATAACCGCATAAGAAAAAATCCAATGGGGTTATGTCCGGTGATCTTGGCGGCCACTCAATCGGACCTCTCCGTCCTATCCATCTGTTGGGAAAAGTTGCATCAAGAAATTGTCGAACAGCGATTGAATAGTGAGGAGGTGCCCCATCTTGTTGAAACCATATCTCGTTATTAGGTATGTCAGGATCTTGTGGGTTAGGAAACAAAACAGCTAAAGCCGGAATGAGTTCGAACTGGAGAAAGTTCAAGTAGTCCTCTCCGTTTAGTGTTCCTTCAAAAAAATAGGGACCAACTATACGATTTCGAACAATCGCTGCCCATGTATTAATTGTTTGAGGCCGCTGTGTGTGGCATTCTTGCATCCAATGAGGATTCTCGGTCGCCCAATACCTACAGTTTTGTCTGTTGACGTGGCCATTTAAAGTAAAGGTGGCTTCATCAGAAAAAATTATGTTTGTAATGAAATTTAGATGTTGATTATGAATTTCAAGAATCTGCTCACAAAACTGTACTCTGCGGTCAAAATCGTCTTCTAATAATTCATGTACCAGCTTAATTTTATAGGGATGATACTTATTTACCTTAAGTATTTTATGCACGGACCCTACTGATAAATTGAAATTATTGGAAATTGTAGTAATGGATGTATAAGGGTTATCTTGGGTTTCTAGTAGAACGTTCAGCACTGTTTCTTCAGATACTCTCGGTGGTCTTCCTTTAGGTAAATCTCTAACGTGGCCGTATCTCCTGAATTTTGATTCAATTTTGCTGACTGTCGATCTAGTAATTGGCGGACGATCAGGATGATTTTCATTGAACAGATTGCAGACTTCTTCTTGTGAACGCACCCTATCTCCAAAACCAATCATCATAAGTACTTCAATACGTTCTCTCTCAAGTAATTGCATTTTCTTAAACAATGAAGTAGTGTAGTGCCTGAAGCGTTAAAAACGTGAAAACTGCGGACTATACAGCACCAGTGAATGAATTCAGATGGTACATGTGAAATTTCATTCTTCAGATTTAATGACAATGTTTACCTAAATTTTTTTTTGTACTTTTAATCCACATTTTAAATCTCCAGGTGCTCCACTATCTCCGTTATAATCTGGGAATCCATCAAGTTGAGGCATATGGTATGTTCACAAAAAGTGATAAGAATTTATCGTAGAATTGTAAAGTGAAATAATATACAGGGTATTACCTTTAAAAAAACTAATGACAAAGCCATAGCTCTTGAATGAGACACCCTGTATACAAAATTTTTATTGCGAAAATTGCCCAAATAAAAATACTAATCGACCTGTCCGAGGATTTTAACATGAAATAGAAACCTAATTTTTTAATGAATTTGTTCCTTTCATCATGAAAGCACTGTATATGCAATAAAGTGTTTTGTACTAAAGTGTTTTTAATTCCCAATTTTTAGTTAGTAACCCAAATTGCCACTGTCCTTTTAAAAGGACATTAACTATTGAAAAAACAGCAATAATGGAATAAAATTTATACAACAAAAAGTGTTCTGTTTTACAAAATGAAGAAGAACATGAATACAAAAAATAAGATTTAAAAAAAACCATTTTGGTGATAACTGGGTTTTAAATACGAAATAAACCAATAGAGCGAACATTTCCACACGTTCCTATTCATTTGACGTGATACGCTTTTCGTTCGAGCAACCCCTCTCGACAAAGCTGCCAACATCAATCCACATCTAGTATTTATATTTAAAACGACCGCGACGGATTCCGAGCGCAAATTCAAGACGACATGTTGTTCCTCCTCAAACCGTCCGTCTCGCAAGAATTGAGCGAAGTATTCGAAGAAGCGTGCCGATAAGGACGAGAGCTTACTTGCCGGCTTTTCGCTACCTCGGATTCGCACTTCGTCAGATCGATAATCCCTTTTTCGGGAACATCCGATCCCTTCGGAATCCGTATCGCCTTCTTTTTCGACTTCCTCTTCAGTTACGACGTTTCGGAATTCGGGGACTTCACTTTTGCGGCCATTCGTTCCGGAACGACGTGAGGGTTCTGGTGGTTTTCGAACGCCTCGATTGATATCGGAAACTTCGAGAGTTTCGGGTATGTAATCTTGGCATCTTCATTATCGTAAACGGAAATATTGCTTGGAAGCCGCGTTGCGACGATATCAATCGGAGGATATCCTTATTCAATTCACGATTCAGATCAACTGATTTTCTCAATTTGAAACAAGGTATCGATTGCTCCAAAAACAAGTTGTCAAAGCAAATCATCAAATTATCAAAATAAAAAGAACAGTTCATTGGAAAACCAAATTAAGAACATTGGACACCTGGTATATTTTCAGTTGTTTGTCTCCATAAGACATTCGGAATATAACCATGTATCATTTGTTAATGTATGTAACCGTTTTATCATTTTTTTCCGAAATAAATGTTTATTCAAGAGGGCTATGAATACGTTCAAATAACTAATTTCAGTCCTAAAATGTTTGTAAAATAAAACTTTACTATTTTCGATCAAAATTTTTCAGCTATGTGACGTTTTATTTTAAAATTTTTATCACTATTTTTTCTTCAAATGGCAACATGGTGGCTCGTCGGGTTACGAAAAAGAGCACTTTAAAACGATTAATTTGATACCGCACTTTATTAGGTTGTAAAAAAACTTCCAATCCAAACCTGAAAATACAATTGAGAACCGGTGAGAACTCTCTTTGAATGAAGAATCTTGAGATAAAAAAAAACAGTAACAAATGGAACGCTGTATTCTGAATGTCATATAGAGACAAAAAACTGAGAATATACCAAGTATCCCATTTAAAAATCGAAAGTTTATGCCACTTCCGGTGAATCCGGAATTTCCATGAAGTTGATTTACTTGTCAAAAAATGCAGTTTTATGCATTAAACAGATACTCCAAATTTCATTCCATTAACGCCGAAAACAAAAAAGATATAGGGGCGAGCCACCTTCCGTGGACACACACATATATATATAAATATATATATATATATATATATATATATATATATATATATATATATATATAAAAGTGTTTGTAGGCTTATGCAGACTTCTATAAACAAGGTTGTGGTGAGTAGTGATAGATAGCCCTCGGTCTGCATTTATAAGTAAGTGAGTTTGGTATTAGTAAGTGGCACAACCGGAGTTAAAAATTTCTTCCTTTTTCCAACATATCGTATGACTTCTCTAAACTCGAAGTTGCGTTGCGTTCAGTGTTCAATTAAATCACTTATTGAAATAATTCAGTTGTTTTATTCGATTACAACCCTTCCATTTCGCTGATCTCGTAAGAAAATATTTACTTAGCTGTTCTATAGGTTACATATCAAACAGACGGATCACAAACGTTGCTTGAAACTAATCTCGAAGAACATTTACTCCCGGCTAGAAGATACCTGCACTGTATAAGCTTGTTAAGGGAGGAATAATCAACCATGAAACTGGCGCTAAAGCGCTGAGATTTCACGATTCTGAATTATAATCTGTAATAGATATATATCCACGTAATATTATTAATAGAACTGAGTCGAAGCACTTCACGCTCATCGCTGATACACCTGTAAACTAGCTGCCGATAATCAATTATATAGAATGTTGCATGTTGCTGCAGCTTTACTCGAGTAGAGTGTGCTGTTTCGCTTAATTCCTAGATTGAATACGTATTGAATTGGGCGAATGCCTATTAAAACTTCCTAAGCTGTACGTCAATGATCTAGATTAGAAAAGAAGTTCTAATTTTTTATTCAAGGTTTTCCAGGAATGGTTTTATTTCGAAGCGAAACATTCTGACGTGGGAACCGAGTCTTCTCCGTTGTTCGTTGTGACCACAGTTATTTGCGATATGTTAAAATGGCAAATGTGAGAACACTTAAGATGAGATTGTATCATGAATAATTCTGAATACTTTTACGGATGTATTTGTAGCCCTCGTTGTAGCCGTTTATTTACATTTATATATATATATATATATATATATATATATATATATATATATATATATATATATATATATATATATATATATATATATATATATGTATATTGGGCATGCAGTCAATGAAAACAATCGTACTCTTTTTCTTGAGCTCTAACTTTCGGAAAACTTCATTTTCCTTCTTCAGGAGCAGCTGTAAAAAGGTCCAGTAATGTAAAAAAACGAAAAATGTCAGTACATTACTTTACTGGAACTTCTTACACGATGACGATAGCTGAGACTTGACTGACAAAAAGACAGAGCTCGAAACATTTTTTAGAACGAAAAGTGGGCGCCTTCTTCAAGCGTAAGGAAGAGTACTTCTTGTTTTCTGTCCCAAGATGGAAATAACTTTGGCATTATTCTAAATTTCTTTCACCTTTTTAAACTTGAAGATAATTGAGTGTTTTGAAACTACAAGTAACGAAGATTTCTCTCTGAATTTTTCATAGGGTGAGACAATTCATAAGAAGACTAATACGTTCTCATACTAAATATTTCGTTTGCAAATAACATTTTTCATCAGACGAAGTATAATTCATTCAAGAGGCTAAAAATATGTGGTTCCTATTTCACCTTCCAGGGGTGACTTATGGCCTCACTTACGACGTAATTCATTTTTATGATCAAAAAAAATAATTGTTTCGTTGAAAAGAATTTTTACGTCATTCTGATTCTCCAACTAATGTTCTTTTTTTATGATTTCAATAAATGGCTCTTTATGCTGGATTTAACCCGCTACAAGAAGTAGAATCCCATCCTAGGATGAAGTGTTCCACAGATTCGAGGTTCTTTTTCATTACTGAGATGTGTATGGCAAATTGGTGTGTATTATCTACACAACTTTGATGACGAATGAAATGTGGTAATGGTAGAATAAGGAAGGCAATGTCTGCAGAACACCTGAAGTGTTAATATCTGTAAAGGAGTCATTGGCAGACCAACCTTCCTCAGATATTCAAGTGGATGAAGGTTAATAACGGGTCGTCTGTTGATCTCACTGTTTTTTTTTAACTGAGTCAAGGGCATAGGTGCAGAGCCCCAATCAAAGTATACCAATGCAGAACGCACTTGACCAGCTTTGACGTAAACAAATTTTCAGCACGAATAGACCACTAAGTTTTTGAGCAGCTTACTTGGCAATGGTGGATAAGTATTCGTGCCTGGTTAAATTAGAGAGAACGCCGATACCTGATAGATGTAGGTACATATACTCGTCGAGACTCCCGTGAACACTCTTGGTAGCATCTCTACCCTTACAGAATCCCTTTTATTTCTACGTATTAACATGTAGTAGCTCTTAATCTCTACTTCCACGTAGTACGAATATGTAGTGAATTCTTACACAGAATTTCATGCATTCCCCATAGAAATCACTTGGACTCCTAAAGTTTGATGTGTACTTTCTTTGAAACATCTCTACTCTGACTAAATCCTATTTTAAACAACGGAGTAATCTGTACCGTTTCCATTTATTCACATAAACTCCTAGGAAATTCCTTGTAGTTTCATGAAATCAGAAGCGTTTCTTTTACTCCTATGGAATTCTAAGAACACCAGACTTCCGACATGGTTTTCTTTTACCTCTAGTGACATTGATTTGCTCTTCTACACCAATGGAATTCTATGAACACCAGACTTCCAACAAGGTTTTCTTTTACCTCTAGTGACATCGATTTGCTCTTCTACACCAATGGAATTCTATGAACACCATACTTCCAACAAGGTTGTCTTTTACTTCTAGTGACATCTATTTGCTCTTCTACACCAATGGAATTCTATGAACACCAGACTTCCAACAAGGTTTTCTTTTACCTCTAGTGACATCGATTTGCTCTTCTACACAAATGGACTTCTATGAACACCAGACTTCCAACAAGGTGTTCTTTTACCTCTAGTGACATCGATTTGCTCTTCTACACCAATGGAATTCTATGAACACCAGACTTCCACAAGGTTTTCTTTTGCCTCTATTGAAATAGATTTGCTTTTTTACACGAACTGAACACCGCCGTGTGGAACGATAGAACTGGATACTTCAAATCACGTAACTCTTAAACGAAAATATGGGATAAACACGCGACGACAGCTCCCCATAACTTTCCTTTCACATATACTTCTAGAGGATTTGTCGCCATTCGCGTCATGTGGGCAATTTCGCGAAGAATTTTCCTTTAGCAACAAACGACGCGTTTCGCGATTATTAGATTTATTTTTCTGTCACTCCGTTGACGTAGGTACATCCGGCTTATGTCGTCCGACTGCCGTCGGAGTTTCCGTAAAAGCTCGCGTCTTTGATATCGAAGAATTCGTCGATAACAAGGATCTGCCGACATGCCTCTCTATTCGTATAATCGTACCCCCTTTGGCGAATAAACAGCATTTTGAGTTAACCAATGTTTGTTTAGTCATATTTTATCCCATAAAATACATTCCATTGCAGTGTATCGAAGGAGTCGAATGAGCTGAAATTTGGTACCTGAGATTGTTTCCGTTGCAGAACGAAAGTATCAAAATTTGGGTAAATTTCTGTAACCGCCTCCATTTTTACGTAGATATTTCTAATTTTCATATAAATATCCTCCCGGTGCATATCTCCAGCTGTTCCTATCACACCAAATGAGCTGATATATTTTCATCTGGGATTGTTTTCATTGGAGAACGAACCTACCAGGATTTGGTTAAATTTTTCCAACCGCCGCAATTTTTACGTAAATACTTCTTGTTTTTTGGTAGTTTTTGGAAGTTTTCCAAACTTCACAGCTTCTTCAAATTGAGGTAGATTGAGTTAATATTGAGGAAGTGCCTTTGGGTAGTTTCAACCATCTTCCTCAGTCGCGCTGCCCCGTACGCGTTCAAATCGACCTGCTTCGCTAGCAGTACACGATGCACTTCGCGAATTTTTTTTTTACAATAGAGGGTTGAAATTTTGTGCGTGGATTCAGTTATTGTTGAGGTACGTTCCTTCGTTGGTATCAACATTTTTCCTCAACCGCTATAGACTTCAAAAACTTTTTTTTTAATAAAGTAAATTGTTTTCAACTTTTCAATTCGATTCATGCCTTATTTGGTTGATAAGAAACAAATTTCGGTTTCATGTTTTTGCATTCATCCAATTATATAAAAGCATTCACACTAATACCATCCAGGGTCCTTTTTTGACACATGTAAGATGTAAAATTAGAGTACCTTGGTTAACAAAGAGAAGAATGGTGAGAACTTCAAACACCGGTTTCAGTAAATGTAATTCATTCCGATTCAATTCCTACGTTGCCTATTGTCTAGTTTTTTGCCTTACCCAGCTGCTTAAGGTGGTCGAAATATTGTTGAATGGGTGGTAACGATCAACTTTCACCAAGTTATCGATTCGCTGTGCGCGAAGTGCATCAATGACAAATGAATTTATTTCCCACAAATTTATGACAAGGCAGAAATTAAATCGGACAAAAAATGTATAAGTAGGTGGGTTAAATTTTACTGTGGTTTAAAATTATCGAGGTATTTCGGGCAACTCTCCAATATATTTGGTAGAGTTTTGATGAAAAATATGACAGAACCATTATTCAATTTGTGAGAATGCGCCATTCCAGGTAGCGCTTGAGATTATTGAAAATATTGCTAATATTTTGAAATTTCAGAATTTCTTTTAAAAAATTATTTTCTTCAATTTTATCTACAAAATTTTCCTCGTATTCCTTTTGAAAATTGAGTATTGCAATTACTGTTTCCATTATGCAATTTATGAAAGTCCAACGGTTTTTGGATGTTTGGTCTACACCGAGTACACTTAGGGGGAAGATGCTATAAATACATAATGAACAACTCATGGAAATTTATTGAAAAGTTCGGAAAAAAATGTGTTTTCGCGGTTGCATATATACTTCGAAATGACAAATTTTTTTTGTCGTTTCCCAGTCAGTGGACAGTAGACACCGGTGGACACTCACTAAAAGTCACTTCTCATACAAGCCAAAGAGGAACATTTTAGACAAATACTTGTCGGATGATAATTAAAACGTTAACTAGGAATTCGGTATTTCGTGTTAAAAGTATTGAATGACTGCTTATTCTAAATTAATAAAATTTGAGAAGTAATAAAGGTTAAAATAATTAAAATTTGAAAATTGCGTGACCAGCAGAGCTTCGCCACTATAAGGTCTCATTTTCCTCTGATTATTCTTTCTATTTTTAGATATGAATTCCAAACTCCGTAAGTCCATTTGGAGGGACTGTGAAGGCTAGAAAAAGTGAAGGCCCGATGGGCGTTAGATTCTAGTAACGCACGTGGTGCATACAATATTTTCTTTGTCACGAAAAAATCATTTTATTATAATGAAAAATCGATTTTAAAATCGGTTAATTGGTCCTATACTTTCCATTTTCCTTCTCATAGTAGGCGGGGACACACGAATTGCGGTCAAAATTTGAAGCAGGTAGAAGGGTACTTAGGTGGTTGTTTGGAGACACACGAATTGCGGTCAAAATTTGAAGCAGGTAGAAGGGTACTTAGGTGGTTGTTTGGAGACACACGAATTGCGGTCAAAATTTGAATCAGGTAGAAGGGTACTTAGGTGGTTGTATTCGACGAATGAATTGCTTGGATGGTTAATCTTTTTATCTTAAATCTCTATACATATCATGTATTAGGTGAGAATAATATTGTAGTGTTTTCCTGCGAAACAAATATAAAATTGATGTGTCTTCAAGAAACATTATATATGGATGGTACATTTGACTACTGTACCAAATATTTTTTGCAATTGTTGTGGAAACTTACATCGATGAAGATTCGAAATTTCCTCCCGTCATTTGGGCGGAATGTACCGGAAGCATTTACCGGACAACAAACGCTTGCGAATCTTTTAAGTCAAAATTTAGCAGAACCAGCAGCTCTCCGCACCCCAACATTAATCTTTTTATAGAAACGTTAAAAAGCATTCAAACAGATACTTACATTAAAATCAATTCTGTTATTGATAATGAAACGAGATTTGTGCGAAAAAATGTATTAGATAAACAAGAGTTTATTAACAACAAAATTGGTCAGTACAATAAAAAAGATATTAGTAGGTATAATTTTGTAAAATGTGTTAGTTATAAGTTTAATGAAGTAGTTTTATGATGTATATGCATGTAGATGTAGTCTGTAGTATTGCATAATTTCTATGTTTTGTATATTATATATATCTTTATAAAAATTAGAACTTTTACTTTCGATTTACCGTCTTGCCCCTAAATAAGTTTCTGACCGCAGTTCGGTTGGAGATTAGGACTCCTCAGGTAGGCACAAAAATTTTGACCGCAATTCAGTCACTCTCGCAAAATCGACCGCAATTCGTGTGCACCGTAGTAGGCATGTCATTTGTTGATATTTTGACGTTTGTGAATATTTTTGTCATCATATTTAGTGAATGTCATTGCTGCTTTCTTTGTGTAGTCTTATAGAAATAGTGGAAATGAAAATGAATTTACCCAAAAATATTATAGAAAGTGTAGCCAAAGCTGCGAATAATTCATTGCCGGAGAAATCCAAAGTTGTATACGACAAGGATTATGAAGTATTTAATCAATGGAAGTTACTTCATTTCTCCTCGTACAAAGAGCGGGCGTTATGATCCATAACGCCCGCTCATAACGCCCTATGGCATAATGAGTGTATTTATAGCAACCGTATCTAAGGTAAAATCAACAGATAATATACAAGTGGAAAATAAAATATATTTATAAACCATTTCCGCTCCTGAAGGTTGACTATTATTTTCGGTAAAAATACAACTAAAAAATGCACTGTTGCAACTTTTACAAAAAATTCGTCGAGCACAACGAATTCTGAGGAATTCATAAAACCGGTAATCAACGTTGTTCGCAGAACAAACATCTTGGATACGTCGTACGATTTAATTCGTTTTTCCGCCACTCGCTCTTGTCGGAGAATAAAGGGTAGTACGAGTTCAGTAATTACTCGCGCAAAATCGCGTTTCGCGGAGAATTTTAATGTTCGGTTAATCTCGTTCGAACGTCGACGAAGAAAACACCTCGGAAAAGTCCGACATTGCATTAGTCCTCGCCGCGGATCGATCCCCATCCCGCCCCCACTCACTCACGAAACACAAGGGGTCGGTTTATATAATTCTTCATTAAATGAAGCCGTGTTTCGGAACAAAATTAATTTCCAGATTACTCTCGGCCCCCTCAGCCCGGAAACACAGCTTTATAAGCCCGATTTAGGGGGCACAAAGAAAGGATGCGATGATTAATTATTTTCCCCTCATTAAAAACGTTCTTCATAAAGTCGAGACGAAAACTCGCTTTTCGATTTCGAGATAGATACTCGAATCAACTTCGAATTAATTAGCGATTAATCTTGACCGACTTGTTTGCAATTAGATGCGTCCTACGTTTACGTACATTTCATGAAGGAACAGACGAAAATAGTTATTTACTCACAATCGATCGGTAATCGATGGTTTTCTAACCTTCAGAACAGTCGGGAAGCGCTTCATTACATACTTCATACTTTCCCGGCTAGCAAATCTCACTTTCCCGGCTAGCAAATGTCACTTTACCGGCTAGCTTGTGTCACTTTACCTACTAGCATGGAAATAAATCAGAATTAACTCGATAGTCATTTAATATAAAAAGAAAAAACTATTTGGAATTATAAATATTAATAGTTATATTCGAAGTATGATTACTATTGACCGTTAAAGCAAGACGTTGTTGCTTGAAGTTATGAGTTTCAGAATTCGATGATGATGCCGACGTTCTAGGATTTTCAGCATGAGACAACATATTAGCTATTTTTACTTGTCCATGCAAACAATTCTCCACACAACCTTCAGCCACGGTACTAGATTTCCACCCCCCTAATCTCTTCAACTGTAGAATGTCTCCACCTGTATTAGCTTATAAAGTGCGTCTGAAACAATTCCTGTGAACCCATTTTCTAGTTTAAAAAGGTTGCAATTTTTTTTGGAAACTTCCGATAGAATTATGCCCAAACGGCTTTCGTGTAACTTTGACAAAACTCATTTGTAAGAACCTTTCACAGTCGATCTTGTTGCGCATGTCACAGTCTTGTTTCACTACTTTCATCCATTCCGGTTTTGTAATCACACATGTACGCTAGGAATAGGTTTTGGTTATAGGAATCGTTCTTATAATCCGATTTTCTAAATTTTCCAAATCATTTATTTTCATTTTTATAAGTTCATCACACCTACAAGCTCCAGAAATGCCAATAATCAAAATAACGTGAAAGAAGTTCTGGTAGTGTGGCTTCAAATTCGCAGTCGGGCATTTTTCGTTATATTGTCAAAAATTAAATTGTGAATCATAACCCAACTGTCAGATCGAATCTATGGTTGAATCAACTAACTTTTTATGTTTCCTAATTAATACAAGTAATAATTATTATGAACTTGATTATCAATGTGATAGATTGTGAGTAAAATAGTATACAAACCTCGGGGAAAATCATTCCAGCCTCACGTCTGCAGCACACCTCGGTGCTGCGCACCTCGGTATGCTACCTTGCCGTTCGGCTGTAATAGATCACTTCCCCGCTCGGTATGTAATATACTATTATGTACCAAGTGCGTTATATAGATCCGCCCGATGGGCGTTAGGATCTAGTAACGCACGTGGTGCATACAAGATTTTATTTTTCACGAAAAAATTATTCTATTATGATGAAAAATCGGTTTTAAAATCGGTTAATTGCTCCTATACTTTCCATTTTCCTTCTCATAGTAGGCATGACATTTGTTGATATTTTGACGTTTGTGAATATTTTTGTCATCATATTTAGTGAATGTCATTGCTGCTTTCTTTTTGTAGTCTTATAGACATAATGGAAATGAAAATGAATTTATCCAAGAATATCATAGAAAATGCAGCCAAAGCTGCGAATGATTTATTGCCAGAAAAATCCAGAGTAGTATACGACAAGGATTATGAAGTATTTCATCAATGAGAGTTGCTTCAGTTGTCTTCGTACAATGAGCGGGCGTTATGATCCATAATGCCCGCTCATAACGCCCTAGGGTATAATGAGTGTATATATAACGATATTTAGTTTATGAACGCACTCCAGGTGGTAAAATAATCAAGATGACAAATATCATTTTTGTGTATGGTTTCCATGTCACTAAACAATATAATTATTTATTGAAAACGTATTTGCTGTAAAAATTTCGCTAATCCAAAAAAAGAATGTTGTCAGATGAGGAATTGGAGTTTGCTGCTACTCCACCAGAAATTCGAGAAGCTGCGAAAATAGTGGAAGAAGATATTCTACCAACCAAAAGCCGCCCGAGATATGACAAGGCATATGATACTTTTAAAGAATGGTGTAAGGAAAACAAAGTTCAAAATCCTGGCGCTGGATCGGCGTTACTGGCTTATTTTAGCGAATGTGCCAAGACAAAGAAGATATCAACGCTTTCGTATTTTTTAGAATGCGTAATTATGTTGCTGTGTTACTATACCATTTTGAAATATCAATATTCAACAAAATTACAAAATAGCTATTTACCTAACTACTGCGGAAAATGAATTTTTCGGTGAAGCAGCCGAGTGCGGAAAAACATTTTCCGCAAGTGTTAGGTAAAATAGTTTTTCTACGAGCGTGCGCTTTCAACCCTTCTCCCGCACGCATTTTATTTCGTAGAGAGTCACATTGACAAACAGTGCGGAAAAAACCCCTGCTATTTCATTTCCGCACGATGCGGAGAATTATTTCCACACGGTGCGGGAAAATTAATTTTCCACACTAAAATGTGTGAAAAATTCAATTTTCCGAACGCTCGTAGAAAAAATAATTATACTTTCCAACCGGGTGGAAAGTGCTCACTTTCCACCCGGGTGGAAAGTAGGAGTTAAAAAACGTCAACTTTCCATCTTTCAAAGATAGGTGAAATGTCATTATTACATGCATGGTTGTAAATAAAACATAATGCTCTACTCTCCGGAAATGGTAATTTGGTACGATTAATCGGTTCATGTGGCGGTTGGCAATTTAGAGCCGCACGATTATCATGAATCTAACGTTTCATATTCAATTAAACTCATCGGAAACGCGGGAACAAGTTCGTTTAGTCGTAAAGGTATTAATGTGACGGAAAACGTTTTTCGCAGAGGAGGTATTTTAATCGAATAATTTGCCCGCTTCGATATTAAATCGTTCAACGTCAATTATATAAACGGTGTCGGAATTGTGGCGTATTCGAATTATATAATCGATACACGTCGTAAAATGCTCCGAACACTTCTTATTGGACGATTTAAGCTGTTTCTTTTCATTATAGTCATTTTTCATGTTCAATTTTCTCTACCTTACATTTACGGTTTGCGAAATCTTCTTCTTCTTCCTTTGACGCTACACCCCCAAATGGGATTGGGCCTCCACAACAATTTCGCGCCATCTCTTCGTATCTTTGGCGACTTCCCTCCAGTAGTTCACCCCCATTCTTCTCAAATCCTCTTCCACCGATTGAATCCACTCTTTGCGTGGTCTACCTCTTGCACGTGTCTCTGGTGGTTCCATTCCGTAACTGCTCTTGTGTTTCTGTGTTGTTCCATTCTGCTTACATGCCCCAGCCAGCGTATTCTTTGCGATTTCACGAATCTGAATAGAGAGTTATTGGAAACCTGCATTTACTGTCTTGCAGTGTTTGTGCTGACCTTATATAAATAGTGCTCGACCTTAAAATATACTTAAAATTTAGAGTTATTGAAACCACAGATCAACAACCTTATGAGGTTACGTTATAATGACAAGGTGGTAGGTACTTTGTCTTGCTTTATCAAAGGATAGAACATAGATAGAAGCCGAAAAAAGAGAGGTTATGACATGTAAATCATGAAATAAGGTCTGGATAGTGCCCTACAGTAACCGCGCACAAATAACGACAAGCAGTAACATTAGAGAGTTATTGGAACTTTTATAAAGTTAAGCAGTAATAGTGCCGACCTTATATTGACATATACGCATGCGCAGTTGATGTTTAAAATAAGGGAGACATTATTAATGTTAATGCTTGTCGTTATTTGTGCGCGGTTACTGTAGGGCACTATCCAGACCTTATTTCATGATTTACATGTCATAACCTCTCTTTTTTCGGCTTCTATCTATGTTCTATGTTCTATCCTTTGATAAAGCAAGACAAAGTACCTACCACCTTGTAATTATAACGTAACCTCATAAGGTTGTTGATCTGTGGTTTCAATAACTCTAAATTTTAAGTATATTTTAAGGTCGAGCACTATTTATATAAGGTCAGCACAAATACTGCAAGACAGTAAATTCAGGTTTCCAATTAATAATGTCTCCCTTATTTTAAACATCAACTGCGCATGCCTATATTTCAATATAAGGTCGGCACTATTACTGCTTAGCTTTATAAAAGTTCCAATAACTCTCTACTATGTCCTCACCGCCTATCAAGTTATTTAGCTCGTTGTTCATTTTTATGCGCCAGGTGTTATTTTCGCATCTTGTCGGACCGTATATTTTTCAGAGAATTTTTCTCTCAAAAACTCTGAGTGCATGTTCCCCGTCTTGAGTGATAGTTCAGGTCTCGCTGCCATAAGTTACGACGGGTCTAATCAATGATTTGTATATTCTCATTTTTGATGAATTGCTAAGTATTTCATTTCCCAAGAGTCTCTTGTTTACATAGTAGCATCTGTTTCCTTTCATTATTATGTTGTTCACTTCTCCATTTATCAGATTTCTTCAATTTAATTATGTCCCTAAGTAGGTAAAGTGGTCCACAGCTTCGAATTCAGTTTGGTCGACTATGAAGTTCTGCTGGTTTGCCGGTGTTTTGCTTATTTTCATGTATTTAGTTTTGCTAACATTAATTTCTAGTCCCAGTTGTCTTGTCTCTTGCTCTAGTTCTTTGAAAATATGCGAAATACTTACAATTAAACAAAAAAAATTTGTAGCAGGCATTGATGAATCTTTACATAGTATGAAATGAAGTAACTTCCGGTATCTGTTCGCTTAGATCTTTTAAAGTACTAAACGGATTTTTATGATGTCTTCAGCAATAGATAGAGTGATTCAAGAGGAAGGTTTATATGTATAATACATGCATATTGTGATACAGAAAAGCCGAAAAATATAATTTTGTGCGCTTAAATCGCAAATGCTGGCTAAACCTCACGAGATATAGATTAAACTAATGTACTACGAAATTGTATAACTTAAAAAGAACGATAAAAAACCGCGACGGTATATATTTATCTCCTATAACCCTCAGTAACCATTTTTCACGGTTGGTATTGGTCGGCGGGCGCGGGGTGTGCCGGTCTCGTGTGCCTATGAAAAACGCATCGATGGCATTGTATGATTCGAAGCGATCGCACGCATATATAGGTATTCTCCAGCCAGTAAAATAAAATCATCCGTAAGAATCCGGGACGGGTCGCAAGTTTTCTAAGTATAATATTTCGCAAATGACAGAGTATTTTGCAATAAAATTGAGCATAACTGTACAAAATGCCTTACTGAACTTGTATCAGAGAGTTAAATCGTGATTCTTTCATACTGCTTGTATGAAAGAATGACCGAAAATTTTCGTTTGATAATCGTTGAAAACTCTCGTTTTTTGAATGGGAATCCTTTATTCCTTCAACGAATTCATTCTTAGCACCTAAAATAAGTGCTACTTTCAACTCAATTGCCTATCTCGAAACATAACTGTTTTCATTTTGAATAAAAATAAAAACAACATTTTTGCAATGTTTAATATCTATTGGTGAACCTGGTGCCTCTATTATTTCAAAATTAAATAACACTATAACCGTGGTTTCAGATCGGCGGGAAGGGCCAACTTGGTAATTTTCAAAGTCACTTGAAATAAATCATTTCAATAAGCAGATCCCAAAGGCTAAACAAATACTTTCTAATAGACCAATCAATACCAATCATATAAAAGTGTCAACGTTTATTGCCTATTTAGCATTTGAATGTAGAGGAGTGTCCTACGATCAATATATTTTGAAACTGAAAAAATTCGAGTTCCTATACGATTTCTACGAGTAAATGCCATTAAAGTCAACTTATACGCAATTCGAAATGTTGGGAATATTTCATATTTTTTTGGCATTTCGGAGTATCACAAGTATGAACTGAGTATTTTAACTACATACTCCAAACGCTTATAACGAGGCAATCATTCTTAGGACATTCTGAAATATTTTTTATATCAATCAAAGTAACTACGTATGTTTGTTCCTGATTATTCCGAGTTTTCGAAAAATGTAGACAATTTATTTGGTTTTTATTTTTATCGAATAAAATTAATCTTTTTTTTGACATAATCAATTTGAAAAGAGTTTGCATATAACTACGGGTCTTGATACTGGGAAAGATAAGATCGACATTTCCAGCATTTTACGCACACGGTGGAGTATGCAGAAAGCTGAAATTTATACATAATATATGTTACAAATACGTTATAGTTATTAACGTAACAAGCCCGATATGTAGCAAATAACGGATGAGATTGGATATTGTAATCCTCGGCTGCGCCTCGGATTATAACTAACCGAATCCGTTATTTGCGTATCGGCCGTGTGTCGTTAAAAATTTTTCGTAATCCCCTTGAAAGATTATATTTTGATTCCGAAGAAAGAAAAAACCCCGTACCTCGCAATTCTAAAGAAAAATCCCAACTTCGTGCACTCTGTTGTCATGGAACAGTTTCATAAACAACGTCAATTTTTTGTGTTCTCAAGTTCGCTTTAACGACGACTATGATAATTGATGAAATTGAGGAACAAAATCAAATTCCTTTAGAAATATTGGGAGAATCATGTGCAGTGCAGCGAGTGTTGATTAACTTCCGAAAATAACTCAAGAGCGATATCAAAAAGAATATGAAAATGTTGAAATGTGGCGTAAAAGCAAGAATGTAAAGGTGGTTCATGAAGACGTATTATTAGCCTATGCGAAATGAAAATCAGAGGTTTATTCTCCCAACTCGCTGTGAACCAAGATTTCAATGTTGTTATTGTAAGCAGAATGATGTTTTGAAATAAATATTTGAACAAGTGATTTCTTAACGGCCGCCGGCAGTTAACACTGACTTTTCAATTGTCATCTGAATACCGTTAAATCAAAATAACAGTATGGGAATACGAAAAATTCAATTTCTGAAAAAAATTGTCTCGTAGAAAGACTCTGCCAGAGACTTCACCATTTCATATAATCATTGTCTACGGGCATACTGCCAATGTCAAACATATCATTCAAACATAAAAATGTAATGAATTAGTATCAAATTTCGACCACTAGTAAATCGTTAATACGGGAAGATTTATTATAAAGAAAAGAAACAGCTTAATCACCTTAAATTGAGTAAGATCCCAATTTCCTATCCTGTTAAAATTGTACGTGTACGAAGTTTATTTCTTAGGAAGTTACAGCTTTTGTTTGATTAATTATTTAACTCAAATTTTCCTAATTTATATTTTTAAAACGCTTCAGAGGCGAACCTCCTTCATCAGTAGAATAATATGGAGTTACAAAACTGCAAAACAATAATAAGATAATAAATTGAATAAGTAATAAAACACTCATCTGAAAACCACAAACTATAAACTTGAATTTACGACTAGCTTCGCCTTTTACAGCTTTGTCAAGAACTAACTTTCCAGAAATACATATTACATAGAAATTCAAACTTATTTTCTCGGTTTGCTACCTGGTGATCGTTGTATTGGAATTTAATCGTAGGGTTTTCCAAATTACCAGAGGTTCAACAAGGGTTAAGATCTAACTGGTCACCAGGTAGCAAAACGAGAAAATAATTTTGACATTCAAGTTTGAGTTTCGATGTAATATGTATTCAGTACTCTTGAAATGCTGTGAAAGACGAAACTGGTAGAGAATATTAAAGTTTATAGTTTCTGATTTTTAGACAATTGTAGTTGATTATTTGAACATATTAAAATTATTGGTATATATTGGTAATGAAAGAGTAAGATTGTTACAATTGATTTCAATATGTTCAAATAATGTTAAGTGGTGAATATATTACTATTGTTTTGCAGGGTTTAAACTCCATATTATTTCACTGATTAGGGAGGTTCGCCTACCTTTGAACGTGTGAATATATAAATTGAAGAATTAAATTATTATTCAAACAAAACCTCCAAATTAAAAAGAAATAAACTTCGTATATATATATATATATACCTATATAATATATATATATATAATAATAATAATAATAATAATAATACCTTTATTTAGCATACAGCTATTGATAACAAAAATAATCATTATATCCATAATGTCCATCCAGAAAAATTTTCAAATACATATACTATCAGAGATTTCTTAAATACTCTATAATTTTTACAATATTTACTGCTGAGTGGCAGATTATTATACAAAATAAGTCCCCTGCTCATTATGGATTTGTACATAAAATGAGTATTATATTAACTTATCATGAAATCGTTTCGATGTCTAGTATCATGCTCATGCAACTCATTTACAAAATGTAGGGTTTCACTTAAATAACTAGGTAACATATTTTCTTTCATCTTATATATATATATATATATATATATATATATATATATATATATATATATATATAGTTCAATGTCCTATAGGTTATTCTCTGGTTAACACTCATCAACTGTAACACATTCAACATATTTTTGATTGCCGTTTGATTATTACATTTCAAAATTATTCTCATACCTCGGTTTTGAATTTTTTGTAACCTATCAACACTATTTTTTTGCAGATTGAAAAGAAGTGTAGAACAATACTCAATATGAGGCAGTGCAAGTGTCTTGAATAACATCAAAGTTGTGTTCATATCTAATTTATTTCTTAATCTTGCAATAAAGTGAATTTTTTTGGACATTTTATTTGCCCAAAAAATTCATAAAAATGTTTGGGGTGGACCACCCTAATCACTCAGGGGTATGAAAAATATATACTTAACGACCTATTCTCAGACCGACTATTGTTATTTTCGAATGCCATCTTGCAACCCTATTGCGGATCTGTGGATAAAATAAAAAAAAAGAAAATCGCGATGGAAAAATAGGGGTTGATCGTAGGAGGGTAAAAAATTGAGAGTAATATGAATTTTTTAAGTCAAAATAAAAATCTTGCCAAAAATATTAAATTTTATAATTAACAAATAAAAAATAGGGGTTGATCGTAGAGTGGTGAAAATTTAGGGTTGTATGTATTTTTGAATGCTGCATCATATGAAAATATAACAAAAAATTTTGTCTAAAGATTTAAAAAAATTAAGGGGTATGAAAAATGGATGTTGACCGATTCGCAAACCTAACCAATATGCACACAAAATTTTATGAGAATCGGTCGAGCTATTTGGGAGGAGTTTAATTTTAAACACCGTGACACAAGAATTTTATATATTAGAAAGATAGAGTAGCAGAGGCCCACCGCGTGCATGTGACTTAACGAAAATATTAGGGGGTAACTTCGGCTTAATACCCAGTGGCCGGATGCAAACTTTGCAACATACGCGTAAGAGTATATCGTTGCTGGAAAAGAACCGCAAGGGTGGAAAAAACCCGAAATTTAATTTGAAAGCTTCAACTTCGCCAACGAAGCAACAAAAGTTATCAGTTGTTTACTCACGTTTTACATACGCCATTAACCTGTCGTACCGTTGGGCGAGACGACAATGAATAAATTTGGGTCGCACGAATCGCAGATCGGGGTATCAGATTGGCGACGAACAGTTCACCCCAAAGTTTCGTGGCGGAATATCGATCGTCGTCGGGGACCATTTACATATTCAGTGTCCTATTGCAGCGAGCGTCGGGGGCTCGGTCGGAATTAAGGTTTTAAATTGAAAACGAACTCATTAAGAAGCGAAGCTACGATCTCATCGATGAATAATCTATTCGGGCTAAATTGTAATAAAAGCAATGCGAAATTAAAACCGACACTTATTTATACACGTCCGGACGTTAACTCCGTACCTATCTACTGTACTTCCGGTTAATTCGAACGAGTTTCTTCAGTGAAAAGCTCAGAAGGAATTGATTGTTTTATTTACTCATTATCTCACTTTTGAACAGGAATTTTCCGTAGTGAATCTCTTCATCGAACTACCACTAATAAATGGCAAGAATATTCTAGCTTCATTGGATAATAACATCGAAGATTTTGGGAAGAAAACTGATAAACTCCTGTTTGTAGGAGATTTGTTTTACCATAAGAAACTTATAATTTATTCGCGGTTTCAGACCTCTATAATCTAAAGGCGCGTTTTCCTCCACTTTCGCCAGTCGCCGACGACTGCGACTGAGTAGCGTCGACCAATTCGTCAAGACATCTCCAATGCATTTTAAATCATCCTGTTTTCCTAGCCGCTACTCAGTCGCGACTACCAGCGTCCGGTCGCCGTTCGTACAGTCGCGAGTAGCTGCTCATATTCGGAAGGGGTGTCGCGATATTTCGTCGACGAAAGTTAGTTTGCGTAGTTATATTGATGCCGGGAAATTCGGAAAAAATTTTTAAATTTTGTTTCGTTATCTGTCAGGTGGTTCTGGATTAATATTGCCTGAAATCCTTCCAATCGTCTATTTGGGAACATTGCTAATTCTTCGCTTCTCTGTTTCTCAGATTCTAACGTTAACATGAGAAGCAGATTTTCCTCCTGCACTTGATAATTTAATAACATTGCAATTAATGATTTTTTTGAAATATTCATTTTTCTTGTGCTGAACAGACCAGAACGAGGGACAAATACTGATTGACGCAGGCTAGCAGGTCGCAGTCGTCGGCGACTGGCGAAGGTGGAGGAAAACGCGCCTGAATGAATAGGTCGCAGCTACTACCAGTCGCAGTCGTCGGCGACTGGCGAAAGTGGAGGAAAACGCGCCTTTAGAGCTGCCGAAACCGCTTTTGGAGCTAATTGCAGGAGAGTACGGGCCAAATTCTCATCAAGCGTTCTCGGAACTCTAGAGATGACAACTCTCCTTACGCACGAACGTAACAAGGATTGATTTATTTTCGGCAATGGATGAAATTTAGTTGAAGGGTAGGTATAGTATATTCACTATTCGGAGCTAACAGACGGGTAATCTCCCACTGGGTGGTGCTTCAGTAGATCTACAGATCTCTAGAAATACAGGCCCGTACTCGTAAATTATCTACTTTTTTCTCGGATAGTTCCAAACACCATTTGGGAGTAGGAAAAATTATACTGTGAGAGTGAAGTCACCCAATCACACTGCGTAATAGAGCAAAATCCCAGAGCCGCCAGACTTTACTCATTTTCTCAGCAATAATATTTGTGGGATGAAGTAGTGCTCGTATGTGCTTTCAGTAGTGTATGGATACCTGCTACCTTGTGCCGACGGCCAATTTCAAGGTATCAGGTGCTAAAGATGGAAAAAAACTCAACTCACTTTTCTTATTTTCTAAGTCTTGATTTTTATATATGATACTCAGGAAACAATTTCAATACCTTATGCAAAGAGCCAGACCAATCGTATGGGTCAAACATCCCGCCAGACACAAATAAAATGTCCATATGAGTATGACAGTATGAGCGAAATGTCATGATTTGCGCATTTAAGCGCGATAGTGATTATCTATGCGCGTCGATCTCCCTTCTATACTTATACTGTCATGACATTTCGCTCATACTGTCATACTCATAGGGACACTTTATTTGTGTCTGGCGGAATATTTGACTGAAAAAATGAGAAAAGTGAGTTTAGTTTTTTCCATTTTTAGCACCTGATACCTGGAAATTGGCCGTCGGCACAAGGTAGCAGGTATCCATACACTGAAAGTACATAAGAACACTACATTCCATACATATTATTGCTGAGAAAATAAGCAACGTCTGGCGGCTCGATCTACCTTCTATACTGACTGTCATGACATTTCGCTCATACTGTCATACTCATACACTTTATTCGTGTCTGGCGGGATGTTTGGCCCATACGATCGGTCTGGCTGCTTGCATAAGGCATTGAAATAGTTCTATGAGTATCAGATATAAAAATCAAGACTGAGAAAATAAGAAAAGTGATTTGAGTTATTTTCCATCTTAAGCACCTGATACCGGGAAATTAGCCGTCGGCACAAGGTAGCAGGTATCCATACATTGAAAGTACATAAGAACACTACTTCATCCCATACATATTATTGCTGACAAAATAAGTAATGTCTGACGGCTTTGGGATCTTGGACTATAAATCAATTGACCCATATCTATAACACATTTTAATTACACGCAATTAATGGCGACTTCGACAATGCTCGTAGTTGTCCGGGATTGAAAATGACTCATTTAAAACCTCATAAATTAAACGGCGTTAGCTCCCTGCGACGATAAAACACATAAAGCAATCCGCTTATCCAGTGAAAAGGTGATCAATCAAAACGAAACTGGCTAAAATATTACGCTGATCGAATAATTCATTTTGCTCGATCAACGCTTTGAAACATCACTTGACGTTGCAGATTTCCAAACAACAAACTTCAACTGTGACGAAATTCTTCAGTCTGTAAATAGCAGACAATTACGTAGATTTTCTCCGCTTCAAGTTCTAGATCTCTTCGTTAAAATATCTCCTTCGATAAATAAGCATTCCAATGTCGTTGCAAGTAGCGCAATATTATCTTTACAGGCGAGATAAGCGTCTGAACATAATATCAAGTTCGAAACTCTAAATTCGCATATCAGCAATATTTATGGATGAAATCTATTCTGATTCAAAAACAACCGAAATTTGCGATGCTCTGAAAGAGGCTTGGAAGAACCAAAATGTATGTTTTTGTAAGCTGCTGTGAGACTTTATATTTTTAAAATATACTCACTCGATATGTCGTTTTGTTAATTTATAGAATGAAGGAAAGTATAACAATGTATAATTTATTGGAAATGATATGAAGAATTTCAGTTATTCCACTGAACAAACGGAAAAAAAAATTAATATATATATATATATATATATATATATATATATATATATATATATATATATATATATATATATATATATATATACATATATCGGTACATACAAGAGTTAATTTAATTTTGACAGCAGCACTAGAAAAATAACACTATACACTATTTTTCCTTTGTTCTAGAGTTTTCAATAATCTTTTATTATCTTCTTCAAGATATCTAGAAGCCATTAACTTCAGACAATTTGATCTACTGAACAGTCAACTTACAGAAGTTGAGTTTGTCATATTATAATACTTCGTATACCTACTCAAAGTCAACAGGGACAAACTCAACTCCTGTGAGTTGGTCTGTTTATCATACACCATATCAAATTGTCTTCAAGGTCTCCTGAAGAAGATAATAAATTATTTTCGAAAGTAGGGTTAAGAGGATTAATACTGGCCCAGCATTTGCCTTGTAAGTTTGCAAGCAGTGACTTACATTACCATGAGGAAACCTCTGAAAAAAACTCATGGCAGACCAGTCGGCCTCAGGGTTTGAACCTGAAACCTTCCAAATACTAGTCAGCGTAGGTACCTAACTCGACTAACTAGTTTGGTGATATCTCCTATCAATATTCTTCATCATATAATCATCGCAAGCAGACGTAGAGAATTTCAAGAGAGAACGCCATATTTCAAAGACGACACGTAACTGCAAGATAGAACTTCATTAAACGATTTGAAACTAACTTTAGTGTTAAGATTTTTCCGCATTATTACACGAATAAAATCCAACGAAACAATTTCGAGGCCAACGATAACCACTCATTTCAATAAGAATCCAGTGGAATGCAACTAGATTCCGAAGAATTCCATATCTTTCCACAGACTTCGAAAATTCCGAGAATATTGTCGAACTCATGATGATTTCGGCTTTCCCAACGCGACGACTAGAAAATTGAAACTCCGCAAATCCCTGTAGATATTAAAACCAAACGATGCATTCGATTCCGCCGAAAAAAGAGCGCTTTCAAACAATCTGATAAACAGATCACTGCTCGCACAAGTTTCGCAACGACAATGTAATTAGTGACCATTTCCATATTTCTTCAGTTAGAAGTTGTGGTGGAGGAGTTCAACTCCAATTATACCGTTCTAAATCGAAAATGAACTTATTAGGAATACTCCGACGCCTCCGAAAAGTTACCGCCTAATTAGATATACGAATTAGACCCGACTCTAGACCCTCAATAATTAGAAGCTACGTCTTGTCCTTGGGTGATTCGTACGGGCACAATGGAAACTGAGGAATTACGTCGATAAAGGGAACCGATAACAAATTCCGCAAGTTAATGGAATTATGTAGTTCGGTCGAGAGTTCCGAAGTGATCTCCGGGCCGCGATTTATTTGGATGTCTGGCACTTTGCCGTTCGTGATTTAATTCAATCGCAATCGAGCAGACCGAAAGCGAGGGTTCATGTCTAATAAATAAATGTATGTATATATATATATATATATATATATATATATATAGGTATATATATATATATATATATATATATATATATATATATATATATAAATATATATATATAAGTATATATATATATATATATATATATATATATATATATATATATATATAAGTATATAATGAAGAAAACTAGGACATTTATCTGAAACTAATCAAACAAACCTCCTAGCAGAGCTGGTTATATGAGTTCACGAAACATCGAAATATTCCCATCTACCTTTAGACGGTACATGTTAGAAATATTAAGTTGTTTTTCACAATCAATGGAGAATGGTAGACAGGCTGTTGCGCCCTTATTTGCGGTACATCAGTATCATCCATTCATCGAAAATAATAACCAACACACAATATTTCAAACGTTCTTATATTTTCCCTCTAGCAACACAATGGCATATGAATATGACACAGCGCTACCAGTCGGAAACAAATGAACCACATTCTACATATAGATGAAACATTTCGGCAACGAGAACTCCTGACATCCGAAGGTGGCTACTATATTCGCTAAGCTAGAGTGATGTTGCGTTACATCAATTCGATGTAACGCAACATTTACAGACCGCCAGTAGCAATCGCTCCGAATTTTATCCCTCTATAGAGGCAAATGAATATAAAACAGAATTCTTCGTGTTATCGAGACACGTCCGTAGCAATAAGGAGGTTTGTGTGAATAGTTTCGAATAAATGTCTTAGTTTAGTTCATTTTATTGCCACGGACGTGTCTCGATAACACGAAGAATTCTATTATATACTTATATATATATATATATATATATATATATATATATATATATATATATATATATATATATATATATATATATATATATATATATATATATATATATATATATATATATATATATATTATATATATATATATATATATATATATATATATATATATATTTATATATAGATATATATATATATATATATATATATATAGATAAATATCTATATATATAGATAAATATATAAATATATATATATAGATATATATATATATATGTATATATATATATATATATATATATATATATATATATATATATATATATATATATATATATATATATAAGAGAGGGGAAGTCTTTGCTGACCAGTTAGGATAAAGCTATGAGAAAACTCGTTGGGTACGCAGCATGCAGGAAGTATACTCTTACAACACTTTTTCCAATATTTCGACAATGTTTATTGTCATCATCAGGGAATGCTACAATATTATTACAAAGTGAAACTAGGACAAATACATAAAGAAGGTCATAATATCAATTTTGATGCTGCTAAAATCTTAGCTAAAAAGTCCAACAAATATAAGAGACTTTTTCTGGAAATGGCGTTCATTTCGCAGTCATCCTCGTGTGTTAACAAAAAGACTGATGTCAAACATTTAAGTGAAATATATTCATTCTTATTGCACTTGGATCAATATCCCCACAATGTAAGAGTTTCAAATTCCTTGTCTATTGATTGATTTAATTTAGAATTTTAATTTTAGGTCTCACTTTTCCAGTTTATTGTTGTCTCTAGTATTATAGACAGTGTTGACCCTCTTTATAATTAGCCTCTCTTTATGGTTCCCTAAATTTTATATAACGTTTTTCGTCATAATAAGTTTCATGTATCTTTCAATTTTGTTTAATTTAATAATTTCAACATTCGGAGTGTCTTCCCTTTTTGGTGGAAGATGACATACTAGCGATGTGATATCTCTTCTGTGCTCTGATGCTCTAAGAGTAAGAGAACTCGGTCCTTAGCGTGGTTCACCTCTTCTATGTTCTCACTTTAGCCTCACTTTTTGGTTATATTTTTTAAATTTCATTTCACTTTCCATGCCGACGATGTGAATACCGGTATGATGTAGTGTTTAATAATAATTTTAAAATAATTTGAATTTTAATGTGACTGTTTTGTTTCTGCCTTTAATTGTTCAAATTTGGTGATGATGGCATATATAAGTTACTCTCACTGACTTTGTTCTGAACATGTGCACTTTTGTTGTTAACGTCAAGATTAATTTTATTTTAAGATCTATGCATACAATCTCATGGACACTGTAAGTTAATTGGTGTTTTTTCCACTATTTGTCCTAGTTTCACTTTGTAATAATATTGGAGCATTCCCTGATGATGACAATAAACATTGTCGAAATATTGGAAAAAGTGTTGTAAGAGTATACTTCCTGCATGCTGCGTACCCAACGAGTTTTCTCATAGCTTTATATATATATATATATATATATATATATATATATATATATATATATATATATATATATATATATATATATATATATATATATATATTCCCATGACATCTCCAGCGGCTTCCATCGAGTCGAATGAGTTGAAATTTGGTACCTCGGATTTTTTCCGTTGCAGAACAAAAGAATCAAAATTTGAAAATAATTTTGCAACCGCCGCCATTTTTAAGTAGATATTTCTAATTTTCATATTTTCCCGGTACATATCGATATCTCCAGCTGTTCGCATCACACCAAATGAGCTGAATTTACCAACGATTGTTTTCGTTGCAGAACGAAACTATCAAAATTTGGTAAAATGTTTCCAACCGCCGCCATTTTTTACGTAGCTTCTGCTTCTGCAGATTGAGTTAGAGGGTTGGAGTTTGGTACGTACATTGAGTTTATGTGGATTTAAGATCCTTTTTTGAATTCAACTCTTTCTCAAGTGCGCCGCATTTCGTGGTGGCTATTCCGTTCAAATTGAATCTCGATCTGTTTCGCCATCAGTAGGCGATGCACTTCGCGAATTTTTTTTTTTTACGATAGAGGGTTGAAATTTGGTATATGGATTGAGTTGATGTTGAGCTGCGTTTCTTCGTTGGTTTCAACTTTTTTCCTCATCCACGATGCAATTCGCGAATTTTTGTTTTTTTAGTAAAATAAATTATTTTCAACTTTTTCATTCGGTTTGCTATAAGCGGGATTAAAAATTCCAAGCGTATGTTCTAATAGAACGAGCTCATTAGGAGACCCCACTAGAGTGAAGGCCCTCGGTGGAGGCCTCAATATAATGGAAAAAAAAATTATTACGATTAAGTTTTCAGTGCAAGTTCAGATATTTCAGTCAATTGAAGTGGAAAAATTTATACGAAATGAAAAACAGCGCTTTGAAGGAATTGTAGCAATTTCATGCAAAACCATCGCAACATTCCGTTTTCATAAACAAGAGTCTAGGTCATAAAATTATAGATATAATGAAAATTTCAAAAAAAATGCAGCTACAGCAGGACTTTCTAACATAATACACCAAGCGTGTAAATCTGGCACCATTACGAAAGTAATTGTAAGTAATCATGCAAGACCTACGCTGAGCGCAAGAACAGTGAAATACCCGGCGCTATATTAAGCAGTAAATAACGAAAAGTACAAGTTACAATCACTTCGCTTCTACTTAAATTAATTAAACGAAACCCCACAAATATCCCCGACCTGTTTTTCAGTCTTGCATATTATCGAACCGACAGCCGGCAGCTCTTCGAACTTCGCACGGCATCCCCCAGGGTCCGACAACGTGGAGGTCTCGCGCAATTACTGGTGGTGGACGGGAAGGATCAACATTGCCGGCGGCGGGTAAACGCCGCCTAGTTTAAACGCGAAACCGCTGCGGATTTCGCGGTTGGCGACTATGCGCCTCTTTTCGACCGGTCTTTGGGGCTCCGTTTGATAGTTCGAATCATGAACTGCTAAGAAAAGCGATCAAGCGATCGATTAGGGGGTTTGAGAAAATGTTGCACGAATTCAAATGGCCTAACCGATCAGTAAAACGTCCTCAATTTTTTTTCAATTACTTCAAAATGAGAAAGTAATACCCTGTAATTTGGATTTGGAATTTTGACAGGCCGCTGTTCATGGTCTGCCGAGAGCCTCATTATCTAAGCCTAGTTTAAGGACACTAGGATGTGTTTCATCAAATTTTTTCACTATATATATATATATATATATATATATATATATATATATATATATATATATATATATATATATATATATATATATATATATATATATATATATATATATATATATATATATATAGGATGGCCCACCATATTCGCCTCGGTGTTTCTATGAGAAATGAAAAGAGTGGGGGAAAAAATTTAGCATAGCCATATGTGGGTCCATGAGGAACATATTTCAAAATTATTTTGAAATATACAGGGTGACCCAAAAAAAAAAGATGCTTACATATCAAAGTTATATTTTTTCTTATGGAACACCCTATATTTTTTTAAATTTTTAGATACTGTAGACTAAATAAAGGTAAGTTACTGTTATATTTCCTATACCTAAAACTAACCGTTCCTGAGAAATTAAAAATACGGACCATAATTCAAAAATTGTTTACACCCTGTAACATTTAACGAGCTGCTTGTAGCTGAATTTACCGCTTAGCTGAAAGGTTAAAGTTAACTACCACATAAAAGTTTCATTTCAATATTGAAGAGTGTTGAAAAAAATTGCATCAATGCCTGGGCTCATTTTTTTATTGAATAACTTCTTAAAGTTAAATGGAACATCCTGTATTTAATGGCATATTTGGACGCAGAATTAGATTCCCTTTAAAACTACATCAGGGTTCCCTATTATACCTATCTATCATGATTTTTACGCAAAAGACGTTTTTATATTCTACTTATGAGTAATTTCTTTATCTTAAAACTGGAACATCCTGTATTGTAATTAAAAAGCATTTTTGAAATCTTTTCATTAAGGAACATGCTCGGGAACACGTAGATTCGCTTAAAGCTCGAGTTTATATTTTTGCTACTAGTACAAAATGTATACATATGTTCTTTGATAATTTTTTTTCTCATTCGTCTCTGCCACTGTCTTCAAAAATTATTTGAACATACGGCAACAATTAAAAAATTGTCGATTGAAAGTATCGTAAGATAGTATGCCCTCTACACAGGAAAGACCTAGAACCTTTAAATTAGCATTAAATATTAAAAATTAGTTCCCCAAACTTTTACTTTAGTGCTCTACTCTAACCAAAACGAGCGAGCGTACAACAAACTTTCACAGATATTAGCACTCGAGCATGAATATTTTATCGAGTATCTAAGTGACGTTTTGTGTACACCAATTTTTAGGATGATTCGAAGCAAGATATACCTACTTAATACAAGTTTATGCCAATCACTTCCGAATTAAACGAAAGTATAAAAAGTAGGAGAAAAGTTCCGACATAAGTACCTAAAACGAACGAAGACTTTCTCTATCAACTCGTTTGAAAATGAAAGAATATTTTTAAAATTCACACTGCCGATCTAATAGAACGAACATATTTATGAGTAAATGAAAGTTTTAGAAAGACGGTCGAAGAGTTACAATTGTTCCCCCAGTGCGGCACCCGATAGGGAGCAGTGCACGCCGTAAAATAGATTACCTGGGGCATTATTATGCGATTATTGAAAGGCTATTATGTGGAGTAGTATCGAATTTGATTATATTGTTATCCCTGGACATATACCATGAAAAGGTGAACGCGGTATTATTATATTATTTCGTAGCCGAGCTCGTAGCCAAATTTCGATCCAGATAATAGGATAATATTCTGAGAAGCGAGTTGAAGATGTTAAGTGGGACAATGCTTGAACTTAACTTCGTGAGTTGAAACAAATAGGCCCCTACACACGGGCGTCGATGTCTTAATACATCAACGTGCATCCAATAACGTGCAAACAATAACGTTAATGTGGATGCAAAAAACGTTTTTTAATGCACAACCCGTATGAATGCCGCGTTGATGTTTTCAGGAATCGCTTGAATTTTTGGATGCGCATTCCAACGAATGCATTCAAGTCTCTATGTGTGGATGTAAATTACCGTAGAGTGTGCGTTTTTAAAGCAGTAGCGGCGGTAAAGTTTGTGAATTAATTTGTTACTGCAGTAGGCATTTCAAATAATAAGTTAAAGATTTCATGAATTTGTATAATGTTTACTAAAAATGTTTGCAGATAGTTTCATCATTATGTCTGACTGCAGAACAATGTCCCGGGAATTTCTACGGGAATTTGTGGAGTTGTACAGGGACTTACCCTTCTTGTGGCAGACAAAATCAAAGCACTATCTAGACCGAAATAAAAAAATTAAGCATACAAAATATTGATAGAGAAGCTGCAAATCATTCAACCAAATGCTACAAACAGTACAGTTGTCGCTAAAATCAATAGTCTTCGTGGTGGGTTTCGGAGATAAAATGAAAAAGTTTTTATCTCGAAGAGAAGTGGTGAGGCTTTCAGAGATATTAAAGTAGCGAATTTTAAACCTTGGAAATTTCTTGCAGTAATTTCTGCAGTTACTGCCAATCTCATTATTGTGTCTTGACGTTTTATCAATGGAATAACCATGTCCAATGTTTCTAACAGGTGAATGTGTGAAAAATTTTATCGTTTTAGAAAACAACCTTTAGACCACATTCGGCGACGATTTTCATTTTTCTTTTTCTTTGTACACGCCACTGCCTTCAGAGCTAAATATTCTACCTGCTCAGATATCTAGTCAAACATTTTAGCAGACTGGACAAAACTATGCTTTTGTACGTACGTGTGTACGAAATCAGGGTGCACGTTATTGGATGCACGTCGATGTAGATATTAAGACATCGACGTCCGTGTGTAGCCCGCCAATACTTTAATTCTGGAGTTATCTACCAGTCAGCGAGTCCATATATGTTCCCCTTGTTCAATTTTAGAACGTGAGTATTCGAAGTTTGTTGATATTTTCTGTATTTGGCACCAATGGGCAATTAGATTTATTTTTAACAATTATTATTAAGTAATTCATTTATTCATTCAATAAAATTCACTGTAGAGATCGAAAATGAATATCATACAATGAATTTATGAACCTAAAATAAATTATGTAAATAATTTCCTCAGTTTCGATATTTATAGTAAAGCTAAGCACACTGATACAATAATAAATCAAATTTTCAAATACAAAAATATTGAATATTTCATTCATTTATACAAAGATTAGTTTCGCTTCTGTTATCCAGAAACAATTTCCAATTTTGAAAAAAAAAAAAATACTTAAGTTCATAGTGAAACTAAGAGATACCAAAAAATGGAGGGCGCATTCTTGATCTCTTTTTTCGAGACAAATTCACTTGCGAAAAGCAAAATTGGCAATCGTCTTTTCTTTTCGAGTTATAAACAAAAGTTCGATTTTTCGACTTTTAGACAAGTGCAAATATCATAGTTGATTCTGAAATTACGAGATAATAGCATTCACATTCATGAGGCACTTTTTTCTGTATAATCCAGTGGTGTCGAGAGAATTTGAAAAAAGAGCAATTTCGAGTTATGGCCTGAAGATGTATTTTTTAAAATGCGAATCATAGTTGGCTGTGGTTTGGTTGGAACGGATTTTATCACCCTTCCTAACGATATGTCAAGTAGCTTTTGATTACCTCTCGGTAATTTGTGCATAATTTGAAAGTTATCTATTGCCACAAATAGATAATATTCAAATTATGCACAAATTACCGAAAGGAACCAAACTAACTCACTTAGAATCATTAGAAATTTTTAAACTCGATCATAATGCAAAAGATATCTTGCTGAACGACCAGATTGACTTGATACATTCTCCTATATTTAGTGTATTCAAAAAATAAGATTTTTCTAAGAACATTTTATCGTACCAATTTGGGAAATCCACTTCGATTAGGACTTCTTGAAATATGTTCCACTTGTCTATTTAGGTACCTGTAATAATTCTTTCCCACCCGTAAGCGCAAATCTATAATTATGTATTCAGTTCTTATCTCAATCTGCCCGATGATGGTCTAGTGACCGAAATTGCAATCGCAGTGTTGTATTTTTCAAAGTATTTTTGTGATTATATAACTCATGTATGAATAAGCCAATAGAATCCGTGAATTTTGCATAACTACTGCGTATCGATAAGTGAATATACCCTTGACGACGTGATATAATCGTTTTGGTGTGTCGCCTCGTGTCAAAATGTGAATCTTTTCATAGTGACAATGTTTTAACACCTGTCAAAAAAAATTAATATTTTTTATTCGTTATATAATCGTAACGAATACCACTCGAGCAATCGAAAATAATTGGTATAACTGACCTCGTTACTCGACGTATTCTCTTTAAACATCACTCGAGCTGCGCTCTCGTGATGTTTCGCAAAATGCGTCTCATGACTGGGAAGAATAATCGATTATTTTCGATGCTCTTGTGATATTATTACTGAAAATTTCACACCTGTCATTCTAAGCCGATCACACCCTTTGAAAAACCTTCAAATCTTTCGGAAAATTTTCTCCTCCTGCCAAGCTAGGCGAACAAAATTAATAAGTGGAAATTTTTTCTTGACAGCTATCACATGATAAGTTTCAAAAAGAAACATGTCAGATTTTTAAAATGAATTTTAGGTCTGAAATGTTCTTACCGAATCCCCCGCGTCCTCGAATTAATATCCGGAAATGTTTCCTCAGTCACGCATTTTTCTAGAAAATTTTCCCTCGTCTGCGACTCGGGAAAATTTTTAAAAAATGCGTTCCTTCGGAAAAATTTCCGGAAATAATTCAAGCACTCGGGAGATTATAGTGAATATTTCCCTCTTGTCAAAAATCCCTTGTAAATGGAATGCAATTATCGAAAATTACAGCGATAATTGCATTGTAGAAAGCGAAAGAGCCCTGCGATAATTGCATTGTAGACCGATAATTGCATAGTAGCATAGTTCATATTACGGTTATTGATGACAAGCTGAGAATTTATGAATTATTAACGTCAGTTTGACAAGTTGAAAGTTTATTCGGGAAATATTCCCCAAAATTGCACTCGTGCATCAAAATAACCGGATAATTTCGCATTCCAGCATGTTGTCTTTTAAAAACTGCATTCGGTCATTTTCATATTTTGGAGAAAGAGCCCTCCACCTTCGGTGTCGGGCTCTTTCTCCAAAAATGAAAATGAACTCATGCAGTTTTTTGACAACACGCTGTCATGCAAAATTATCGGTAATTTTGATGCACTTGTGCAATTACTTACGAATATTTCCCTCTTGTCAAAAATCCCTTGTAAATGGAATGCAATTATCGAAAATTACAGCGATAATTGCATTGTAGACCGATAATTGCATAGTAGCATAGTTCACATAACGGTTATTGATGACAAGACGAGAATTTATGAATTACTAACGTCAGCTTGACAAATTGAAAGTTTATTCGGGAAATATTCCCCAAAATTACACTCGTGCATCAAAATAACCGGATAATTTCGCATTCCAGCGTGTTGTCTTTAAAAAACTGCATTCGGTCATTTTCATATTTTGGAGAAAGAGCCCGACACCGAAGGCGGAGGGCTCTTTCTCCAAAAATGAAAATGAACTCATGCAGTTTTTTGACAACACGCTGTCATGCAAAATTATCGGTAATTTTGATGCACTTGTGCAATTACTTACGATAATAAACGTTGTAAATTCAAGTTTTGTTTTTGTTCATCATATTAAATTATCACGTAGTAACGACGGATTCCATCAACTATTTGAATAATTTTTAGTCTTTTGATTCATAGTCAATCACATAAGTAATTCAAAATTATGAGAATGAGAATGAATGAGAAATTTATTGATCCAAATGGCTGTTATAAAACGTGCTATGCATAATACAGATAGGATAAGTCAAAAGATTATACAAACAAAAAAAAACAAGATAGAAAAACAAAGCAAAAAAAAACATACAAAACAAAAAATACTTTATGGGATCAGAAACCTATGATAATGCTACATTTATCACAAAACTGATTAAGTGAATAAAAAGAATACCGTATTAAGAAGTGCTTAATTTTCCGCTTAAAAATAGAGATAGTTCTGGCCTGCTTGATCTCTATAGGCAAATTATTAAAATATTTTGGCCCAGCATAACTAAGACACTTTCTGTAATAAAAGTGATTAAAGTGTAGCATTTTGAAATCATCTCTTTTTAATACAACAATCTTCCAAGGAAGCTGGTTATATGACCTACGTCAAAAACGTACGATAACTAAGAACAATATTTATTTCATTGAAGCGAGAAAATCGTGTCTCGACATTCTCAAACCACATAGATCTGACCAACAGTACCAGACATTCATTGAATAGCCGATTCTCTGACCGGGCCATCAACTTCACACGCTGGTGAATCATGAATTAAATTAGCGGATGATCAAGTGGATTGAGATGATTGATTGAGATGGATTGAACGATGATTAACTTATCATTAATTGCGTGGTGTACACAAACACAAACCGACTCATTTATCACCACCAGTAGCCATATTATATTTGGTTTGATTATGATTGTTTGGTCAGTTTTTAGGTTAGAAAATTGACGGGATTCGAATTAATTGCGTCAACGAGATTACATATGGAAACCTTGGGCTGTTGTTAGTAATATTTACCAGTTAATTAAATGAATAAATCTAGACCGCTTTATTTATGGTCCATCGTGAATATTTATACAGTAATGGCTTTTTTATTATCTACTCAATGCAATGAAATCGTAACTTCTTGCAAGGTCGTATTAAGATGCGATACAAAATTATCTAGTAGTTTTAGAATGGACTTAGTTGAGTAGAAGTTTAGTATTGAAGATCTTCTTAAAAGTCTGTTCAGTGTAGATAAAATCGTAGGGTTAATCCAGGGTTTGGCAGTACTTGAATTACTTCTAATCAAAAAGCATAATAAAATACAAATGCATATTCAGTACTTATTTGTAATTCAATTATTTCTCAGAAGTACAATTTGTGATTTATATTTCAAATACCTGACGCAAAGATATTTTGTGGTTAGTATTTCAAATACTTCAAAATAGATTTGAATATAAATACATGTAACGACATTATTAATGGGAACGTTCTGCATAAAAGCTTTTAAAGTTGGCAACACCGCACCTGTACTGTTCGTCAAATTGTCAAGTATCTTGTCAAATTGTCAAGTATCTTGTCAAATTGTCAAGTATCTTGTCAAATTGTCAAGTATCTTGTCAAATTGTCAAGTATCTTGTCAATTGATATCTTTCTTTTTGAGAGGTTATTTTCACCAAACTTATGTCTGTACTTTGTAATTTGTAAGTATTTTAATTCAAAATAGTTGAAATACTGTATTTTATATTTCAAATAAACGGCTTAAAATTATTTTGTATTTGAGTAGTATTCTAAATACATGCCAGATATGTATTTAAATTTAAGCAAAGCATGTTTTTTGCCCAGCTTTAGGTATTTCAGTCTGATACGAAATTGGTATTGAAGTGATGCAAGATCGAATAAAAATATTATATAAATTGGATAGAAGTTTTAGATTGGACTAAGTGGAGTAGCAGTTTATTTTCAAAGATCTTCTGAAAAGTCTGATAAGATTATAATCTAAATGCAATGAAAGTTTTGAAAGGGAGAGAAAGTTTAATGCACACGATATCTTTGGGTTCATCAGTTTGGTACGAATTTGATACTCAAATGAGAACTTTTAAAAGGTCTCATAAAGATATAATGCAAATTTGATAGCAGTTTTAGAATGGGTATAAGTTTATTTTCTTCTGACAAGTCTTATAAATCTATAATCTAAATGTAGTGCCAATTTTGAAAGGAAGGGAAAGCGTACCAACACGAATTCGATACTAAAGTGAGAGCTGTTGCAAGATCGTATAAAAAAGTTATGAAAATTCGATAGTAATTTTGTAATGGACTCAGCTAAGTAGAAGATCCTGAGAAAGGTCTCATAAAAATATAATCTGAATGTAGTGAAAGTTTTGAAAGGGAGGGAAAGTTTAGTGCAGCACACGAATCGGAGGGTTTATCAGTTTGGTACGAATTTGGTACAATATCGTATTAAAATGTATCACAAATTGAAAAGCAATTTTGGAAGGCACTTTAAGTTCCATGTACACGAAGTTGGAGTTGATTTAAGTTGTGTTCAGAGCGTCTGAGGGCTTGTCATTGATGATTACCAAGACGAATTAAGAAAATACCTCTCCTCTATGAAAACGTCGAGGTTGTCCCGACAATGAAAAGGGTGATAATCAAATAAGATTAAAACACTCGAGTAAGACTGTCAAACTTTTCCGACTACTCTCCTTTAAATAATTGCTACACCGTCAACATTTCCGCGCTCTCGTCCCCCCATATTAACAAATAGAAATTAGCATCGTAATTTCCTATTTTTTTTTAGGCGAACGGCACGTGACGTTATCCCTTAACGTAGCATGGATGCTTGAAATTTGACATTCCTTTCTGCATTATGAAAAAAGTTTCGGCAACCCGTGTCGATTAGTTCATCTAATTTCGTTTCGAGTGAATTTGGCTTCGACTAATTTCGCGACGTTTCGGTAGAAAATTGTAGGTTCGGTAGAACCAGACCGGGAAGAAAATCCAGAGGGGACGAAAACATTCTCCAGATATTCATAGCTAAAATTTTAATCGGTACGAATCGTGGAGTTTTCTCTCTCGACCGAATTCCAACTTGAAACTCGAGCAGACGAGAATTCTACTTGCTTATTTATGCATTTGATTTGTGCTGAGGAGTTTGTGAAGATTATTTACGAAAAAGTTGGGTGGAACGAGTGTCCTTTTTGAAAAATTATCGTTAAAATGTCTCAAAAATCATCTAAACTTCCCAAATGATGATAATTTTGCAAGAATCATAGAGGAACTAAAAACTTAAGACGGTTACTTTTCCACTGTCCAGTCAGACGTTCAGTGAAGTTAGGATGCAGAGTTGCTAAGACTTTTAAAAAAATGTGAATACAATAACAACTACAATTCGATAATTTTAGGCGTTGAAACGACTGACCAACCTTGAAAACTGGCAAATTTCAGGCTGCTATAATAAATTTGCATAATATTATATCGATTTATGCACCTGTCCTCAAGGAATCAATAAAAATAATTCCTTTTGCATTCCAAAACATACACGATACAATTTCCTTAGTTTAGTCTTTGTCTCCTTTGGGATTGGTCGACCAATCGCTGTCTACCGTTCTAACTGTTGTGTATTCTCAAGGGTGTACTCATGGACCCAAACGAAACTTTGCTTGTAGAGCATCAAACTCCCACTTGAAACAATTTTCCATTTCAACCTTTGCTAAGGCGTTGGCAAGCGGCACTAACTAGGCAATACCCTTTCTTTACCCAATATTGCCCAGGCGTTCTTTTGATTTTTTACTGTACTTAATATTATTTCTTCAAATGTTTTGTCTATTTCCTCTTCGATTCACCCACGGTTGGCATGAACAGGTTGAAGGTTGACAGCATCCAACTTCGCTTTTACTTCTTCCCATGTATTTCCATTCAAAAATCAGAAGCGAATTACTACGATAAACGAAGGAACTGTCTTACAAATAAAACCAACATAATGGATCAACCTGAAATTGAGCATGGAATCGTTTGACATACAGCCAGTAGATGGCAGTAACGTCAACTTTCCACATCAACGCCATCTGTCGTCCTCAAACCAGGGGACTTTTTTATCGATCCTAAAAGCTTCGATATAATTGAATAAAATATAGTACTAAAAAATTCCAAAGCAAAGTTTGACCTGATGGAGCCATATGTATGTCAGGCCTGGGACAAATCAGTTAATTTGAATCCAATAATAAGTATGAGGTTAAGGAGAGAAATACAAAGTACTATACGTACTGAATACGTCAAAGATTTTGAAATTGGAGATCGATGATGAATGAACTCAAGATTACAGATCGCGTCAAAAAAGATCATTTTAAAGTTTTGTTTCTTTCTAGTTTCAGGAAAATGGTTCAGAACACATTTTGAGCATTTCTATTTATAAGGCTGTTGATTTACATTAACATTCAAATGTTTGAGTTTTTTTTCTTTCTATTTGACAGGCCTATGTCTTATATGTCATCATTTTCAACTGATGAGTTGTCCCTTGAAGGTGAGTGGTAGAGTAGTCATTATTATTATTATTAAACAATCATGTACAGATTAACTATGTATTATTAAAATATATACTATACGCTAAGATACATAAATCTCGACGATCTCGAGTCAACCATACAATACGAAAAATTATTGAAAATTGTACTAGATAAAATGTTTGCGTTAGACGGAGTCTTAGGTATTATTTCTTGTAAAACTATATCTTTTTGTCAAACTACAAAAACAATTATAAAAACACTTTTTTGTCAATCTAAAAAACAATTAATTGATAAGTTGACAATGTTAATCTTTGCTTTCCAAACAAAGCACTCACGTCTCTTTTCCCGATAGAGTCATAAGGTAAACACACCAGTTGTCGACACTGTACCTGTAGTCGACACGCATTGTAATTATTTGAAAAAATAACGTAACCGTAGCAAACATCGGCTTCCCCAAATTACCAATGATAGCTCAGACTTTTTAGTGCACATTGCCATAGTTATGCCATGAAAACTTACTAACATACAAGAAAACGATTGAAGTTTTTCCAGCAACCTCGACTTTTCCCGCCAATAACCAGTGTTTGTTAAGGTGTAGGTTAAGGAAAACTAATTTTGTTGTGGTGTTGTTTCATGGTATTTTTTTACTAAAAATGGTTTTGTTGTGTTCTATGAACTGAGAAACCTTCGAAGCTGCAGCCCAGGTAAGTATATTGTGGTGTTTTGAGTTTTTGACATATTTTTCGGCATGTGTCGAGTACTGGTACCCGAAAAGTGCTATGTTCCTATAGTAGACAGGGGTGTCGAGGAAAGGAACATTTGTATAAGATAATAACTCAGTGTGGTTTGAACGTTCAGCTAATTTGATACAGATATGTATATGTAACTTTACTGCACGATAACTAGATCCAATATTCGTCACCCCATGTCGACTATTGGAACGGAGTGTGATCTTTGGTGTCCTATAGTCGACACGGTTGTCGAAAATATTTATGTGAAAAGGGCTCAATGTAACTGTAATGATTTATTCATTCAATACGGATCAGTACAAATAACATTTGCCTTTTTTGTTATCGCCTTTCAAGCTAGCTTTGCTGTGGCCAGAACATTCTTCACATCCAAGAAACGAAAGAGAGAAATCCTACTTGCTGTGATAGAGTACTATAAAAGAAAAGAATGTAGGGAACAAGAAGAAGAAAGGCGTAAAGAAGAAAGGAAAAAAAAGGGGAGCATTCTGAAACCAAAGAAGTTGGTGAAAATACTAGCTTTGAAGACTTGATGAAGCAAGGAAAGGAGGCTCCGTGGCTGAGCGGTATAGGTAGCGCTATGCCGTCTTCGTTGACGGAGTTGGTGGGTTCGATTCCCACCGTGTTCCTGGGTGTTTGTATGCGTCCGGATTTAAGTGGTTCCCCTCATTATAGTTAATTGCTGGCTGTCCACGTTGACGAAGCCAAAATTGTACGGAGGTCGGGCGCGTGTGAGAGGGCACACGTCCCACCTCTTTAAAAAAAAAAAAAAGCAAGGAAGTTTTATATTATCAGAGTTCAGGGCGTCAAAAGAAATGCGTCTGTATTCAAATACTTATGTATTATTCAAGAAATTATTTCACGTGGAAACATATTAGTTATGAGTTGAAAAACTTTGACAGTCGAAGAAAGGAATTTGTAGCTGTAGAAAATGATATAATATACCCATTTCATTCGATCAGATAATCAGTAAAGTCGAGGCTTCAGAACTGACTACACTTGGGGAAAGGGCCAGCTACCGATTTCTCAATACCTTAGCAATTAATGAACTATAAAAGTGACTAAAGAAGATTTTTGTTATATATGTTCTTATAATCTTTCTATTTCATTTTACCTATTAGATATTTAATTCACAAATGTATTGAATATTTTATTATTGTTTCCTGCTTTCACAACATACATTTTTCTTGTTATGTAATTTCCCATGATCAAAACTGATGTTATTTACATGTGTCGACTACTGGAGCATTTACAGTGTCAAGAACTGGAACATTCTTAATTTAGCGTGTCGAGCTTAGGGACATCTACAGATATTTACAAAAAAATCTATTTTTTTCTTATTTGGTTAAAAATCATCCCAATTTCTGATTCGACGTGAAGCCTAAACTATGAACATCCGCTAGGCATGGTAGTTTTAATATGAACTTCAATTCACTAGAATTTGTGCCATAATAACTGATTTTTTTTTCTTCACGTGTCAACTGGTGCTCTTACCTTAGTGTACACCTCCACTAGGTAGCGCTCACCCTTCTCATAGGCCTGTTATTATAATTAAACTACTTACAGCCATTATTCATTACATTTCACATCTTACAGCCGTTTTCCGGGACATCGATAAAACCGAGCGGCACACCGGGACAAGAGGAAAATACCGGGACTGTCCCGGTCAAACCGGGACGTATGGCAAACCTAAGTATATACCTAGTTGGGAAGCGCAAAATAGAAATTAGAAAAGCGTTAGAAAGGTATATTACACGGAATTCGACGTTCCGTCCACATACGGCTATTAAATTTCATCAATATAATTTCGAAGCAAATTACTAGTTAGTTATGCGTTCGTAATATTCGATTACAGCAATTATACAGTGATTAATGAAAGTAATAAATTATGTTATAGCGCTTCGAGTTGTGTTTTTTTTTCTGGTCGCTGTCCATTTATTCGGATCAAATAAGGCAATTATTATTCAATAACATGTTGCGATTGCCTTAATAGGTTATATATTCTAGTTAATATGCGAAACGGGGTGCCTACAAATATCAAACTACAAACGGAGCTCGGGGGCCCGAATCATTCCTTTCTTAAGGAGAAATTTAACTTATAATTAATTTGTAATAAGTGAGAGGAATCGATACTCGACTAGATAAGGCAATCATTAGGATGATGCATGGGTACAATTTACAATACGAACGAGCGTACGAGTTAATATATTATTAGAATGGAAATTGCTCGAGCGAATGCGGAACATACAAATTTAGGACCAAATTTATGCAGATTGAATTCTGGAAATAATAACGAAAGATTATGGGAATTATCAATTTATTACCAGTGAGCGCGAGTACCAATTATTGTTAAAGACATCTGAAAAAATCGATGTGACATTTTTGCAGATGATTTCGCGATTCGTACCTAGTAGGTACAGGGTGGGCAAATTTTGATGTTCGTATGGAGTACCTCGGTAACTATAGGAGTTACAAAAAAATGGAGGGCGCATTTTCGATCTCTTTTTTCGTTATAAATTCATTGGCGAAAACGAATATTTGCTATGGTCTTGTGTTTTCGAGTTATGAACAAACGTTCAATTTTTCGACTTTCAGACAAGCGTGAATATCATGGTTGTTTGTGAAGTTACCAGATAATAACTTTTACATTCTTGAGGCACTTTTTTCTGTATAATCAATGGAGTCGAGAAAATTCGAAAAAAAAGTGCAATTCGAGTTATAGCCTGAAGATGTATTTTTAAAATGGGAACCATAACCAGTTGGCTGTGGTTTTGTAGGAACGGATTTTTCCCTTTTCTAACGATGTACCTATCATATGTTGGGTCGCTTTTGAGATGTAAATCTTCTATAGCAAAAATAATATTTTAGTACATTACTCTTTGAGTTTTCAAACGTATTAGGCGGGTGTCATATATGACAGAGTGTGTCCATGTCTTTCCGTCATAATATAAATTAACTGATTTAATCGTAAAAGTCATAATGTCATTCGAAAATTACGAGAAATATGTCATAGTAGAAAGCTTTATTCAAAGTAATAACAGTTGTGACATTCCATCTGGGATATATTTCAATCGCTATCCAGAAGGAAGACAACCTAATGAAAGCTATTTCCAAAAGGTTGAAATAGTTATTTATGTACCAAGTATGTCATATAGATCGTAACGCCCGGCGGTTAACATTCGGCCCGAGGGATGAATGATGCCCGATGGGCGTTAGCATCTAGTAACGCACGTGGTGCATACAAGATTTTATTTATCACTAAAAAATTATTTTATTATAATGAAAACTCCATTTCAAAATCGGTTAATTGCTCGAATACTTTCCATTTTCCTTCTCATAGTAGGCATGTCATTTGATGATATTATGACGTTTGTGAATATTTTTGTCATCATATTTAGTGAATGTCATTGCTGCTTTCTTTGTGTAGTCTTATAGAAATAATGGAAATGAAAATGAATTTATCCAAGAATATCATAGAAAATGCAGCCAAAGCTGCGAATTTGCCGGAGAAATCCAGAGTCGTATACGACAAGGATTATGAAGTATTTAATCAATGGAAGTTGCTTCATTTCTCCTCGTACAATTAGCGGGCGTTATGATCCATAACGCTCGCTCATTACGCCCTAGGGCATAATGAGTGTGTTTATAGCAATCGCATCCAAGGTGAAATAAACATAATTATACTTAATGTACAAGTGAAAAATAAAATAATGTTCGTACATTAAATTTTTAAAGCATCCTCGACTTTCTGTCCCAGCCTTCACCAATTCTCGTTGAATTTGTAGAGCCTTTTCAAAGTTTCATCAAGAAAAGTACCAAATTTCCAGATCCTTGCTGAATATTTACCTACCTACTCAAATCTCGAAGAGATTTAATCGGGAGTTTTATAGTATTTGTTTCTTCTATTTACTTATAAGATAATGAATGTGAAATTAAATCCAGTAAGTATATATTTTAATATTGGTTGCAGTTATACCGCAATTAGGTCAAAGGAAGTCTACTAGAGTGGAGAACGGAATAAATCACCTGCACTATTTATGTAGGTACACTGAACGTCGTGTTATGTCGCCATTGAAGTGTAACATCCAACCTCGGTAATCACTCAACCGATACAATCTGTGAAGAATAATTCTTCTAGTGAAAATAACTGAATCGCGAAGTATTGAAATGTTCTGTGGTTGTAAGAACAACGATCGAAGAACGAAACACGATACTCTGAAACGTTTTACGATTGTGAGAACAACGGGATGCACTAAAACATGTGCTTGTGAGAAAAACGACCACAGAATGAAAAAAATTACGTTGAAACGTTTTGGGTTGTGAGGACGTTCACATAATTATTCATCAAGCATTAAAACATTATGTGGTTGTGACAACAACGATCATATAATGAAACATTATACATTGAAACGTTTTGTGGTTGTGAGAGCGTTAACAGAATTAAACATAATGCATTGAAACGTTCTGTGGTTGTGAGAACAACGATCATAGAATGAAACATTATATATTGAAACGTTTTGTAGTTGTGAGAACAACGATCATAGAATGAATCATTATACATTGGAACGTTTTGCGGTTGTGAGAACAACGATCATATAATGAAACATTATACATTGAAATATTTTGTGGTTGTGAGAACGTTCACAGAATTAAACATAATGCATTGAAACGTTTTGCGGTTGTGAGAACAACGAACATAGAATGAAACATTATATATTCAAACGTTTTGTAGTTGTGAGAATAACGATCATAGAATGAAACATACATTGGAACGTTTTGCGGTTGTGAGAACAACGATCATAGAATGAAACATTATACTTACATTGAAACATTTTGTGGTTGTGAGAACGTTCACAGAATTGAACATAATGCATTGAAACGTTCTGTGGTTGTGAGAACAACGATCATAGAATGAAACATTATACATTGAATAGTATATCGATTGACATAACGGAAGTGAGAATTTCGACAAGATTATTAATTTAGCACTAATTTGAAATTTGGAGGAAATTTCGGTTGGAACAAACGGTAAGTGTCCCCCTCTATTTTAATTTTCTCATAGTCAAACCGTGAAAATGAATGTTGCACGATCCATCTTCATCGATCGTCTACAATCATATCACAATTTTCCACGCTTTCATTCTGCAACCAATTTTAATGGTTGCACGTAAAGGACACTGATCACATCATGAAAAATGTCTACCCGAAATACCCATCAAAAATAAATACACGATTAAAAACTGACCAAAAGTCAAACTCGGACGTACTGTCTTCATAAATTGACCGTTCAATTTGCGAATCTCGAACTACAACATCAGTTGTAATTTCAATTAAGTTCACCGGGACATTTCCAGGCTAACTAGATGTCAGTATAACTACCGTACATCATCGCGACCAACGTAAATTAACTTATAATAAGGTTATTAATTGAGTCGATCAAACGTAGAACGAGAATGATTAATTGGACGGAGTCGGTACGGCGGAGAATTTGAGTAATGAAGTCGATTTTTTTCGCTACCTCCTTAATTACATCATAGTCACACTTGCGGTCTAATCTCGGCTGACGTTCTTCTCCGTGGCGGCCCGTGGTATTTCCAATTTCCATTCCCTATACAATTTTGGTGACCGGAGTCGCAAAATCGTATAGAAATTATTGTTCTGGCTCTACGATCTCTATTCGATTTGATGACCAACGAAAAATTTGAGCTATGCAATTAGACATTTTTACTTCCATGGCAATACGTTATGTTAAGTATAAATACATAAATATAGAACGGTTCGAAAATTTTCAAATTTTTTTTTTCCTAAATCGGCCTAAAATGTCCCAAAAACTAATTTGAGCAAAAAAATTCGGTCGGTCGGTCTGTTAGTTCCCTCGATAACTTCTCATGGAATTGAGCTAATAACTGCAAATTCGATGAGTTGGTAGGTAACGATAAGAGAACGTTTTTGATAGTTTTTGAGCCATATTTTGATTGCCTAGCGCGGTGAACCCCTCGGATGAACTAGTGTTCTCATGTACTTTCAGTGTATGGATACCTGCTACCTTGTGCCGACGGCCAATTTCCAGGTATCAGGTGCTAAAGATGGAAAAAATCTCAACTAACTTTTCTTATTTTCTCAGTCGTGATTTTTATATATGATACTCAGGGAACTATTTCAATACATTCTGCAAGCAGCCAGACCGATCGTATGGGCCAAACATCCCGCCAGACAAGAATGAAGTGTCCATATGACTATAAGTATGACAGGATGAGCGAAATGTCATGACAGTAAGTATAGAAGGGAGATCGACGCGCATAGATACTTAATTACTATCGCGCTTAAATGAGCTAATCATGACATTTCGCTCATACTGTCATACTCATAGGGACACTTTATTTATGTCTGGCGGGATGTTTGGCCCATACGATCGGTCTGGCTGCTTGAATAAGATATTGAAATAGTTCCCTGAGTATCATATATAAAAGTCAAGACTGAGAAAATAGGAAAAGTGAGTTGAGTTTTTTTCCATCTTTAGCACCTGATACCTGGAAATTGGCCATCGGCACAAGGTAGCAGGTATCCATACACAGAAAGTACATACGAGCACTACTTCATCCCACAAATATTATTGCTAAGTAACGTCTGACGGCTCTGGGTTCTTGCTCTATGAGTAGGCTTGCCATACGTCCCTTTTTGACCGGGACTGTCCCGGTATTTTGCCCTTGTCCCGGTGTCCCGCCCGGTTTGACCGATGTCCCGGAAAAAGTGTATAAAATGTAAAAAGTAATTAATAATGGCTGTGAGTAGTTTAATTATAACAACAGGCCTACGAGAAGAGTGAGCGATACTTAGTGGAGAGCTGTGCACCATTTCTTTATCAGACATTAATTAATATTTTTATAATTGTTTTTGTAGTTTTACTAAAAATAATAAGACTTAGTAATTGTTTCAATTTTATATATCTTAAATTTGATTTTATTAACACTTCTTTTCAGATGGTAGACCTGAAAAAATTATCATTGAAAGGTAATAGTATATTATTTCATAAGGAGGGAAAGTGTCACTTTTCATGGCGAGCTTGAGCTTACTTGAGGGTAATTGAAAGCGAGCCATGAAAAGTCACTTCTACTCCGAATGAAATATGTTAAGTATTTTATTTTCAAACGTTGTGAAATTCATAAAAATCTGAATATCCATTTTTGGATTGATTCACATTTACGCACATAATTCTATCCACTTACGATCGTTATGAATTATGGAACATTTGCCTAGTTACGGTTGCCACGCAAAATTAATTCTGACAGATATAAAGTAAAATAATTGATAGTTATAATTCGCAACCTGGTGAGAAGTGGCTGAAAGTGAAAATGACGTTTGAATTGGAGAATTTTTTGTTCATGGTTACCAATTTATCTTTTGCATAGTAACACTTTTCCTGCCGCCGTCCGGAAAAGTGTTGCATAGCAATACTTCTCCTTGGCGGAGAAATAGAACTTTTCGATGATCCTGTCAATCGAGAAATGACGTTATTATTGTACGTTTGAAAATAAAAAATATATATTTTTATGTAGAAAAAATTCATTTTTTATTTTCAAAAGGTGTGTAGAACTAACAATTTGAGTTCTAGATTCCTCTCAGGAATCTCTAAAAAAAAAAAGGCTTAAAACTCTGATTTTTTTAAAAATTTCTAACGGAAGACCCCCGGACCCCTTGCTCCACTGGGGGGTTATGGAATAGCCCCAAACCCACCGGTAAGGTCATCCCATATTAATGTGACCCGGTTTCACTCACCAAAAATATGGCAAGCCTATCTATGAGTGCAATTTTCACATTCGACCGCAAATGTTGCAAAATGCGAAAGGCCCTTCATCTCGTCGCGGATTATTTTTCATTTCGGGCCACTTCTCGGGTTTAACGATCGATCAATTAGTTGCCGAATAGTCCGTCGGGTAATAAACGACAATGTGTTTAATACGTTTTATGTTTTACTTTACGACGTAGCGGCGTATTCGTTGCGTTCGATGCGATAATGAAAAGTCGATAGACGGGAGTGCTGCGAAGCTTCGGGGGCCCGGTCGATGTGTGTGCTTTCGTTTCATCGGTTCGCGTTTCAATATTAACAAATCGCATTTCATGTCGGAACAATTACCGGGAATGGCAACGATGCGTTTTCAATCAGATTTATTATTACGAGCTAGCGATATTAAAATTTTTTTTTAAAAGAGGTGGGACGTGTGCCCTCTCACACGCGCCCGACCTCCATACAATTTTGGCTTCGTCAACTTGGACATTTAGCCATCACTTTAATAAATGAGGGGAACCACTTAAATCGGACGCATACAAACACCCAGGAATACGGTGGGAATAGAACCCACCAACTCCGTCAACGAAGACGGCATAGCGCTACCTATAACCTCTCAGCCACGAAGCCCCCTAGCTAGCGATATGTTATTTTCTACGTAATTTTTTACGCGGTAGACGATTTTCCACTCTAGGACAGTCAGTTTAGACATTGAAAATCGAAAATTTAACAAATCAAGAGTTTTAAAACTTTGGTCAAGTGAATGCTACATAGAGAAAGGAACAAGTCTCATTTTGCAACCTTTTCCGAAGTCCGGAGCATTGTTAAAAATGCAATAACATTGAATTTTACTGTATTCTTGTGAAAAAAATTCCAAAAGATCTGCAAACTTGGAGTAGTATTAAATATATTATTTCATATTACGTATCAAATTTGCAACCAATTTAAGGATACGGAACATTTTTTTAATTCAAAATTAACGTTTTTCTTTGATAAACTGACCTCAAAAATTCCAAAAGTTCTGCAAACTTGGAGTAGTATTAAATATATTATTTCATATTACGTATCAAATTTGCAGCCAATTTAAGGATAGGGAACATATTTTTAATTCAAAATTAACGTTTTTCTTTGATAAACTGACCTCAAAAATTCCAAAAGTTCTGCAAACTTGGAGTAGTATTGAATATATTATTTCATATTACGTATCAAATTTGCAACCAATTTAAGGATACGGAACATTTTTTTAATTCAAAATTAACGTTTTTCTTTGATAAACTGACCTCAAAAATTCCAAAAGTTCTGCAAACTTGGAGTAGTATTGAATATATTTTTTCATATTACGTATCAAATTTGCAACCAATTTAAGGATACGGAACATTATTTTAATTCAAAATTAACGTTTTTCTTTGATAAACTGACCTCAAAAATTCCAAAAGTTCTGCAAACTTGGAGTAGTATTAAATATATTATTTCATATTACGTATCAAATTTGCAACCAATTTAAGGATACGGAACATTTTTTTAATTCAAAATTAACGTTTTTCTTTGATAAACTGACCTCAAAAATTCCAAACGTTCTGCAAACTTGGAGTAGTATTAAATATATTATTTCATATTACGTATCAAATTTGCAGCCAATTTAAGGATAGGGAACATATTTTTAATTCAAAATTAACGTTTTTCTTTGATAAACTGACCTCAAAAATTCCAAAAGTTCTGCAAACTTGGAGTAGTATTAAATATATTATTTCATATTACGTATCAAATTTGCAACCAATTTAAGGATACGGAACATTATTTTAATTCAAAATTAACGTTTTTCTTTGATAAAACTGACCTCAAAAATTCCAAAAGTTCTGCAACTTGGAGTAGTATTAAAAATATATTATTTCATATTACGTATCAAATTTGCAACCAATTTAAGGATAGGAACATATTTTTAATTCAAATTAACGTTTTTCTTTGATAAACTGACCTCAAAAATTCCAAAAGTTCTGCAAACTTGGAGTGTACGTATAGTAATTATTTGAAATTATTATATTAGTCAATATATAAATTTGCACAATTGGATACGGAACATTTTTTAATTCAAAATTAACGTTTTTCTTTGATAAACTGACTCAAAAAATTAAAGTTAACTTGGAGTAGTATTAATATATTATATTATACGTATCAAATTTGCAGCCAATTTAAGGATAGGGTAATTTTTTAATCAAAATTAACGTTTTTCTTTGATAAACTGACCTCAAAAATTCCAAAAGTTCTGCAAACTTGGAGTAGTATTAAATATATTATTTTCATATTTACGTATCAAATTTGCAACCAATTTAAGGATACGGAACATTATTTTAATTCAAAATTAACGTTTTTCTTTGATAAACTGACCTCAAAAATTCCAAAAGTTCTGCAAACTTGGAGTAGTATTGAATATATTTTTTCATATTACGTATCAAATTTGCAACCAATTTAAGGATACGGAACATTTTTTTAATTCAAAATTAACGTTTTTCTTTGATAAACTGACCTCAAAAATTCCAAAAGTTCTGCAAACTTGGAGTAGTATTAAATATATTATTTCATATTACGTATCAAATTTGCAACCAATTTAAGGATACGGAACATTTTTTTAATTCAAAATTAACGTTTTTCTTTGATAAACTGACCTCAAAAATTCCAAAAGTTCTGCAAACTTGGAGTAGTATTAAATATATTATTTCATATTACGTATCAAATTTGCAACCAATTTAAGGATACGGAACATATTTTTAATTCAAAATTAACGTTTTTCTTTGATAAACTGACCTCAAAAATTCCAAAAGATCTGCAAACTTGGAATAGTATTAAATATATTATTTTTCATTACGTATCAAATTTGCAACCAATTTGAGGATAGGGATTATATATTTTATTCAGAATAACGTTTTTTTTTTTGGATAAACTGACCATAAAAATTCCAAAAGTTCTGCAAACTTGATAGATACTTCGGAAAAATATAACGAACAGTTGTATGAATTGGAAACTTTTACGTTGACCGGAAAATGTTAATGTAAATTTTTTTTAATTCGTAGTAATTTTTTCGGGCAAGATGGTCTCGAAATAATTACAAAAGTTTTAAAACTTGGTTGCAAATTCAGAAAACATCTATTTTGTTGCATTTGCAAATTTACAACCTTGTACGCGGTCCGGAACTTTATGCAAATTGCGAGGCAAATTGCAAAACTATAAAAATCCAAAAATTATATTTTTGCAAATTGCATAAAGTTCCGGACCGCGCACAAGGTTGCAAATTTGCAAATGCATCAGAATAAATGTTTTCTAAATTTGCAACCAAGTTTCAAAATTTTTGTAATTATTTCGAGACCATATTGCTCGAAAAATTACCACGAATAAAAAAAATTATACATAAACATGTTCCGGTCAACGTAAAAGGTTGCAAATTTATACAACTGTTCGGTATATTTTTCCGAAGTATCTATCAAGATTGCATAACTTTTGGAATTTTTTAGGTCTGTTTATTAAAGAAAAACGTTAATTTTGAATAAAAAATGTTCTGTACCCTTCAATTGGTTGCAAATTCAATACGGGATATGAAAGAATATATTTAACACAGCCATAAGTTTGCAGAACTCTTGGAATTTTTTTCACAAGCATACAGCAAAATTCAATGTTATTGCATTTTTAACAATGTTCCGGACTTCGGAAAAAGCTGCAAAATTTCATAGTTTGTTTGTATCTCTTTCCCGACCCTACATTAAAGTTTGAAAACTTTTGGAATTATTCAATTATTGTCAATTGATTATCTAAACTGACTGGCCTACTCGTTTAGATTGAGATGACTTTCTGAGTATCGTCTGGAAATTCAATGAAAGTCCACCGCGATAATTTACTAGGAAAATAAGCAATTAATTCGAAGAAAATAATTGATACGGATCGGCGGGAATGAAGCGAACGTAAGCAGGTGGTCTCTATTCCCATGAAATAAAGCGGTGCAAAACAGAGAGGCAAATATCTCTTATATTATTGAGTTACTAAGCTCGATATTTATATCTCTTAAACTATCTCTCGAATTTTGAATACAATCAACTCGGTAGATAGAATCGTAAAATTTCAAGCTTGAATATGACGTCCAGTGTCTCAACCACTTGAAAAACAAAAATTAATTTATCGTTCCGTTATGATCTCATAAATACCGAGGTATTCAATCATAACAAACGCAGTCTCATACGGCCAACACGCAGGAAAAAGTCCATATTTTACAGTGGGGTGAAAGCGATAAATCATCGAAAACACCAAGTCATCTACACATAATTTCAATCAAGTTTTCATTTCCATAAATTTTGAAGTGATTTACGGTAACGTTTACTCGAGTATTTACGGAATTTGTCTATGCTGAACTTTGTACCTAATAGCTGAACTGTTACGAAATTAGAAATATGATTCTTTCCACATTTTATTGGAAAATCTCAGATTCACAGTAGACTAGCACTTGAACTTCCGTACGCCAAACATCCAGGGTAATTAACCGCTAGAAGTTTTAGAAGTAGTCTACCCCAAACGTTTTTGTACAATAACAATACGGGTAATCAGCACACTAATTAACAATCAGTACCTAGATTCGGGAGTAGCCTAAGTATCTAGGGTAATTAGCAGCCAGAAGTTTTAGAAGTAGCATTCACCAAATATTTTTGAACAATTGAATCCAGGGTAATTAGAAGTAGCCTACCTCGAATGTTGTCGAAAAATAACAACTGAGGTAATTATCTCTCGAATTAGCAGCCAGAAGTTATGAAGAAAATAACTTTCAGGATTATTAGTTGCCAGAAGTTCTAGAAGTAGCCTACCGCAAATATTCTTGAAAATAACGTGTAGGGTAATAAGCAGCTCGAAATTTTGTAAGTTGTTCAAGTACAGCAAATAAATTTGAAAAATATGAACCAGAGTAAGTAGCAGACAAAAGTTTTAGAAGTAGCTTAAGTACAGCAAATATTTTTACATCTAGGGTAATAAATATCTGCCAGAAGTTTTAGAAGTAGTCTACAACAAATATTTTTCGAAAATAACAACCATTGTAATTAGCAGCACGAAGTCTTAGGAGTAGCCTGAGTAAAGTAAATGTTTAAAAAAATAACATCAAGGATAATTAGCCGCCAGAAGTTTTAGAAGTAGCCTACAACAAATACTAAGCGGTCGGCCTTAAAGGGCAAATTTATCTAGCATAATTTTGTGTATGCATATTAAATCAAGCAATTGAGATGTTGCTATAAGTTATGGGTACATACTCATGAGCCTTTTGAGAAAACAGCTCTGATTAAGTACATTTGACAGAGGGGTAATACAATATTGAAAGTAAATTTCCCTTGTATTTTAATTTATTTCTCATATGCAATATGCTCATAGTATTAAGTACATCTTAAATATATCAGTATACTTAACAAATGCTTGAATTTTATGTTTATATACTTGTTTGTATACTTAAATGAAACATGTATATTCAAAAATTACATGCCTAATGCATTAATTATTATGTTTTGGAAAATTTTCTTCTGCTATGGTGAAAATTGATTTAGAGAATCTATTCCACGTTATTAACCTGCGATAACAAGGTCAATTCCGAAATTGGATGAATTTATTTATGAAATTTGCATATGATTTCTCGAAATTCCATTCTTTCTTAAAATACAGATGTTTATTTCATTGAAAATATTCTAAACTCATCCATTGACTAGTGTGTGAATACAAGAAAGAAATCACACTGACACTTTCATGTATACTTCGATGAAAGAATTAGATAAAAACTACTTTGTGGAAATATAAAAATTATAGAAAATTTATATGCTAAAGTTGAATGAATATATGAAAACTTTCAGGTGGTTGAAATCTGGGGTAACTATAATTCAGAATAGGAAACTTCAAATATTTCTATCCGTACAATTAGATTCTGATGTCCAGAAGCTACAATTCATGCTTCTAATATACTTTGAAACCTTTAGGTTTCAAAGTATATACTCAGTATATATCAACTTCGATTATAATAGTCAAGTACCAAATCACTATAATGATGATTATTTTAGCAAATTTTATGACTTTTGAAAAGAAGAAGTCATAAACCTACTGCAAAAAACTACCATACAATGTTATTTCACCACTTTCACTTGACACATGGGTTTCATCAAAATGAGGTAAGTAAGTAGGTACCTACCTACTAAAAATTAACTCCACATTTAAACTGATGAACAACTAATAATATTTGCTAAATCATGAAATAAGAGTTCAAGACTAATCAATTTCTTTCAAAAACAAACAATCACCTATATTCATTAATGAGTATTCAATAAATGAAATGCTCGATGAAATGTTACAATACACAAAGAAATCGATAACCAGATTTTTCTCTATTCCTCAAATTTCCCTAGTTGAACATTGTACATACTATAATTGTATTAGTTCCATTTATAGGATAATAAGCATATTTATTATTTTTCACTCTATATTGTGGATTATCACTGAATTAATTTCCCTTTCATATCCACAATCGAATGAATGAAGTTTAGAGCTACGGTTCATTTGATTGATTATTCTTCCATAGAATTAAACCTCCTACAAAATTTTATTGTCAGGAACTTCTAATCAACTACTTATTCACATTTGCATTACTTTTACAGAGACTTCCATCACCAAATTTACATAGTGGATGCTCCCAATTGCCCCAAATGAATGTATGATATTCTCAAAAAATAAGAGTGACAAAGATCCTTGAACCAAATTTCTCAAGAAAAATATGGAATTAGTTTAACACTGTATCTAATCTTCAAACTAAGTATATGCAAATATAATGAAGGATCACTACTTATTTATCTATAAAGTTCATAATCCCAAGGAAAACCAATACTGGCTTATTTTTAAAGTGTAATACTAGATAGGGTTAGATAAATAAGCAGAAATCAGATTGTTCAAACAGTGAATACAGCAAACAAAATGAATGTATCATTTTTTTTTAATTACAATGAGGAATATTCACTAATATTCCGAACAGTATGTATTTCAAATCGTGGATAGTTACCATGAAGTTATGAGCTTAGGAACAGGTCATGAAAGTATTATATTAATTAAATACTTGACAGTTCACATATTATGCGATCGTTGATGTGTAATGAGAAAGAAAATTGAAGAAAAGGGAGGAATCACTGCATCGGACGCCAAGGCAGATGTTGAAGTGATTGTTCTCGAAAGGTATATATTCAATGCAGTTTCTTTGTCTATCATAGCAAGCTGAAATTGCTGTATGTGGTAAGAATAAAGTATAATAAATGATTATCGATTTTGGCTTTTGAAATTCTTAGATTTTGGGGTTATTTGGAATTTTTCATGTTTTTGTGATTGTTTTTGTTTGGGAGGTTATAAACAACTGAGAGACCTACCTCTAGGTCGTCATAAGTCTTAAATCCAAGGATCGAGAATCCGTCGATGATGTCCTCTTCGACAAGAAGTTCCTTGGATTTTTTCCGTCTATTGGGGGGCCTCTGAGGCTTTTCTCTGACAATATCTTCGTCCGCGCTGTCTCCATCTCGTTGTTTGGGATTGTTTTCTCTCTGTGCCTGCATACGCTGGGCGCGTTTTCTGCGTCTATTCCTTTGTTTTACTTCTTGATCCATGATTTAAACATAACTGAAACCCCGGTGGTCGGACATAGCCGACCCTAGGATAGATTTTACCTGGAGAATGGCGGCCGAGGGACCCCAAATTTTACTAAATCCATCACCATTTCGACGGAAAACACATAATATACACGCACAAACACTTTGACAAACCCTCACCACACATTTAATTCACACACGACCACAATAACACGAAAAAAAACAATATTTACAGCGTTCGGTGAGCTAGTCAATACAATGTAAAATGTCGCGGAACAGC